>VCRD01000216.1:262134-372485 GCA_006783055.1 Trinorchestia longiramus
GGTAGTGCCAGCTCTTCTTTTTCATTTTTCCTCTTCTCTCATCTTCTTCCTTTATCTTATTTCCACTTCTCGATCTATCTTCTCCAACTATATTCTACCCCCCTCCGCTCCAAGGCTTTCCAATCACCAATCTCCTTGTACGGAATAAACACCAAGTGCAAAAAGTCTTACCACAAACTCGTTTTTCATTTTCTAGATATGGCCATCGTGAATTCTTGGCTCTTGTACCGCAAACATGCAGCTTCTCTTTCGATACCAAAGAAAGAAATCGTACCCCTAGCTTCCTTCAAACCGCATCTTGCAATTTCACTCACGAAATCAGGAAAGGTGTGAGAATCAGTCAAACGAGGTAGACCTTCATCAAAACCATCAGAAACGACTGACAAAAGACATTGTGCTTGCTTTCCTTCCGACAAAGTTCGGTTAGATGCCATTGCTCATGTTCTATACAGGGTGTCTCAAAAAAATGTACTCACCCTTTAACCGTTGCTAACATGCTGTCTTCTTTGTGTTGCAGGTGTGAGGTTCGAACCTTTGCGAACATGATTCTTTAATCACATTTAATCATGTTCGCAAAGGTTCGAACCTCACACCTGCAACACAAAGAAGCCAGCATGTTAGCAACGGTTAAAGGGTGAGTACATTTTTTTGAGACACCCTGTATATTGCAAAGAAGCGAAACCGATGCAAAAATGGCTCATGTTTAGGAAAGACATGTGTATTGCAAGAAATGTAACGTAAACCTTTGCTTTGATAAAAAAATTGCTTTGCTTTATTTCATGGATACTAAACCATAGTAAACAGAACCCATAGTGAAAAGGTCTTCACGCTAAGATCTATAGCTTAGCATTAATTTTATGTTGCTTTCATTTTTGTATTTGTAGCAAGGCAAATAATATGGAAAGGATTTAGAATTATTTGGCTTTTCACAGTGTCTCACTATTAAAACGCATTTCGTTTTCTGCCAAAACGCACATATATATATTGCTAATGTATGAAGAGCACCAGAAACGAAATGACTTTTGTTGTTACAATTGCGCTCATCACCGACCCACTCTATGACATGCGAAGTGGTGTTCCGTGTGACGATTGGACCGAATTCGGAACAAAATTTTTTTCTATCATCTATGAAAAAATACAAAATTTTACACATGTGCATTTCATTACACTCCATGTACAGTAATAGAACTTGTTTTTAAAAAATCATTATCGAATGATAAATAATTCAGACAGTAAAGGGTTAAGTAGGAACAAAACGACAAATACAAACAACTAGTGGAAATTGACGACAAATTAACAAAAAAATGAGATGCCCAATTCCTACACAGACTCCTATGACCTATGGATCAAAAACCAGATGGAATTTGCAGCTTTAGAATCGTTTTTCCATGTTTCCCATCGTTAATTCAGTGTTGAACTAAGTTTCATAAAATTCCGAAACATTAACTGAAAAAGGTAAAAATTTCGTTAGGAAATAACCGATGCATGTATGTCGTAAAATTTAGAAATGTAGAATCAATAATGACAGGTCATAGTTCAGCAGCACAGCTTATATTGAGTAGGAATAGAACGATGAACACAGAGTCCAAACTAACGAATAATAACCAAAAAATGAGATGCAGCAACATTGACCAAAATAGGTAAAAATTTCGTAAGGGAATACCTTGGGCATTTGTACAGGAAATTCAGAACTCTGAAATAAATGATTGCAGACCATAGTTCAGCAGCATAGCAAGTTTTAAGTAGGAACAAAACGACAAATGCAAACAACGAGTGGAAATTGACGACAAATTAACAAAAAATGAGATGCCCAATTCCTACACAGACTCCTATGACCTATGGGTCAAAAACCAGATGGAATTTGCAGCTTTAGAGTCGTTTTTCCATGTTTCTCATCGTTAATTCAGTGTTAAACTAAGTTTCATAAAATTCCAAAACATTAACTAAAAAAGGTAAAAATTTCGTAAGGGAATACACTGTGCATTTATGTCGAAAAATTTAGACATCTATAATCAATAATTACAGGTCATAGTTCAGCACCACAGCATATATTGAGAAGGAATAGGACGATGAACACAAACAAAGCGTCCAAACTAACGAATAATAACCAAAAAATGAGATGCCGCATCCTATACACAGGCTATGACCTATGGATACTATACGGAATGAAATATTAAGCATAGGAGTCATTTTTTTCACGTTTCCACTCACTAATTGTGCGTTATAATAAGTTTTATACAATTCCGGATCATAGATCAGAATAATTAAAAAATTCCGTAAGGGAATTACTCTTTGCATTTTAAAAAAAATTCAAAAACCTAAAATCAATGATTTTAGGATTTTGATCAATGCTCAGCAACATAACATGTTTTGAATAGGAATCAATCGAAAAACGCAAACTAATAGTGGAAATTAACTTACAATTGACAAAAATTGAGATGCATCATATGCTAAACAGGCTCCTATGACCTATGGATAACATACCAGATGAAATTTGCAGCATTGGAGTAATTATTCATTGTTTGCAATCGCTATTTGAGTGTGGTATAAATTTACATAGGATTCTAAAACATTGACCAAAAAGGGTAAAATAAATTCGAAAAGTCGGGATAATAACGAAATTGTTGCATCTCTTGGACTCACATTACATACATTTTTCTGCCCACGTCCAGCAGCAACAGATTTCTTTAGTAGACTTGCTATTATAAATGGGTGGCGCATATGTAACATCCCATTTTACACAATTTACAAAAAGCTAGGAAAGGTAAAGAGATCGGGAGAATTGTAAAAGATAGACAGAAGGAATAGAATCAATATGCATGGAATATAACTTTTTTAAATGACGCCCGCTATTGTTTAAAAAAAATGTACTGCTTTAATGACGCTTCCCACTATTTTACTCAACATCGGAGTTCTTTTGTCAAATTCCTGAATAATTTTGCTTTTTAAATCAACTTCTGAATGTAAAATTTTTCCTTCCAATATCCCAAAGAAAAACCCAAGTGTACTTCGATATGGAGATAATGGTGGGCACATTACGTCACCACAGCGCGAAATAATTCGACGTCGAAAATTTTCTTTTAGAATGGCCATTGATTTCGTCTGCGAGCAGTAGAGCTCATACAGCAAGGTGCAGCTCATTTTCTGTGTTACATGAGGTAAAAGACGAACACAATATCTGATAAGATAGAGTTACGGCTCATACAGCAAAGGAATCAATAGCCATTCTGAAAGAAATTTTTCTACGTCTAATATTTTCGTATTGTGACGCACCGAGACAAGGCCGATCCACAGATCTAAGTCTACTTCATTTCTTTTCTCTGGGGATATTTGAAGGAAAAGTTTACATCGAAAAGCCCGATGTTTACCGGGATTAAAATGCAAAAATATTCAGAAAATTAACAGGATAACTCCAGAGATGTTGAATAAAGTAATGGGAAGTGTCATTAAAATAATAAATTTTTGTTTGAACAAAATCAGGCATCATCTAAATAATCTTATATTACATAGTTAATTATGAATTAAATTATAAGACCTATATCATTTAGAATGATGGCTATCTCTTTATCTTGCTTATTTTTTTGTTGATAATTTTCTAAAAGAGGGTGTAACTAATGCATCACCTTATACAGTCATTATTATTCAGTTTACTTCCAAGACACCATAAATTCATGGCAAGTTCTTTTCTTTTGTAAATAAAATCGCGTAGCAAATGAATGAATCCCAGCACCGAATGCTTAGCGCTGCATAAAATTATGCAAAGCAACTGAATGAATGAAAAAATGTTCACACAAAAAATTCCCCAGGAATCACTGCTCAAATGTTGCAAATATCGTGTCTATGTACGCATGGCATTACTTCTTCAAAACATTTAATTAAATTCTAACTATAAATTAAGTCAGCAAACGTGAAATTCAAGTTAAGTATAGGCAATGAATTTTCATTTTCATGGTCACTATATTTTGAAATTTTTTGAAGTACAGATATGTACTGAAAAAATAGTTTGCAACTTTGATTTACTTAACCGTCCTCCTAATTTCTATCTTAGCAAGCTGTATTTATTGACAGGCACAGGCATTCCTCTACTGCATAAAAATTTAATATTCTTTCTAATAGATTTTCCACAGCATAATTATTAGGCTTATTTCAGTTCATGTATTCATGCTGTACTGAAAATATATCTTGTGGTCAAATTGAATGGTGGTTCCTGTGAGCTGCAAGCATCAAAGAGTGGATTTTAGTTCAAGTTTATGTGCCCAGATTTAAAGATTGAATGAATGCACCACTGCTCACAGAGTCTCATTTTAGATACAGTAACATTATTTGAGCATGGCAGAAGAAAGATGAATGACTATGAAAAGAATTACTCAGAAATTTTGTTTAAAAAACAATTTGAACATTTTTTCTGAACAAGAAAACTCAGTAGAAAGCCTATGAAGAACCATAAGTCAATAATTTGGGTTAACAGATGTTTATCTTTGCCAAGTTCATCATTAGAATAGCTGTTTCAGTTGCAAGTAAGGTAACAAGAAAGCAATAATTCAAGCCAGTTTGCTTCTGTACAGTTAAATCAAGACCATTTGATAATTAAAGCAAGTTAAATGGATAATTAACTCGTTTTTGAAAAACAGGGTTGCCACACAAATTGAAAAGACAATTCAAGGAAATATACTGAAATATGAAGCAGAACTTCACAGTAAATCAATTCAACTAAATAATATACATGTCAATATAACTTTATTCGTCCTTATTAAACAAAATTGATAAAGTTTGGTTGCAGGCATAGGTGGTGCAATAGTATCCAATTCTACAAATTACCAGACTTACCAATTCAGGATGCAGATCAACATGAAGTTCATTTTTAACAAGGTTAGGCATTGGTTGAATCAAACCCATTCACAATGAAAAATATGGACAAGTGCAGTGATTTAAAAGCCACAGTCACACAAACACATTTGCAATATATATACACACATGAAGTGAGCTCCTACTGTTTATTTTTAATAACTTACCACTTGTGAAATTGCAAGGACTAGTTTATTGATATCTTAGCAACTAGAAACATGCAAAATATAGTTTTCCATACACACGTACATAAACAGTATGCATAACTTATGAGATTTTGTTCTAAAAACTTGAATAATTATTAAACACACAGAGCTATTCTGCACTGAAAATTCTCTAAGTTTCAACTTTGCTCTAAAATTTGTACCCTAATTTGGACAATAAACTGCAATTAGTGATATTTAGCCTTCACACACATACGTTGAAGAGAAACAGATGCTAGTTTTGCAGTACAAAGGAATTGATAGAAGATTTGGCCCATGTAATATAATCTTAATTTACAAACTAACTCAAAAACTGCATGTGATATCTACTTTACAGCACATCATCTGTCTCTGCCTTCCAGACAAAATTATAACTGGAAAAACAAGCAAGTGCAACCTGCATGCAAGTTTCAAACCATGTACAGAGCAGAATTACTGCTCTCAAGCAAATTCTGACATTTATGTACAAACATTGATGCTTTATACTAGACATTTGATTTTGTTTAAGCAAAACTTCTGTCAATAATCAGCTATTAATTAAATAATTTACAATTATAAGAATACATACCATATTCATTATTTCATCTACTTTGAATAATTTATTTAATCATAACCTATTCCTCCTCCCACATATACAGTGTGGATCATAAGTAACACCCTTTTTTGGGTAAATTAATAAAAAACAACAATGGACAGTAAAGAGATCAGGATAATTGTCAAATAGCAGGGTTATGAAATTCATTGAACTGTTGAATTCATTCTACTGATTACTATTATATATTGCACTAAAAATTTGTAATATTTTATCCTAAAAATGGTGTGCCACAAGAAAGAGCAGCTAGAAAAAATTGTGGAACTCTACTTTGAATATAATGGATTAATTATTACAATAGAGGAATTTTATCAACATTATTGTACTTACCTTAGGTTAGCTCAGAATTAGTAGTCATCATAACTATTCTACAGCTACTGTATTTCAACTTCAAATGAAAACTTTTATTAAAATCATATTTTCATTTTTTTTAATTTCATACTGATAACAGATTTAATTTTTTTCAAATTGGACACAGAAGAATTGCAAAAATAATTATTTTTAAATAAAAGTACTGTTATACCTACATTTTAAATCAGGAATACACCCTTAACCCTCTACCGCCGTATGGCACTCACGGGGAACATCAGAAAAAATGCTAATTATGTTAAAATTATATAATATGTGAGCAATATGAGGTTGCTACTAGGTTTAAACGCTTCGGCATGTTACAGCGTTGTTCTTTTGGCTGCCTGGCTCTTAGCGTGCTTCATTGCATCAGTGTACAGACGGTCTTTGTGAGCTTAAACGTAGAAACTAGAAAAATAAATTCGTCGGTAAAGGGTTAACACATTCCCCAAATATTGGTACACCCATGTACCAAGTGTTAACATGGAATACTGCTTAAATACCTATACGCAAGGAATGTGTCAAGACAAAGTTCTTACTTTTAATACATTTTGATGGATAATTAAGGAAACTTTATTCTTGTACTGGCAGAATTGTATCTTTTAATGAATGCTAAAATTTTGAAATGCAGCAAGAAATTTGAAAGGTTTTGCCTATCATGGGCATTGTCTTATTGAAAATTAAATTGACATGGCAGTAATATCATGGTTTTAGACTTATAAAATTCTTCAAGTATTAGATTGATGTATCCAGTATACATTAAAAACTTACTATCAATAAAAATAATTTTTTAAATAAAATATCCATTTAATTTCAAAAACCTAGAATAGCATTTGACAGTAAAAAGTTTGAATCTAGGGCAGAACTTGCCAAAATTCTATGTTAGTGAGAATGTTTATTGTTATTCTTACTACAAAGTAGAGACCTAGAAACATTTCTTAACCAACTACCTTAATGAAACATTTGGTCACTAGATCACCTAAACAAGGATGCATGAATGATCCTCTTCAGTACTGAGCTACTATGGAGTGGAAAGTCCAGCAGTGCATTCAGCTTCAGAGTAGACATTTAGAAAATAAATTTTCACACACAGGACATTTGAAAGTAAACTATAATTACACAGCTAAAATTGAGTTGCCATCATGGCACACCCACTAAGCTAGAAGACAATTAAATTTCATTAAATAAAGTGGTCAATGGAGAATTAGGTCATCTCAACTACTTAGAGATTATCTGTTACCTCACCTGCTCCAATACTAGTTTATTCAACAATCACATAAATATTATTAGCAATTAAAGGAGCAAAACATGGTTATTTTTTGAAAACAAAATAATTTCAGCCAAATATTCTCGGCATGTTATTGGCCAATACATTCAGTTTGGAGAGTAAACATAAAAAACAATACCCAAAATTAAGTAACACTTCTGATATATAACCTAAGTCAAATTCAACATTACCTTGAAATGAAGAACACCAAGTAGAAAGTTTCATAACCCGCAGTCTTCTGCCTCGACGTGCTCTGTACGACGTGCTTCTCACCTATATGTACTCGAGTAACTCAGCAATAGTACGTACTACGAACGTACATTATATGATTTCACACGGTAAGAATGACAAACTGATGTATGATCAAGAAAGACTCGACTGATTTCTGAGGAACATTTCGAGTTTTAGTATTGCTGAAAAGCACCCGAAAAAAATTCATTCATGCTCTTTGAAGATGTCCCTATTCGTATCTCCTAGCCAAGCATCTTTGCTTCCTCTGAGTCAGAAATCCTCTTACACCTGCTCCAAAACTAGGCATCCTGCACGGGAAAAAACAGTTTCTTCTCTCATCACTCGTATATCTCAAATGAGAACAGTAAGCATGAAACCGGGTATTTATTAGTTCCGCGTCGCATAATTAATTAGCAGCCGGTCAACATCCACAATTTTGTTGTCCTATGATCACTAAATTGGCAAGAGGTGGAAATGATCTAATTTTTTTTTCGATGAATTACTTAGTCAATATGTGGCAAAATTAACAATAATTTCACACTCATATATGATGAAAATTAATGCAAACAATAATGTAAATGACTATATCTTTCCGCGGTATGTATTTTCAATTACCCATTACTGGTCACAGTCTGAGATACATTTCTACAAGTATTGTCCACTGAATTTTATTTCCTCGTTATTTATAGTTCATTTCAATTTCATGCATATTTTAAATTAACATGGACCATAACTGTATTGTATACACGTGTAAGAATCTTTATTGTAGTCCACATTTCAGTAGCTTATGAATAACTTATAAACGTGAGAGATGAATGACAATGCCCCATACCGGCCGTTTACGAAAATATTTATTGTTATCTCCATTAGCTGTATTAAAGTTCCAAAACCAATCGACCAAACGTAACTTTTGAAACCTTGAGTAGTATATAGTAGTAACTAAATTTGCTAGCTCCTCAGTGGCTTGGACTACATCACGCCAAAGGTCTTGCAATTCAGAGAAAAGTTCATCGGTTACTTAATCATACCAATAATGTAATATCACATTTACCATTATTATAAGATTTCTAGTTTATAACCAGAAGCCACAAATAGAAGTGATCTCAACTGTAATGTTAACAGACACTCCGTAAATTTTGAACCACTCAGCATTTGAACCCTTGATATCGTTAGCAGAGCTACTGATGTATTAATTACTGGTCAATACCCTGCTTAAGCACTTCACTATATCTAGACCTGCAAAAGACATACATGTGTCACTAAGTGATAGGCTGAAGTAGACGGCATGGTACTAGCGCTAGAACTGCAGTCAATTTTAACAAGACCTTGATGGTTGTCCACAAAATTCCTCATTTTCTTTGTGCCTAAGCCTATGCTAAAAAACAAGTACATATAGATACCATTTTCAGCTCTGTCCTATGATTCAGATGGTGAAGATGATTTTTATAATTTTCCATGCCTTCATTCTCTACAGACATAAATCTCTCTTGTGAAAAATTTCTCGCTTCGAAAGATTTAATTGATTTAAAACTATGATGCCCTTCTTCATTGCAGTGTTTGATTCTAATGAGGACGAATTCGTGACCTTCACTCCCAGATTCTCGATATTAATATGATATATGCCGACAACTAAGTTACTATAGGTGCATTTGTCACGACAGTGCCTACATACATCTCACAAAGAGGCGGATTCACTTTCAAAAATTTCTACCATCATTAGATGATTTACATAAAAATAGTCTATTCCTATCATGTAAAAGATATTCAGTTTCGATACGCTGAACATTAACATTGCAATTTTTTGAAATACCCTCCGGTAAAATTTTTTTATTTAAATTCCGCAGTTCGCAATACATCATTCAGACACCAGCCTATTAGCTTCTCACCAGCCTTAAGCTTCATCAGCCTATCAATAACGGCATAGCTGCTCGAGTGAGCTTTCTTCCTACGTAAGACAATACCAAACTTGTGACATAACATAGATCGCTGCAAACGCGACAGCCTAATACAGGTAGGAGGAACCTTACTAATTATATAACTCGTTTAATTCTTCAGCGCACTAGCAAGAAGCTATCAGTTCACTGACGGACCAATACTTAGAAGATACGTTTTGATGTTTTCGACAGCCTAGTACTAGATGAATTGGAATAATACAAATGCTAAACCGAAGGGGAATTCAGCAACGATGAGGTAAGAAAACTTCCATGACGCTTAAATTTTCAAATCCTCAACTACAAACTTCCTGAGTCATCTAGTAATTTTAGGTTGGTTTACCAATTCAGAGTTTTTTGTGGAATTTTCCGGAGCTCAACTTCATTATTAACTCCATAATCGTAAATTAAAAACCACCAATAAAAGTAGGCGAGATTGAGAAAATTAAAAAGAACGAACAAAAAATTGAATAAAAGCAAATTTATATACTACCTCAAACAACAAGCGTTCTAAGATTTTAATTTCTCGGAACAAGAAATATCATTTTAGTTCACTGCATACTTTAGAACAGTAATTCGCGTTTCATTACCCAGGTAACTAAACTCAAGTATAGGTAGTAAATAGGAAGTAAGTGTGCTTTTATTTCAACTTCCCCTCATTCGTCTTCGTTTTTAAATATACTTTCAATTGAAGTTTGAACGTGTTATACAGAACTGATGATAATGCTAGACAGAAAACTGTTTGGAAAATATAATCGTAATTTTCTTGAGATTGTTTCCTATTAAATTTATAATTAGTGCAGAACAATTATATCAAGCATCTCCATGAACATGCTTATAAAATAAAGATTTACGTACTAGTATTGAGAATAAAAAATAGAAATTGGACACAAACGTTACAAAGCTTCGTCAGGTTTGAGTACATCAAATACATTGAACTTCACGGGCTTACAGAATCTTCCTTGGAAATCTTGTTGGCTTTCTGACGAGCACGGAACATTTCCATTTTTTTACGGATTCTCTCCTCTTTACTGACTGAGGCTTCTTCTTCTTCTTCTGAATCCGACGAGTCACTGCTGCTACTGCTAGCACTAGATCCAATTTCTACGTCGCTGTCATCTTTGTCTAGATTTGGATCAAATGTTGCAGTTGTGTCTTCGCCCGCATCATCGTCATCAAACATGTTCTGAATGAGTCTTTGTTGTTCTCTCTCTTCTTCTGTCAAATCTTCTCTCGACGAAGATTCTTTATTGGTTTCAATGCTCGTAGAAGTCGCGTCAACGTGGTGTTTCTCTTCAGTCGTTTCTGTCTGCTCGTTTTCATTTTCTTGCTTTTTCTTCATCCATTCTTTCGCCTTAGCGAGCAATAAGAGAGACGGCTTGGCTGCCTCATCATCAGGGAAAATATAATCGATGCATTCTTCCCACCGCGTTGAGTGACCATCCGCGCTGGTGACTTGTCTCCGCTTGGTAACGCGGCGTGGCATCAAGTTTTTGACCTTCTCAAGAGATGCTTCAGTGCCACAACTTTCCTCGTACTCTTTCCATGCCTCGAGAAGCATGATGCGCTGCTCTTTTTCCTCACAGGTACGCAAGATGTTGTAGGCCTTTTGGTAAATTTTTCGAGGCCTGTCGCCAGTATCAGGGATACTTTGCTCGGTGCGGGCATAACTCAACCATACCTTAGCGTGGTGGGTGCGCTGCAGGAGGCGCTCGTACAGGGAGCGTACGCGCGGCCACTCCTCCTGCTGAACCTGAACATGAGGGAATAACTTATTAGACGTGAACATCTTATGCACCGATACAAAGACGTCATCTAGCCGAGAAGCTGCACTAATATCGTAACGTTCACTTATTGTCTAGCTCTTATGAAATGGATTCAGTAAAACTGTATGACAACAGTAGCACCGAAGAAAATAGCTCACACAACAATAAAAATAGACAATTATCTACCTATTTTTACTCCAATTTTACTTTCTCTACACATCATCGCCACCAATCAGCAAGGGGAAAATCTTTAAGTTCAAAATTCAGTTTTGAGGAAACGGGGTATTTACATTGACGTCCGCGCTATACACGGTGTCCATAAGTCTCTTTACCTTTTCAAAAATTTATTATAACTGCAATTGTTAAGATATTTTATTCAGATTTGTTTTATTGTTTTGTGTATATTAAAGCTTTTAATCATATTTGGCATATGTGTGTTTCAGGGATCCTGTTTCTGAAAGAGGTGCTGTTGAGACTTTATGAGAGACTTTATGGACAACCTGTATTCCATGAACCAGTTACACTCGCTACTAGCCTGTATTCTCACACACATCGACTACGCCAGTGACCAAGCAGTCTTACTACAAGCACTATAACATTGTAAACGTACGTTACTGAAGAGTTGAAGACGATCCAGGAACATGACGTATATCCAACTGAGCTGCCTTTAACTTCTCGTCAAATATGAAACACTGAGGTCCCAATTAGAATTAATAATATCATGTGCTATGATTATGTGAGGATACTATCAAAGTTCAAAAACGTCATTATTGCCAATCGCGATCATTTCGGTTCATTAAGATTTCCAGAACTGAACACGACGAAATGAGCCTGCCTGATTGTAAGCACGGGATGTGCTGCAGCACATGTGTGCCAGGTTCGTTGAGTTGTGAGTAGTATTAATACATGTTTTCCTAGCATTCCAGTGGCTTAAAGTGTAGCGCACCGAAGGTCTTACAATTCTTAGATCAGTCCGTCAGCAACGTCACTACAAAGATAATGCGTTACACAAGGTTACACATACAAGTAAAATCAAACATTAACAGCGTTACTATGTGCGTCAGTCAAACCAACATTACCAGAGCACAACACAACTCACGGGAAACACCCAAGAGGTTTATTAACTTCAGATATCAATAACTGATAAGTGTTAAAAACAAAAGAACACATGAAATGAATCCCGCTGCCGACATGGTTGACGCGGCTAGAAATACGGCATGGGACTTGGGTAAACAACCGAATAATTATCGAAGTAATTATCCGACCCAAGAATGGGCCAGAAGGTTCGTTCCTATAGCCTCATTCTATTCTATTCTAAAGTGAGTGGCAAACCTCAAAGTCGATGTAGGCTTTCCACATGTACTCAGGCATGTCAAGGCGAGGCTGGTTGATGGCTAGTTCATAGATGGATCGTGCTCTCTCTGTGTCGCTCAGCATCGCCTCTAGTGTCGCAAATTGGATCCAGCACTTGCAGTTCTCAGGGTCAAACAGCACCTGAAAGTTAACATACAATTGAGTCATTTATAGCTCTCAAAAATTAGAGGCAAACAATAACAAGCACATGGTCAAAAAAGAGAAGGTATTTCTCCAATGTGTCCTATTTAATTGAGGAGGCAAAAATACTAACGTATAAATAATAACGATGAATAAAGATGATTGAAGAGCTAAAATAAGATCTACTGCTTGAGTATACAAATAAGCTTTAACATTTCTCCAGAACTAACACAAATTTACAAGAATAGATAACGAAAATTTCATATAAATATCTGTATCTATTTAAGTTTTGAAACGGAAACTATGACATATACATTCATTTCAAAAATTATAAGTAATTTCATAAAATTAGTAGTCAGAATAAAATCTTTCTACGAAAACGATCAGCACTTCCATGTTTTGAACCTAACAGGTGCTGTGCAAATGATCACAACACGTAATAGCACAAATCTTGGAAACATCAAAGCCACCACAAAGTATTCCACATGCCAATTATGAAGCATGTTGCTACACACACATGCAACACAGACCTCACAACTCACCCACTTCTCGTAGAGCTTACGACATCTGTCGAATTCTCGAAGTTTGATCTCCAAGTCAATGTAGCCACGGAAGAGTTTATGTTTCGGACACATACCGATGGCGCGTCCCTGAAATGGTACAAGCTACGTTGATCAAACAAATTTGAGGTTTCCAAAGGCAGTTGAAGAAACGCTTGCTCTCACATAAAGTAATGTAAAACGTCTGGTATTAGGGAAACCATATTTGTTTTCCCCGTAAGTCTGCCGTTACATAATTTTCAACTAAGCCATAGTTCTCATAACATACTTTTACTATTACAAATAACTATATGTAACTACCACATAAAATATGTAACGTGCTTATGAACTACACACGAACATAGACCGAGTGATTTGGGGCCCAGTCTTAACGTAAGATGATCTGATCGTGCAAACTCTGAAGTTCGATTCCTTCTCGCGGAGGCTTGGTCACTGATTGTTAGTTGTGCATCAAAGTGGGCCTGACACATTGTATCATTAGTGAAAAGCAAGACCTCTTAAG
This sequence comes from Trinorchestia longiramus, assembly GCA_006783055.1. Lineage (NCBI taxonomy): Eukaryota > Metazoa > Arthropoda > Malacostraca > Amphipoda > Talitridae > Trinorchestia > Trinorchestia longiramus. Next base: position 275,874 of record VCRD01000216.1, read on the forward strand.
AAACAAAACTTAGAATCCTTTTCTACCATATTCTGTTACTTTAAGAAGAAATGCCAGTGCATATACAACTCATTACAAAGTTTCATCCAATAACACGATGACATGTTATCCCTAGATCGTAAAGCAGCCAATAACAACAGTCATACAAAAAAAGTTTCTCAGTGAGGTTTGCTTCCAAGGTTTGATGTTGGATTTCAATAGAAGTACAAAACAAATGCAGTATTTTTCAAGGAAAAACTTCGCCAGTTAAGTGTGTCTTAAACCAATACAAGATAGTTGATAGTTCAGTCAGTATAATAATACCTTCACCCACTTCACCATAAGAGAACTTCAAATAGTAACAAGTGATATGAACAACCAATCATTTTAAAAGTCCTCCAGAATAACATAGAAAGAAATTCACAATTTTCCCCTGCACTGAGGTAACAAAAAACAATTTCTAGAACGTGACACGAAATAAAGAATAATAACAGTAGAGCGAACCAAGGCCTTCCTTGCAGCAGTGAGTTCCTTCCTCCTAATCTCAAACTTGGCATAGAGCAACCAAATCTCAGCGAAGGTGAAGAGCTGGTGAGGGATGAGCTGGAGGCACATTTTGAACACATCTCTGGCTCTGTCCATGTCCTTGGTGACGCATTCTTCGAACACCGCGTAGTAAATCCACAGGTAAATGTACCTTCGCCAGTGCTGTTTTTCCTGTTAAGTTTAGTCACAGAGTAAGTCATGCCGCAAGTTTTGGATATGAAGCTTGTAGAATCAGTTATTATGAACATAAATTACGTGTCATGTATAGGAAATTAAAAAAAAACATGACATCCGCTTGAAAGAATCAGAGGGAAAACTAATATATCCCTACGGCAATTTCTAGATAAAATATCTGCATCTGAAGGGCAGAGATATTTTTCTGACCACCAGCGTGAGGGTGGATGATTTTCACTCATTTTCAGCTACCGATTTTGTATTCAAGGATCAATAGAAAGTGCTAAATTCAAGTCTTTTATATTATTTATAAGGCTTGTGCAACCTATGTCCATTAAATAGGAAAATTTATCGTGTGTGCTCTCATCATTGATTATGAAGCATTGTCAATTTGAAGCTTCCATAGGATGTTATGGAAGCTTCAAATTGACAATGCTTCATAATCAATGATGAGAGCACACACGATAAATTTTCCTATTTAATGGACATAAGTTGCACAAGCCTTATAAATAATATAAAAGACTTGAATTTAGCACTTTCTATTGATCCTTGAATACAAAATCGGTAGCTGAAAATGAGTGAAAATCATCCACCCTCACGCTGGTGGTCAGAAAAATATCTCTGCCCTTCAGATGCACTGGTCTTCTAAAGAAGAACACGTCCCTTAACGTTAGCCTGGAGTTACATAAATCAACCCACTCAAGAAATTCTCACTTCCTAAGTATTCATACTTCTAAGTTGAACATTTCTGAGCGCAAGCAAAAGACGCACTGTAGCACACTTGGCTAAAATGATAAAAATCTGGTACATCTGAGCCAGATGTGCTGTAGATAAATATTCCTAAAGTGAAAAGAAGTCTTCTGCTAGCACCGAATAAATTATCCCTCGTGTACATATAGTGAAATGAGTCTTGGCAAGGGAGAAATACAAGAACTGAGAACTCATCTCTGATCGTAGTTCCCTTTAATAGAATATTCTCCTGATCTAAGAAGAAAATATTTATCACTGGCGAGAAGGGAAAAATAATTTCGTAACAAATAACACCTAGGATTGCTCTTTATGAGCACCATACACGAACACCAACGACAATACCGCTAGGTAGCATTTTTCATACCGAAAAACTTAGTTATCTTTATTTTGAGACAACTGTAATACTTTTCACTTTGTATCAATTGTGCAAATTATTTGTAATTGATTACAATAATTGTGACTCTTCTGGTTTATTATGAGATAATAGTGAAACTTATGCAAATGTCGCCGGTGCCAGCGAACGTCGACAATGAAACTCACCTTGACTGGTGGGATGCAGGCAATGGCTTTCTCGTACGTCTCACGAATGAGGTCCACATTTCCATCAGCCTCCAGCATGCGGACATAATCAAACCACGTGTCATAGTCCAGGTTGTTCTTCTTCAAGGCTTCTTCGTACTGGAATTTTCTTTTGCTCGTGATGACGTCATCAATGGAAGATCGATCGCCGTATTTTTTCTCATGGCGAGTGTACTCATTGTAGAGATTAAGGCACTGCTCTTTAGGCATGTGATCCAGGGCATACTTGTAGATGGTCTTGGCACGTTCATGTTCTTTTTGATTTTCTTCAAACTTGGCAAAAGCAATGAATAAACTTTCATCCATATGGTCATCACCATAGAACTCAATAGCACGCTCATACACGCGTCTAGCACTGTTGATGTAACCGTGATTTTCCTCAAAGCGCGCATACTTGATCCAGTTTTTGGCCTCGGGATGAACATAAACGAAGCGTTCGTAGATGGCCCTGGCCCGGTCAAGCTCTTTGTAACGGAGCTCAAACTTGATGTAGGTCTGCCATGCCTGCTCATCTGGCTCCCACTCCATCCAGCGCTCGAACACCTGCACAGCAAGTCAAGTTATGAAAGATGAAATGAATTTACCAGCTAAAATATCAGCAAAAAATAAAGAACAGTAAGATAAACGTTGTCAGTTATAAAAAGATACACCAAAACCATAATGAAAACATCAATGACGAATTATTTTCAATGAACATGGAAGTATATAAAATAAAAATTCAAACAAAAAACAGAAGCAAATGAGTTAAACTTAGATCAACACAGTCACAGAAGCTAATCAGCTAAACTTAGATCAGCAGTCACAGAAGCTAATCAGCTAAACTTAGATCAGCAGTCACAGAAGCTAATCAGCTAAACTTAGATCAGCAGTCACAGAAGCTAATCAGCTAAACTTAGATCAGCAGTCACAGAAGCTAATCAGCTAAACTTAGATCAACACAGTCACAGAAGCTAATCAGCTAAACTTAGATCAACACAGTCACAGAAGCTAATCAGCTAAACTTAGATCAGCACAGTCACAGAAGCTAATCAGCTAAACTTAGATCAACACAGTCACAGAAGCAACACAAGAGGAAGAAAATTACCTCTCTAGCACCGGCGACGTTACGCAGCATCTCCTCCATGTAGGTGTACTTGTACCAGAACTGGCTAGCTCGTGGTAGGATGGTGACTCCGCGGTCCCACACGTTGCGGGCGTGCATCACCTGTAGTGTAAAAGTACTGTTGAACTGAGCACGAAAACGTCACATTAATGCAAGTATAACAGAATCTGATGAGTTAATAATTCTGGAGACTAGGCAACAGAATTTTGTAGGACACAATTATAGTGTAAAATTGCTTGCCGGGATGGAAAGCGTCACGCTAATAGGGAAGTTGTAAAACATCTGTGGATAAGAAGGCGGTTCACACTGCATCTTTCACTCTATAACTAAAGTGAGTAATAATTGGGTCGCCACAATCACTCCACAGATGAAGTAGTATAGGACCAACAGATACCAGTCTGCAGGCGGTGGTAGTGCTAACACATAACTAGTAGCGCCAGTAGCAGCTCGTGCTGTGAGGGTGAGCTTCTATAGCAAATGCTATCTTAGAAACAAGTCAAGCGTCGTATTCTCCGTACACTGAAATGTAAATTGACGCGTGAAATACAATTAATCTCAAAGTCTTTGAAAAGGTAGGGTGGTTAAGCATGCACCACCAGCGTGGTTGGGTGTTCTATAGCAATTAAATTGGAGGATAAACTCACCTGCTTGCAGCGCATCTCCATTTCGGCATACTTGAGCCACAGTGTAATGTTGCGGTGCTCTACATCCAGAGCTCTCTCGTACACCGATCTGAAAAAGAAATGTGCAAAAACACATAGTGATATGAGGTTATTATATGCATATTTCGACTATGTTCTTTCATTCATTCTTTCATAAGGAAACACTAACAGGCTTTATTACAGTAAAAAAGGAAATATTATTGCCTTAATAAGAACAAGCATACAAATCCAAATTTGAAGTATTAACTGACATGATGCATTTCCAAGCATAAGATTTTAAAACAATAACGGCATGGATTAGCACTTGTGCATGAAACAACAGTTGGTAGCAACATGGATCAGATCATTAACACAACCCTGAGTACCACTATATAAATTCCAATACACAACATTACATGGATATAGAGTCTCAAAGTTACATACCTGGCTCTCCTGATTTCAGCTTGTTCTTCCTCCCACTTGGCATACTTGAGCCAGTTGGAAACATTGCCGCGGTTTTTACGAATGTTATCTTCAAACGCACGCCGTTTCTTCAGTCGATATTCCTGAGAATAAATATAACGATTTAAAACATGGAATAATCTTTAACTGGTCCACTAGTACCCAATTTTCATACGTAGGCATAGCTTCTTTTGAACGTATGGAAATTTTTCTATGAATTACTAACAGAGCAGTTAGCATTTCAAAGAGAATATTTGCCATAAAGTAAGTCTCCAAAACGAGTCCATATGTCCATTATTGCATACAGAAAAAACACAAGCAAAATTACTGGTTCAAGAGTTTAACACTCTGAGGTGCAAACCTACAACTGACTGGTCATCCTGCACTGCAGTAAATGTTAGTATTGCAGAGACAAAAATGAGTTTCTTTATGCTAATTTTCAAAATGCATGATTTATTCTATGTTTAAATTTCACTTCAGAAAAACTTTATGTATTCTATTGGCTAACACACCAAATTGTAATGAATGTTGATATGTTGAGGCAGTAAAATGCACTTTTCAAGTGTACAATCAAAGCAGTGGTCTAGCGAGAGCACTATAATCATTGGACTTATGTTCTACTTTATTATTTAGCAACCAAGCTCAGACTGAAGACCTCAGTTTTTTTTGCTGGCCCTAGCCTTGCAGTGTGCAATGAGGTCTCACCAAATTACTTTATCAAGCACAGCAAAATGGCATAATTGTACTACGAAGGGGCTTCAAAAAGTTCGTGGAAAAAGCTTTCAAAAAGTTCGTGGAAAAAGGACAGTTTGAAAAAACGGTCAAAGTCATAATGTTTATTTTTTAACATATGCTCCATCTAGGTCAATACATTTCTGCAAACGCTGATACCAGCCTGTAAGTCCATCTGTGTAAAACTGAGAGTCATGCAATTTGAACCATGTCAAGACAGCTCTTTTTACTGCTTCAACTGATAGAAACTGGGTACCTTTCAATGACTTTTTCAGGTTTGGAAATAAAAAAAGTCGGGGCTATAAGGTGGATGTCGAATGATTTCCCATCGAAATTCGCGTAGCACAGCTCTGGTCTGCCGAGCGCCGTGCGCGGGTGCATTGTCGTGGTGGAAGAGGACGCGCCGATGCAGGTTCCCAGGGCGTTTTTCTGCGATTTTCTTGGACAATTTTCTCAAAATCTCTTCATAATAAAGAGCTGTAATAGTTTTCTTGTTCTCGAGGAAATCAACTAACAAGATCCCCTCTGCATCCCAGAAGACAGTGGCCATAACCTTTCCTCTTGAACGCTCAGATTTTGCTTTGACTGGCCCACTTCCACTCCTGGGCAGCCACTGCTTCGATTGAGTTTTGTCCTCGGGATCGTACTGGTAGAGCCATGTTTCATCCTCGGTCACAATTCGCTGCAGAAAAAGTTCAGGGTTCTCATCCCACTTGTTCAAAATTTCCATAGAAAGATCTGCCCTTGATTCCTGCTGATCTGGGCGCAACAGCCTAGGAACCCATCGAGCGGAGAGCTTGCTCAGTCCCAAACTGTCCACCAGAATTGTGTGTGCAGAACCCACGGAGATGTTGAGTGTGTCTGCTACTGATTCGGTGGTTATTCGCCTATACTTTTCAATGAGGTCACGAACAGCATCAACGTTTTCCACACAAACTGATGTGCATGGCCTGCCGCTGCGGGGATCACCTTCAGTCTCATTTCTTCCGCTTCTGAAACGACTAATCCATTTGTAGGTTGCTGATTTCTTTGGGGCATTGTCAGCATAAACTTGTTCCAGAGAGTCAATGATTTGGCTGTTCTTCCACCCAAGCTTCACCATGAATTTGATGTTTGTCCTGGCCTCGATTTTGACAGATGCCATGTTGCTTGAACGGTTACTGCCTTACAAATGGCGGCACCGCGTTGTAACATTCATTTAAGGGTTCATGTGAGAACACGTTATAACACGTTGGTACAGGAACGTTCTGGTGCATTGACATCATATTCTTTTCATATAATTTTCAGTTATGTCCATTTTCCACGAACTTTTTGAAGCCCCCTCGTAATGATGAACATATATGTGTATCTATAATTGCATATCATTAACTGCTAATATCTTTAGCAATGGTTGCAAAATATGATCATTTTACAAATTTTACTTACAGCTTGAATAATCAAAGACATTATATTCTATTCTACATTGAATATTAGACTACATCTATTTAAGCTTCACAATAAAAACAAAATGGAGGCAACAGTCAAAAAACTAGTCTGCACATTCACCGTAAGCCCATAACTTATAACAACACATCTCATATTCATGGAAAAAATTACCTGGAGCTCTTCAGGGTCTGCAATTTTCTGTCGAGGAGGTGGAGGGACAATCTCCAGCTCACGCTCCTTTGCCTCTCTCAAGAGCTGCTCCGCAGTGATCTGCATCTCTGCAGGAGACTTGTCCTTCACCTGGAAATTCAAAAATATCTTAGTTTGAGAAGATATTGATGAAGCCAAAGACTGCCAAAGAATTCAAAAGCTAATATGTATAAGTTCTTCTGTAAACATAGAAACCATTGATGCATTATTTGAAAAAAGAACAAAAGTAGCATTTACTAAAACCATAGATGTACTGTAAATGATTTGCTGCACTGCCATCTGTCATGAATGAAAAGAGAATTTGGTTCAATGAATTCTTTTGATTGAAACTAAAATTTCAATGAATATTGATAAACATACTAATACTCAGCAAGAATCGATATGCAAGGTGCTTGAAGCTATTCAACTCCACAGATATTTTTTACAATCCATGCCATCAAAGGATTCTAAAAAATTTGAAACTTGGGATTACCTTCCCCAATTAAAAAGCAGAGAAGAGAAACCCTTTTCTCCTATAAAAAATTTTCAATATTGTTTATCAGTTTGAATGTTTGAAATTATTTTCCTGGCAACTATCCATGTTTTTTCTAAATTTGATTGGTAGAAAAACTATGGTTTATATTACCTGAAACACCATTTTATATAATTATAGTAAAATGGAGTTCTTAATGAATGCTATTTGTTCATCTCCAGTAAGAAAATACAGCACACCACAACTGTTCTCAGCACTTATCTGTTCAGTAGTCAACAAGGCAAAAAATGGGAATTACATATTTTGTGAGCCGAGAAGAATGGTAGAATAAATCTATTACATACCTTTGCCACTTTGGGCATTTTTTGAGGCTTTGTAGACATTGTAGCTGGGATTCACTAAATAGAATGAAGACTTATGTAGTCTGTACTTCAATACTGATAATCACTCTGGTCTGTTGAGGTACCTAAAGAAAAAAACAAATATTAGAATGGCAATGCAACCAATAGCTAGAACAACATTAAATCTGTTAGGAAATAAGGCACTGTTCCTAGATACAAGTTTCTTCCTTCTCAACTTTAGATTTCTACTTCATCACTTGAATTTCCTGCTACAAAGTTAATAAGACAAACTATCTCTGCCTAACACTGGAGCATCAACTTAAAAAAGGACTTTTACTACTTTACTGATTTATTTATGTTCTATGTGCCTTTCATGTTCAAAGATAGAAACAAAAGGAAGCTTCTTGACCCCTTCCTCGGCAGAAACGTGTATACACGTTTTCACAAAATGTTCTTTTTTCAGTCGGCGACAAATATACTCGTCTAAAACTTTACCTTCAAAAACCAGCTACATACGTATATACTCATAGATTTTAAGCCTTTGTAAGCCATGAACCAAAAAGTTCCATATAGAACCAAAATAAAAAAATTAGTCTGAAAAAGAAACATTTTTAACAAAAAAATTGTTGGGGAAGGGGTTAAATACAATTAAGAAAAGATCCCTTCATCAAAACTAGCACACCAATGCTCGTAATCACATTTGCATGTAGAGTCACAAAGCAGGACATAAAAAATCTATAGCCTATCTAATTGAACAACTATCCATCATTAGAGTATTTTGTACCACAGCTTTTTGGGATTATTAACAAAATGGAGAATACAATTGACTTTGATTCAGAAGAAAGTGGTACAAGACACTGAGATTGAGGTCATTAAAAATTACTTATCCCAAGTACAATCAATTATGACTGTTTCCATTATTTCCTTAATATAGATCACCTTAATGCAACTGTAAATGCATGTTGGAGCACACTAGCTTTGACTAGGGTGACATGAGCAGACCTGGTTTAACATAGAAAGAAATGCTTCTTGTAATTTCTTCCATCATAGCCTTAATACAACAAGTAAACCTTAGCTTTGGGCACAATTTAGCATTTTTTTTGCAAAAATGTCTATGGTGCTAGTTCCGATTTACATTTTATGAGAAAAAGCTTTGAAAGTGACAAAAAATTTGAATTATCTGAGAGTGAAATGTTCCCTCAGATCAACAGTTTCACAGCCAATATATACTTTACAGACTAATTAAACAGCCATAATACTGTCAATATAACTAGAAATAAAAAATGCTACTGTTTGAGTATATACATTTGTTTGTAAAGAAACTTCTTCAACTGATTTATTAATTAATAAACCAATTTTGTAATTTTTTATTTTGATCTCCTATTACTAAATTGGCATATTACAATGAAGTAAATTTTATGAGAATGCTATGCAATTACTGTTAAATTGATGCTCCAAATTCAAATTAGACAATTAACAAATAATCCTGTTTCATTGATACTAAGCCTCTCATTTTATTATAAATTTAGTTCAAGAGATAAAAATAATGCTGAGGGAATTTAAGATTAGAGTTTACAATTAAAATAACCTTAGGTATAAAACAAATATAGCTAAATTTTCACAGAAATTTATTATCAATTTGCTGATTGGTTTCAGTCAGTGTCCACATGCTACAGTTTAGAGCTAAACCTTAGACTTAGATTTGAGGGCCAGCATTGGCTGGGGCCTTTAATTCCCTCCAATACACACACATACAACAGGGTCGCATCCAAGAGTTTTTCTTTTGTGAGCCAGGGTCGTCTAAACTAATTCCTCAAAGGCTACCCTGAGTTATTTCATGCCAAAGAAATATCCAAGTGAGGTCCTGTAAACTAAAAACCAAAACCAGGCAGCCTGCACAATGAAGCCATCATGCTCTACTGACTGGTTCTGTATCACACCGGAGTTTAACTATGATTGAGGACCAGAAACAAAGGAGCTGACACTATTTTCTGAAGTTGTGATACAAGCTAAACACACTAGTCAACGTATCATATACATAGAAGTGAAATTCATGTGCAGCAATACAAATGCTAACATTTTTCAAACGATAAAACCTCTAACGCTTCCTTCTTCGTATTTGTTGTATCGTCTTCTTCTTCTATGTTTTATTTATTAGAGCTTTAGAGACCGAGTTTATGCAGCCAAGTTTTCTTCTTCTTGTTTCACGCTACTTTGAGCTTTTGAATCTTGTCCATGCAAGTATACCTCACAATCCCCACGCAATGCGTCGCGATTGCATCCGTCGGGGCGGAACCTCATTTTAACTTAGTACTGTTTCCCTGTAGCTAAATTAGAAATAACATTTGGTATTTCTGAACTCATAACCTGAATATTTTCGCCAGCATATTTCATTACATAGAATTATACTTATGGCTTGCTTTCTTTGTAAATTGAAAGGTCTGCACTGGATACCCATTTATCACCTTCCACGAACATCAGAATACAAGTCCTGTCACCACATAGGGAACAAATTGTTCTATTTTACAGGACAATAAATTACGTTTATTTATCTATGTTTTGTTGCAGAAAACTCTGTGCCAAACATTACTTTCGCTGATCTCTACACGCAACAAAATTATTCTCATACGATTCAATAATAAATAAGTTTGTTCCAGAAACATATTACAAGCGGGTACGTAGACCAGCAAACACTTTTCAGAATATAATATTGGGGGATTCAAAATATAGAATAAATAAATTTGCCTCTCTAATAGCACCAATAAACCTTACCCAACATATCGAATGTTGGCGACAGAGCGCTCTAGTTGTATATATATCATAGATAAAGTGGAACATAGCATTAAAGGCTTTTAATTTGTTTGAGCTGAGCAAAATATTTCAGATATCAGTTTCCTTTCAACTAACGAATTTGACGGTGAAGTTCTGAACTACTGATACCTCTCTCCTAGAAAAAAAGTAATTTAACTTGATTTTACTTTAAATTCAATCCTGTTTAGACCTTGATGGTTATTAATACTCTGATCCTTAAATAATCACCATTTACTTTCTGATAAAAACATTATTTGTGATGGAGAGCAACGCATCACCTGCGCTTAACGCGCAAACGACGTGATCATTCCAAGAGAATGTCAACTATCTAAATCTGTGTTTATTACGATTGTATGGGGTATTTACCTCCATCTCATATGTCTCGAAGCTTAGGAGCAAGAAATGTAACTGTTTCTGGGTAGCGGGTTCACCGCTGACACCTGTTGTGAGAGTACGACCAGGTGACCACCTACGTCAGTTGCAATGTTGCAGTTGTGAGATGTGGTGATGTGACACGGCGTCCTAGTGTATCAGTCACTGACATCGTGTGGAAGAGCTCAACTTTATACGGTATGAATAGTTTGCACACCAGCGATTCAGTGTAACTAGATTATATGGGGACTTGATCCATGTAATATCTAATTGAGTCATAGTCAAGTTTTGTTATTCCATGAAAATGAATGAGTAAATTAGTACAAAATTCATGTACATTATCGTATAATTTTGTATCGGGATAGCTGTTTTAATTCATAGATATAAGAGCTCAGTTATATTGTGAGCGTGATTTTTAGCTTGTACAGTTGAGAATATGAATACGGCAGAAAATTGTGAAATTCTCACCCAAGTATTTTTTCCATGTTGTTTTCCATGATAGGAAAGCTTCTCCCATCTCTGATAATGAATCTTAAGTGAATGAATTTGATGACGTTGATGAAGTGTCTTTTGTGACGTTAGCGATGAAGGAACAGAAAACTCGAGGACAATCAAATGCAGGAGTGGAAAATGCACAAATTTCTCCCTTGATTCAAGAAACAAATTATTAATTGAACCAAAAACAATAATTGATCAATTAGACTAAAACCAATGACTGATCAATTGCTAGACCAACTACATGCTTGCACTGCTTAGTTATAATTGCTAGACCAGCTACATGCTTGCACTGCTTAGTTATAATTGCTAGACCAGCTACACGCTTGCACTGCTTAGTTATAATTGCTAGACCAGCTACACGCTTGCACTGCTTAGTTATAATTGCTAGACCAGCTACATGCTTGCACTGCTTAGTTATAATTGCTAGACCAGCTACATGCTTGCACTGCTTAGTTATAATTGCTAGACCAGCTACACGCTTGCACTGCTTAGTTATAATTGCTAGACCAGCTACATGCTTGCACTGCTTAGTTATAATTGCTAGACCAGCTACATGCTTGCTAATCTAGTTATAATTCTAACATCAGACTGTCTCGCTCGTTGTCCTTGTCTAATGGGAACCATTTTTGACGAAAAGAAGTCAACGTACACTGATTAGAATTGCTTACTTAATTAAAATAGGAAATGTATATAAATTTAATATTAAGTCTTTCACTTTTTCGAGATAGAATTCATGGATCCCAATCCCAAATTCGAAGCATATTCCGTAATTTTTCACTCTTGTTCTTCTGTTGTTATGTATACGTATTTTGTGGAAAAGTTAATTATAATTATTAACATCTCCAATAAGATTCAATCATTGCGTCTTTTCATTTATCATGTGTGATTACATATAACTCACAGCAACAATGTGTGCTAATTATCGTCTTAATTAGGTGTTAATTAACTTCGCAATTAACGCACCCAAGCTCTAAAAAGTTGTAAGCCAATCCAACACATACTGCTATTTATGTGTACTCGTTTACTATTAGTGATGTTGAGTTGTAAAAGTTTATAAAATGTTTATCCAAAGATTACCGCTAACATTACTTCTGAATAACACCTTGCTGTTGCCATCGCCTTTCATGACGTGTTTTCATTTTAATATTATTTCAATGGTACTGAAAGCTTTCCTCAGAATTGGATTTGGCCGTAAAAAACATCATCCTGCTAATCAGGAATTCATGTTCCGCAAGACTGCCTTCTTTGTCCTTCTCCCTTCTCTGCCATGAGGCATGCGGACTAATGTACGCTATCTCCTTCGAAGAAATGGTTCACTTTTTTAACGCGTCTAATTCTCCCCTCACTTTGCACGCGTGAGCGATAGAGTATAAAATCTGCGTAGTTTTTATTAGATATGAAGTCTACATCTCGTCTCAAATGTTACTATCACATCTGGGCCTGTCATCCTCTTGTTTCGTGGACAGGAAAGTGAGTACGACACGCATAAAATTAGGATCTCACTCTTCACGGTGCCCCATGAATGACAAACCCAGTCCGTGCTAGCTAATGTTTCATCCATGACACAACGTGTGAAACAATAAACTAACGAAAAACTTTTATTCAAGAGAAACTTTCACACATAATATGTCTAAACCATTGGTATAATTCCTCTGGTATTGTGATCATTGCGTTAAACAATGTAAAAGTTTAATGTTTTTGCTACTTGAAATAGAGCCTAGAGACGGAAGGGAAAGCAAAGTCCCGTGAGCTTGACATGATTGAGTGCAACATGTGTCACTCATAAGACGAAGGTACAAAAAGTTTTAGTGATTGTGCTCGTTATTCTTAGGTGAAGGACTACGCAGTCCTGACGATGAGGATGACCACAATTATATATTTGATATAAAGAAGCGTGAGCAACAATGACGCTGTTTCTACAGAAAATGCCCTGTGACGACACAAATGGAATAATATCAGCAAACGAAGGAGTTTTAGGAGGGCGTTCAACAGATAACAAAAGGAAATGATTCGTCTTAAGGAATCATTAAAGAAGTTAACAAAAGGAGGAAGAAATTTAGTAATATATCGTGTCAGAACACAACACGTTCTATTTACAATGGCAAAGATTGTAACAATAATCTCCATCAAAATTTGTCTTCAAGTTAATAATACCTTTTTATTGTTTAATTGTGCTTTTTACTGAGGTTCTGACAAAAATTTCAGTTCTTTTATTGTTAGATGCTCAGTTTTTTTCTAGATTAACAAGCGAACTAACAGAAATTGAATGTTTAATATGTTTTACGACATTCCCACTTATTTTTTATTATATAATTTTGTCATTGATTTGAATTTATATCCACGCTGTTCATGAATAGTTTTAACGTGCAAAATTGGGGATTTGCTAGAAAGTGACAACACGTTTTGTGTACAAATGGCTACTGTGTGGCACTGTAATGAAAAATATTGATTTCAACTTGAACTTGTTACAGCTGTTGATTGTTTTATTGAGCTGCAAACCAACGGGTTACAAGTTAAAGCTTTAATTTATATCGGAATATTTACAACGAATAAAATATTAATTTGAAACACAATAATTCATCGTAAATCTTTAATCCATTCGTATTTATGATAATTTTGAATTAGTCAAGTATAATCAAACTTAAAACGCAATTATGGATCGAAACCCCCGAAATTTAATCACTTTTAAACCGTAGAATTTTCACGGGAACTATCTAGCTGAAGAATATTTTAGCAGCAAAGTTAACCATGGTTTAACGAGAATCTCACTGTGGAGTGATGCGTTAATCACAGCTCTAACTGCATCAGGCAAGTTATGAGATGAGTTAGGACTGGAGACTACGGCTACATCCTATCATTACATGTGTTAGGGCGGTGACCATCTGTGTAAGGTGAGCCTTGACCGCTACATCTGCAACGGTTCCAGAGTGTTTGTCCGTGTGCAGCTGGAGCGTGTCTGATGAAGCGCCTGCTCACCGTGTCCATCACCACCCCACTAGCCCACTCCAGGTCCATCATCATCCCACTAGCCCACTCTAGGTCCATCATCATCCCACTAGCCCACTCTAGGTCCATCATCATCCCACTAGCCCACTCTAGGTCCATCATCATCCCACTAGCCCACTCTAGGTCCATCATCATCCCACTAGCCCACTCTAGAATATCTCTCGCCTCATCATTCCTCACGCCTTTTCTCCACTTTCCTATGACAGTCTTGAGAAAATGGAGCAATTTTCACAAGAGGAACAAATCACTCCGATTCATTCTAAATTAATACTTGATGTTTGGATCGTGCTCTATATAAACGTTATCCAGGTCTGGTCTTAAATGATGTCTTTTGCTCTCTCAGCATCATTTGGATATCAATTCATTCATGTGAAAACCTCACCATTACAATTAAGAAATTAACTGATGTATTATTGTGTTAGTAAACAAGAAACTTGACAAAATCAAGTGTAACTTAGAATTATTTATTTTCTCCAGTATGGCCATCGCTTTTTTTGAGCTCAGTCAGTAAGCGGTGTTCCGGGAACATCACAATTTCTAATGATTTGAAGTTTTATTCTGCAAAATACTAAACACAACCCTGAACCTCTCGATGGTAAAAGAAAATGAGCTTCATTGATAATCAAAAATAAATCCTGTTCTCGAATTAGGGCGTACTGACCAATTGTGATCGTATATGTAAATTGCATTTCTATTCTGTAGCAAGGTTTCCTATTCTTTTGTGTATGATTCCTGATTTTCTGCAGATTACTTTTCCTCGAAGCGCCTAATAGTCTTAGAACATTAAGAGTTTCCTTTCTTTTCTGAAACACCTCAAGCGACTTACATGACGTGGTGGACAATGAACGTTTAATAGCAGATGAATCGTAGTGCACTGCTTTGGTTTGTATCTGCAATGTTACTGATGTGTTAACGTCACTTTTGTAAGCATTGAAAGTTGTCAAAACTACGTAGACCAAAGCTACTACTAAGAGTACGTCGATAAGACTGTTTACTCTCCTCATAAATATTTGTACTTAGTTGACTGAAACATGCACGACTGCGTAACTCTAAACAAAGTAAAATTGAACATCTGTTCACAGGCGATTGTTCTAAATGTGTAGTTCAAAGTGAGTGTTTTGTTATTGATATGCAGTGAACATGGTATTGCATTGTGTGATGTTATTTCAGCGCGGTAATGCTCCCAATACTTGCGTAATGTTCTGTGAATAACTCTACTTCTGATAGTCTGGCGGGTGGTTGATTGTCTTCTATGTTTCGCCACTAGGCTTTTTGTGGAAGACACTCTCCTATTCCTCATGATCGTTCGACAGCTGGAACGAAGGGGGGGGATTAAGCTAAGTATGTAACTACACGCTAACCTTTGATCTGTTACACCTCGCTGCCAGTGTTGAGCGAAACCCGCCAGGCTACAGCTATTACGGACCAGTTTCAGTTGGAACTGAGAAGTAGGATTTTATATAATATGCAATACGTACAGTAGATGTAGTGTCTCTTCCTTTTTTTGTTAAGTAGAAAATTTTTGTTTTTAAGTTGAATTTATAATGTGGAGGATAGTAACAAAAGAACTAACTCCAGGCTGCCACGAGTTGATTGTGTTTCTTCTTGGAATAAAGTTATGCAGATTGCAATAAAAATCTATCCCGGTACGACATATGCCAATACGTGCTTTTTTATATTACAAATATTCTTTTCTCTTTTCATTGCTGTCATGATGATGATAATCATTCGCAGGGTTGTTTTCGTATTTTCTTGGATGTAATTTTTACAGCTGAGGTTGAATCCTTTGCTTAATAAACGAAATAAAACTAAATTATCTACTGACCTTATGCAATCACCTGTTAGAAGTATGATAAATGTTCTAGTATTCCAGCTAAGTTCTATTATTCGTCGAACATGCTTTACTCAACGCTATGACCACTTCTAGCTTGTCTCACAGAGTATTTACAGAATTTTTTGTTCTCTTCAGAAGGAAACTGTAATCTTAATGTTCTATTACAGGGGACTACTCCACATTCCTTGATCACTGACCTTCTTTGTCTCATTTTATTGGCTAGATTTCCTTCTTATTCATTTTACGTCAGGCATTGTTTCCTAAGATACATCAAGTATTACTGGTAGACTTCGGAACGACATATTACTCACTACCATATTCCTATCAAGTACAAATACTCCATACAATCTTTGCAAGTTGTGATGTACGCTCGACCAAATATGCATCACAACATTAAGCTTGATTTCCGAAACATTCTTTCCACGATGTACCTTTGCGTACTTCAGCTGGTTTTAGGAAAAAAATCAACCCAAAAAAGAAAAATATTTTAGGTGCACTGGATCTTGTATTTTAGCTACCTAATCATACTCTGATTTTTTAAGTGCAATTATTCACGTTACCTGTTTAAGACATTGTTACGAAAGTAATATTGATATTTCACTAAAGTAACATTTACGTCAGTCGCACTCGTGGGCGTCTCCTTGCCGTGTTAGTTAAAAATGCGGTTACTTGTGGAAATCAAGTTGGAAAAAGGTTGATTTCAGAGTTTAATATATAAAGATTGCAAAGTCGAAACCCTTTCTATTTTAATCCGTGTTATTTTATTCTTCAATTGGGTTTAGTGTTCTGAGTTTATTTCCAGTACCAAAACGCCCTTTGACTTTTAAATTCCTGGACACTGCTATCGCTTGCCCGTACACGTCTTGGTATGTTTCTAAAGCGTGTGTTTGTTGCGGTGGAGAGACAAAAGCTTGAACATTACGGTTGTTCGTAAGATATGCGGAACACGATCGCCTCCAGTGAAAGGAATGAGAGCTACGCCAAGGTAATAAAATGTGTAACCTCCTTACCTCACGAGCGAAGCTTGCATTTAATTGGTCCCGAGTTCCATGACACTGAATGGTGCTGGTTTGTGTTCATAGTTTTAATTTAATTTCCAAGGATTGATGTTAAATGTGTCGTAGCTGTTGTGTCATTGCTCACTGTATTTGTTTCAATCCGAATTTTCTAGCTTGACAGCTGTATGAAGTCGTGTTTCAGTTCAATTGAACTTAAGTTTTCTGATTCACCCTTTAAAAGACCAATTAAAACGTATCTAGTTACGTAAATTCGTCTCATTCTTTGATAACTAATGAGCAATAATTTCAAGTCACAAACATTCTGATAATTCAAATAAATTTCTCGTTAATCAGTTCGAAATGACTAAGATTAAATTGCGTGCTATTTCCTGTGGATTAAAACTAATTCACAAGAAATGCCGCAGAATTTAAACTTAGAATCATTTTCATTTCAACATGAGAAACTAATTCGAGTCATAAGTAAAATTCACACTTAAAATAATATTACCATTATTGAAACTGATCTGCCGAGCCAAGAACCCGCGCTTCTGATTTTGGCTTTGAGCTCTCAAACTTGCGTGTTCCATTATTGAGGTTATTCGGCTGCTTCACTTTTGGAAAACAAGTTTGGGCGGATGACCTCGCGACTTGTTTTTACTTCCTCTGAACGGCGTTTGAGATTATGGCATTTTTTTCTTGAGAAACTAGGCACGCTTTGACACGAGAAACCCAGTGACCAAGTTCCGAACTCCGGGTTCTGAATATGAAGAGTCCGTTAATTGGCTCCAAACCCCAAATATATAAATAATTTTCGTTTGTGGTGCGTATGAAACTTGCTGGGTATCGCCTACAGCAAGGCATTCAGATCTGCACAGCAAGTTTTTGGAACTTATAGAACGATAGTTACTCGAAAAGTAGCACTTATAACAAGCGAAACTCGGGCAAATTTAACCACTGTGTTACGGTGCGGTGTGGCTAAATCACTCTATGTTATGTAAGCACTTCACTTTACGTAATGAAATTAACAGTGAAGAGTGTCATAGGACACTACGCTGGCGTTGATTCTAGCCTGAGGCAGTATACCTACTTTATGTATCTGTTCACTCCCTGGAGACTGTTGGGTCTGCTCTCCATGCTCATGAATGTACCATGAATGATTTTCTTGCTTCAAGATTCAGTTGTGAATCTTGCTTTTTCCACAAACACTGAATCGTTCTAAATGTATAAAATCGGTGATAATTTTTTTCTGGGCATATCTCATTAGATTTTAAGAAAAAAAAACATAATGTATGCATAATCCATCAAGCTCTAGCATATTTGTCAGTCCATCACGGGTTTCAAGCTTGAAGATTTCTTGGTAGTACATACAAACTCAAATAAAACACGCTGTATGGAACTGTTTTTCCGTGCGTTTATTTTCCGCGTTTGTTTTGTTTCTAGCGTATCATCTTGAAACTAAATTGAATTCATGTCATGTTATTAGAAAAAAGGATTCCAGTTTCTTCTCTGATATTGCACTACCGTTTGCCAAGGTAATTTTTTGTATTGGTCATTCTTCATAATTCCTCCCATCATCGTACTTGAAACTACTCGCAAATGTCACAGTTCCTGAACATTAACATTCTAGTATTTAAGGCCAGTGTATTTTGCCAAAGCACCTCAAAGTTGGAGTGCCACATCACGTTCACAATCGATGGCAATCTTTTCTTTGTAATATGAGTCTTTTTCATGAATACTGCACTCAAATGGATTTTTGAAATTGAGAAAATAATCATTCACAAAAGCCTTGGTGTATGGAAATCCTGGCTTGAGGGAAACTACAATTAAGAATATTTCGTAATTATGATATAATATAATTTTTTGTACCAAGCATTCCATCCCATTTTTTGAGAGAATAAACTGCGCGCAAAGTTCTTTCTGGTGTATATTTTTAAGGAACATTAAAACGTCTCTTGGTCAGATTACATTGTTCTTTGAAGCTTGGCATGAAGAGCTTGGCATTTGCGTTGACTCGCAAGCAAGGTCTGTCTTGGCAATGTTTGATCCAAGGTGAACTGCTTCGGTAAGCTGCAAAAGAAATCGGACTTGACGCTGGACTTTTGAAGAGCATTCATGCTCTACATGATATGCTGTGCACGGGTTGGTGTCTTGAAATTTCATACACTATACATACAGGGTGTCCCTAAAGTCCCTTATAAAAGTTTCTCATAAAGTTTCAACAGCACCTCTTTCACAAGCAGGATCTCTGAAACACACAAATTCAAAATGTGATTAAAAACTTTAATAAACACTGAATACAATAGAACAAATCAAAATAAATAATCTTATTAATTGCGTTTGTAATGAATTTTTTAAATGGTAAAGAGACTTTAGGGATATTTTTTATTTTCGGTTCTACAGGGGCTTTTGAAAAAAGAAATGGCGACACAAGTAGCCATTTTGAATGGATCGATGCTTCAGTTAAGTAGCAGTTATTTGTGGGACAAATTATGATCAACTCGATAAATTGTCGCAACTGTTCAAGTTATATTATAGTACCAGCAACGATGAGGTCAAAATGACTGAATTTTTTAAACATTAACTGTGAAAGACATTTGATGTTATATTGTTTACCTATGACATTCTATCATCACTAGATCTATTTTATAGCTTACGCATATAATCTCATTGATTGATAACTTTTTCCATACTTTATAAAAGTTTGAAGGGTACGTAGCCAGCAACAAGCATTAATTTAATGGAGTACGGACAATTAAGTGCTGCCTGCGTTAATTTTGTTTGACCCACTTTCATTGTCACGTTTGCACTTCTGTACACACTTCATGCAACTCATTTATTATTTGGCGTCTTAGAAATCTAGTATTAGAATTTGACATCTACTACGTGATTCACTTACGCGATTCCGTAAGTGAATATAACAGAAGGATGTCTTAGTTTTTGTCCAGTACTTGTGACTTTTAGATAATATTCTATTTAACGTGTTTTTGTGTCAATGCCTCCTAATTCTCTGTATGTTTGAAAGTGAATTAGAAGAGAAACGTGCGTCCTCGGAGTGCGCTGAGTACGTGCCTGTATGTCATCTACCTTCATGGAGGGGTCCGATAAATGTACGGATGCGTCTAGTGCTCTCTGCCTCATGCTTATAAACTTTATTTTTTCATTTCTACGTCTTCTGCCCCTGTGTCGTTTTGTAGTAGCTGTCGCTTGCGGATAGGAGCAAACTAAACCTTCCCTCTTCAAAATCTAGCCACCTGAATATGAAAAGGTTTTGTGTTATTTTCCAGCCGGCAACCATTTCTAGTTCAATGGATTCAGAGGCCAAAACTTACTCTCCTAAACTCGAAAAGAGGTCATACTTCTACTCTGCATCTAGAAGACGACAAAGTTCTCTTCTGTAGAGATGTAGAATTTTAGTATGCCGATTTTGCGAAAAATTAACTGGGATTAATAGTTAATTGTGATCCTAATTCATCGCTCATTGGTCATTGGAGTTTTACAGTAGTAAAGTTTCAACCCATCGTAGATATAATTTTACATAAAAGTGTATTGTGACGCGCCAAAAGTGCACTTGAACTGATGTAACAATATTGTTTTATGATTGTATTTGTAATTTCTGATACATGAAAGCTCTGCAAAGTGCGGAACTCGAGTTGCTTCCTTGTTAGCCTCTCCCAAAATTTGCGATGCTGCGCTGTCATTGGCTGTTATAGTGGGCTCCAATGCTCCAATAAACGGAATTTTATAAACTGGAATTATAGTAAATGTTCTTTTGAGTCACTCACTCAGTCTCCATTTAGTTCTTATTAAATTCATGCTGGTAGAGCTAGTGACTTCCGTGTTTCACTATATTTTGTCGAAATTCATAGTTGGTTAATTTGACACAAACTTCAGATCAGCTTTACACAGGTGTGATCACACGTTTTTTTGTGTCATCGTCCTGGTTTCCATTGTGCTGAATGTTTGTTTTCTAGGATTTATTGAATTTCTGTTAATCGTTTTATGCCAACAAGCTTTACCTCACTCATGTTTTCCGTATAATTTGATTAATTCCATAAAAGTGTAATTTAGTGAGTTGCTCCAACAAACTTTCATGCTCTGTTCCTGACTCTGGATTATTAATTTCATTCAATTTGATTCACATAGATGTTGAGATATCGTATTCATGCATAACCTCACTTGTCTGCAAGATTTCTTTTCCATAAATTCATCCATGAAGTATAATTTTTGTGTAAAATATTTTACAATGGGTACATTTTGTATAAATTATATTGCTACACTTCGTGTGCTATTGTTCCTGTACATGATATATTGTCAACCTCACGCTCGCACCTCTATTTATCATTTCAAACCACATTACTTAACATCTTCATGAAGCTGTGTGCGCCTATCAAATTCAGTTATTTAGGGAAGCCGAATTAGTGTATCTCACTCGAACTAATTTTGCCTTCTCATGCAAGCCAAATGAACTGAAAACATTTCTTAAGAACGTCAGGCGTCAGCGTACCTGTCAAGTATACCGGACAGGCCACGTGAATGGAAGCAGCGGTTGCGTTAGAGCTTCTTTCCATGCTGTGATCTACCCAGTGCTGCCCACACGATCTCTTACTCATGGTTACACACACGGAAAGTCATAGCGACACACGGAGACCTCGTGGGCTTACATAAAGCACGGACTCTAATTTCCAATTTCTTCAAAATCTTACTAGGTTTGATTAACATAAAAGGAAGGAACATTAGAACCAGCTAAATTGTTATGTGCATTGAATGAGCCAGGTAATCACAAGCGCTTTAGTTGCTCGAGAAAATCTAAAACTAAAAATTTCTGGCTAAAAGTACCTTTATCACGAGTAAACAAAAAACAAAGCACAAAATAAACAAAAGTTTTTCCGCAGAGCTTTTTTGTTGGAACGCAGACCTCATACACAGTGCGAACAATAAACCCACACACAGAATTTACGCCTTTGGCGCTAGAGTTCTTTTCGTCAGGCCGTTAAGGGAGCCATTTGAGAACCACTGGCCATATTGTGACGTGTTTTCTCGTCTCCGAGGCCTGAGACCGACGAACACAACAAAGTCAAGGGCGTGCGTCGACTGCATGCAGTGACCGCTGTGCAGTGCCGGCACCTTATGTTCTCACTAACATCAGGGACTAATGGTCCCTAACGAGTGAATTAATATTTTATGTTGGAATTGGTACATATTAACATGAATCGTAATAAAACATTGAAGGTACATATAATCGTGGGAAAATAAGGTGAAACAGGGTGTAAAGTAAATACTTTATCAGAATAGGACACTCACTTGCTTTTCAATCACATACTTACCACCTTCCTTTGAAGACGCTCTTGTTGTCTTCTATACTAATACTCTTTATTTACTGCATGCTGGTTGAACCAAGCTGTTTGTGATGGTTATGCAAAGGGATAGTCAGCTAAAGAGACTCAGTGGTAACACCTAACGGATGATTCTGACTCGTACGTTTGCATAGCGGGATTCATTAGGTAGGAGTACATAAGAAGTAGCAAGAGGGAAGTATCTTGCACGCACCATCATAATTTTACTCACCGATGAACGAATACTTGAATTGAGTATGTTGTTGCTAGACGTAGTTGTCTAATTTAGTCCTAGTTTCCCATGGACAATTGAATGCTGTCTTATGGTAAACAAACAAAGATAAGTAAAACGTGTTTTTTTAATGCTAATACATAGTTGTGTTATGGTTGATACCGTATTGTTTACCCACAAATTGTTTCTTACATCATTCAAGATACTCTAGATTTGTGGCAACGGGACCAGCATGACAGTCAAAACTGGTCAAACATAGACAAAATAGGTTGAAGTTTGAAGTATGTGTTGAAAAAGTTTTGCATTTTGCTTGGAGATGGACCATAAGAAGTTGTTCTTCATAAGAGAATATTTTTGCGAACAAAGCACAAAATCAAAAATAAGTTAAATATGAAATAAATGCACTGCTGGTTATACGTTTATGTCTGTGGAACAAACATTATTGTGTTTTATGAAGTTATTAAAATTTGTTTTAACCCACAATATTTAGAACAATATTTACTGCCTTATATTCAAAACTATAAGTTGAAATGTTTTCATTTTGCATTAGGTCGAGTTATTTATTATAACTTGTGTAATAAATTCACTATGAAATTTTGTCAGACAGGAGAATGAACGCAATCTTCAATTGCACAACCTGTGAAAAAAATAGCTGCAAATAATCGTAATAATCGTAGGTGAATACTGCTCATATTTAGCTTATCATAATCCACTCTGATCTTACAGTTCTAGGTCTATTCCTAACACACGTACTCGCAGAATGTGGAGATGACACACTAACACACAAGACTGACTCTGAAGTAAAAGTTTGTATTCATTCCAAAGAGTTTCACTTGCTATGCATAGGGTTATAATGAAGCAGGACAGAATTGGTTACTTCCGCTGAGTGAGACGACAGATAATATTATTCCTCTGTTACTGATACTCTCATTGCGAGGGTGGATGCTGTTCCGTATGTTCTCAAGTGCCTTCACTGACGTTCGAAAACTGCGGACGATGTAAATTGTTTGTTGATTGAATTATTTTGATTTAGGAAATGAGTTATTTCTTGAAGATTCTTATTTTAGTGGTGGGCTGAGTATATTATAACGTTGGAGTATTTTAATGCATTCCATTGATGTAATATTTTCACTTTCATGTATCATGATAGTCATCGAATAAAAAGAGAATATTGCTTTGTTGATACCTCAAATTTCAACAATCAAAACAGGCATTTTTAGTAGAAATGACTCATCCACGCAGTTGAGCGCCAGTTACACAAGAATAATCTTACACTCTAGCAGGACCAGGGCAGTGCTGCTGATAGCTCACGTGTATTGCGTCACGAACGCTTGAAGAATTTCTCTCCTGACGAACAATTAAGTTGCGCAAGGGAGACGGAAACGCTTTCTTTTTGCGTGTAGACGGAACGAATACGATCGGAAATAGAAAACGGATGGCAACTGTAACGGGGATAAATTTGTTTGAATTTTGACCAGTATCGATACGGGAGAGACTTTAGCTTTAATTATTTGCCTTGGTCCTACTAACTCCTACTCCTTACTCTTGGGAGAAAGTTGTGTAAAACCTACAAAATAATAGCTTTGCCGCATCCCTTATCAATATGACCTATAGTTACATAGACTACAATACTACTTATTTTTAGGGATCTGATTTTCAATCAAAACATCTCTATTCGGATGCTGCATGAACACAGCAGAAAATTAACAAGAAAAATAGTATTCGCTTCAGTGGGGCACTTATTAAAGAGATGTCTTGTAGAACATATAATGGGAAAGGATAATTTGCTCACATTTTTTCGGCTATTGTTACACGTTTTCCTTTTCCTATGTAGTTTTTGTTGTCTAAAGTGAATAAATTAAAGCTTTTGTAGCCATAAACGAATATATATACCGAACGAAGATCTACATAATACCAGTTCACAACATTAAACGATAGGCCAAAAGCAATGATATTAACAGCTTGTACTAGTTCTCGAGGTCGTATATTTTAACACAAGTTTTCTAATTGAAAACTCTTACCGTACCCCAAACTTCGGCATGCATGGACAACTTCCATCAATTGTACTAAACAAGCATTTTCACAAAGATATCATTACTCTTGCATAACTCGAGTTTAACCTACAATGTGACAGGGGCAGCATGGAGTGGAGAGGCGCCATCCTGACGGTGGTGTGGTTGTGTATCGTGGTTGGAACAGTCAGTGCTCAGTGTCCCTGGAGAAGATCTGTACCGGAACTCACCAACATGTGCGTGTGTGTCACGGACGAGCAGCAGAAGTTATCTATCCAGTGCACAGACGCCAATTTCCCGCTGCTCATGACCACCATCCACAAAATGGTACGCAGCAGGCAGATGGACTTGCTGTATGTCAACGACACAGATATTGGAGTGCTCAACAGCAGGATATTTGATGGTCTCCACATCCAAAACATTCAGGTGAGATAAAGATTTAAAACTGTTTGGTAAGAATGTATTTTATATTTTCTGTGACATTTCTTAGCAGTTCATGTTTATAGGGTCTCTAGATATTGAATATTGACCTAATGACATTGTTCTAAATGCATCTATTTTCCGAGGTATGCATGGTGGCTCAAGAGAAATTGTTCAAAAAACAAATTGTACAGGTAATCTCGTGTTATCTTAGTTAAAATCCTAGTTTATAATCAGTGAATCGAATGCTTCATAAGTAGAGAAAAAGTTGGCAGATCAAAGTGAATCTTTCATCACAGTAAGAAAAATCTATATTTGCCTGCATTTAGCAAGAAAAATTCTACGAAGCCCAATATTTTCAAGACGAAAGTAACAAATACACACACTGGCATAACAGCAAAACTAAAATTTTTGTTCTACAGAAATGTTACACAAACCTTCATTCTCTGGCATTCCAGTTCTCCTACTGCCGCATCCACAACATCAGCGACCAAGCATTTGTTGGACTGGAGAGCTCGCTGGAAAACTTGAACCTCCAAGGCAACCGTCTCAAGAACGTTCCGTCCGCAGCTCTAACGCACCTCTCCAATTTGCGCTTGCTTGATCTCTCGGGCAATCACATCAATTTGGTGCCTGACGGAGCTTTTGGCGGTCTGCAGCTAGAGACGCTCAAAGTGAGTTACTGTTTTTCAGTTTGTGCTCGGTCAGGATTGACAAAGGCAAAAAAGTTTATTTTCAGCTGTAACACTTACTTACCATTCAATGAAATGGGATTGATGCATTGAAATATTATACGTACTTCGTAAGTATTCGGGAAAAATTAAATACAGTTATTCATTTGAATTTGCTTATACAAAGCTTTCTTTTATATGTAGAAATGTCAACTCATATTTCATACCACACTTCAAAGTATCGGATGAAATTAGCAGAAAGTATTTTTCAGAAATAAATGCGCAAATTCCGCTGGAACCAGTAACGAGCACTGATTTCCAACGTCTGTACTGCCATTTTATCAAAAGATTTAGATTCCCTTCTCATAAATTGCTAATCGTCAGCAAATAATTAGTTTACGTAAACTATGGTTTTCGTCTGTAAGACAAATATATTTTGATTATTAAAATTATAAGCATTGAAAACGGGTGCAAAGTAGCATTCATTCATTCTGTTGATCATACAACATATTCATCTCCTTGGGATATCTTTCTCTATCCCTTATTTTTGTGATACTTTACGCTGATGACTGACTAAATTCAGTCATCAGATGATGACTGAGTATTGTGAATTTTCTCGTGAAATCGAATTAGTTGTCGTACCTTCAATATGCAATAAAAACATGTTCATCAGTATTTATATTCACTTTTTAATAGCAATTTCTTTCTCAATTCGTTTTTATAGTAAATACTGTATGTTAGCAGCAATAAGTTAAGCGCTTGAGATGAAAATTGACACATTTCTGTTCATAACAATTTTATCTGTGCGTTATTGTTCAGTAAATTTGTTTTCTACCCTCAAAATCAGCTTCCTTATCTGTATTTTTAAGACAATATCTCCCTAAAATATTTGTAATTTCACTTGTTCATTTTGCCTTCCAAGGTAAGGGTTGGTTTCACTAATGGCACGCTCTCTTGTTTTCAGCTGGGTGACAACGACATCTACCTGTCGCCCAACAGTTTCCAAGGCTTGGAAAAATCTCTGAAAAATTTGAATCTGAAAGGTGCTGGCCTCGATTCTCTTCCTGCGTCGATCTTTTCTTTGGAAACATTGGCCTTTCTTGACCTCGCCCAGAACGAAATTCAGACCTTACCACCAGGTGGGTGAACAGCAATACAAGTTAAGGAGATTGTCAGTTGTATTAGGTTGTTACAAAAATAATGGTCGATTTCAGAAGCCTTCCAGACCTTCGAGCGGCCATTATTTTTGTAACAACCTAATATTTTCAGATTGTCTCTCCTACAACCTCTGACCTTTCTAGACCACACCCTAAACCAGATTCAATCCTTGCCTCACGTGAATAAAACAAAGAGAATGTCTATTTTGGTGCGCAAAAGATGCTCAAGTCTTCCCAATGCCTTATTATGCAGTTACAAGGTTTGTTATGGTTTTATTTTTGCCCTCCGGTTAAAAAATTCTATGAAGGAACTCAGCTTCTCGAAAGTAAAGTACAGTCACTTGATTTCAGTTAATCGTCATAAACCAGAATTTATTATTTGAAAGACCTTTGCGAATAAAAGCATATATTAACTAGGACGTGATAAAAAAAGTCAATTTGTTAGCTGAATGCAGAAGAAATGGACTAATATGTTTGTTCTTGTGAAGGGCTCATAATCTAAAATGAATAAAAATTTGAAATGATTATACATGACGAAGGCTTTGTTTTGCATCATATTTTGAAATTCGTTCAATTGAAATTGAGTGTTACTCGTAACACATGCCATGTGGTTACTGAACTAGCTGAAATTAGCTGAAATTAACAATAACTTCAACTGTATAAATAAAAATGCTGTAAAACTACTAAACCTTAGATTACGAATGAATCTGACAGGGGTTGAAAATATTATCTACAATTTTATTGATTTGAAATTCAATGAACAGAGTTGAAAATCCATTATTGTAACAAAATTATATCAAAAGCCAACTCTTCGCATGACTACTCATATGAACTGGTGCTTAGACGGTCAAGGCTTTTAGCTTGCATAACCTGTACCGTACGTGTCGCACGTAGAAAGGAAGCAGGAAGTTGAAAACTCTACCTTCTCTTCTCTTATATCTTAACGCCTCCTGTAGAACAAAATATACCGACCTCTCCTGCTGAAGACAACATACTGTGTTCTAATCGATGATTCAGACTTAACTGCTTTGTATTTGTTACTGGTGAACAGGCGCCCTTCGGTCCCTACACTCCTTGACCGCCCTCAACCTGGAGCGCAACCTGCTGCAGGCGCTAGGTCCTGACGTGTTTGTTGGTGTGAACGACACCCTCAGTTCCCTGTCCCTGCTCAACAACCTCATTTCCATCTACCCCACTGAGGCCATCAATTCGCTCACGGACCTCAGGGTGAGTACTCTTGCAATTAACGCCTACGGATGCAATGTATATTTGTCCTGGTGTTTGATTATCTGCGCAGACCATTGAAGAAGCACATATCGTAACGGTCATTTGACGTGATCTTAACTAGAACTATCATTTAACGATCCTCTTCCATAATTATAACTATGTTCCAACACCCTGACAATCATTTATCACGATCATTATTTGATGCATATGTTTTGATTTATGATAATAGCTATATATACAGGTATGTAGCAGTAACTTCTTCTTGTCAAACCGATCTCAATGATTCAAGGTGAGCATGTTGGATCGTTTGGTTTCAGGTTGAGGATGTGTGTTTGATTAGTTTTTGCGCTGAAAGTTGATCTAAAGCAAATTTTTTCTGGTCATGTGTATGGGTTTCTTTATCTGAAGTTTTATTTAAGTAGCTTTAAAATCAATTCGGTATATCCATTCTAATTAGAGATAGATTTTCTTACCAAAGAGTCGGACGACACTCGATAAAACGATCAATTGAATTGGATGTCAGATGGATCTTCAACTGATATTAGAAATTTCTTCATATTGTTTCACGAAGTTAGAGTTTCCAAGCAGGTGTTATTACTTCCTCGTGGGAAGCGTTAGATTTCTCAGATTTTTTCTTCTCTCACAAACGGAACACACTGAGCTAAGCGCAACGGTTCTCGAGATCGTCTGCAACCGCAACAAATGACGCCTGCAATAAAATTAATCTGACGATAGCCAAGAACAGTCTCTTTTGCTCTTGTTTACGGGACAGGGAATCAATCCTGAGTGATCATCCTAGTGTTTTCTTTTTCACCGACGTTGGCCGTTGAAGGAGATACTCGTCATTATTTTAGCATGAACTAAGAGGGTGATGGTGAAACATGGTGTGTTGTGTTGATATCCGGTTGCTTACTGGGAAGCCATCTTCACGACAGTTATTGTATATCTCTGCGCTTTAGAACATATAGTGAGTTTTTATTTGTTTTTAAGCGCTTGAGGATTCTCAAGTAGTTAGGTACCAAAATATAATTTTTTTTCATGATTTAGCTTTTTTTCTATACTTTTTCTTTTTTAGACTTCGTCCTTCAGCACAAATTTTTTTCCCAATGGAATTGTCAATCTAAGTTTTTCTTAAGCTTGTGATTGAATAGTAAGGAAGGTATTCGTTACAGTATTTTTTTGGGGTCTTTGCTTAGTCTCCCAATGACATGGCGCTACACTGCCTATGAGAAGCTGTATGTTGACCGCGTCAATGTACAGGTTCCAGAAGGCAATTTATTTACTGGCAACGTAAGAACAACACTAACGACGACCGCGTAATCACAATACTCTGAGAAAATCGTCGCTTTTCGCACTTCCTTTCAATTTGCGAGCATTTTTACTGCGGTATCCATTGTTGCTGCGTGCCTCCGTCGCAAAGCTGCGTGTGTTTGCTGTAAAAACACACTGAGTAGCAA
Organism: Trinorchestia longiramus; assembly: GCA_006783055.1. Lineage (NCBI taxonomy): Eukaryota > Metazoa > Arthropoda > Malacostraca > Amphipoda > Talitridae > Trinorchestia > Trinorchestia longiramus. The sequence continues at coordinate 305,315 of VCRD01000216.1, forward strand.
CCGCTTGTGTTTTCTGCAGGTTTTGCGATGTAGTAGCCGGTGCTGTCGGTACAGAGCTAGTCATTCTGTTCCTGTTCTGTGGAGACTAGTCACAAAATTCTGTGTCTTCTTGTGAAGACTAGTCTTGTAAATTCTGTGTCTGCTTTGTGCATGTGAAAACATACGTATAGGTATTTTTCCCCGTAAACTTTGGGCTGTTAGTTTATGAGACATTAATTTCTATTGTTTATAGAGACAGTGAGGATATCTTGAAGTAATTTTTCAAATATATCGAAGGTCTTAAATGTTGTAAATTACATTATTTTACCAAACATATTATCAATATTTTTAGTACAGTTTCCACTATGATTTTCACCCAAAATAGATTGAATTTTAACCAAGAATTGCTGGTACAATGAGCCGCTGATTTGGGACAGTTACATAGGTTATCACTCTGCAGCTGATCAGTGAGTTAATCCTCGGTCCATTGAACACTGAAATCGAGTTTAATACGCGCGCTACTCCCAGCGCAGCAACGCTGAGAGGGGTAATTTATCAAGCTGAAAGTATCAGTTATTATGAAGTTGTCGGTGCTCTGATCAGTTAAATAAACTGTGGAGGGGCAGTTGAGCGCGGTTAGAAATGAAGAGTTGGGAGACAACGATAGAGACAATAAAAAGGCGTAGTCGAGGAATTCTCATTCTTTTGTGAAGTAACTATGGGTTTGGAGTACGCTCGGACAGAGGTACGAGTCAGAAGTCCGATACACCGAATCAGGAGTAGCTGTTAAAAAGTTCAGCGTCCCATCGTGACAGCAAGAGTAAATTTTCTATCTAACTTGCGGATTATCTTGTGTAAAGCCGTACAACAAACAAAGAATGCACTTCATTTGAATGAAGCTCATTAAAACAAAAATTTTTTGCTTTCATAAAAAATTACTTCTTGGAGCAATTTCGAAGTTTAGACAATTGATTTAAAATCAGGAAATTTACGTTTTAAAAATCAACGCCGCAATTCGTTTCAAATAAAAAATGGTCTCGTGCTCCCCTTCAAGACTGTTCTTGCCCGGCACGCAGTTTGTAGTTATATTCAGGAGGCGCCTGTAAAACACCTGGCGGCCTTTGTAAAGCACCTTGAGTAACTGGCACTTCTACTTGCAGTGACACACTTTACCCTTTCACCTTCAATACATGCGATAAAATTCAGAAGCCATGTTGTTCTGCACACTGTGCAGTTATTAATTCAGTCTAAAGACTGCAGGCTATACAGTTATCTGTTCAGTTCACAGACTGCAGACTATGCAGTTATCAATTCAGTTCACAGACTGCAGACTATGCAGTTATCAATTCAGTTCACAGACTGCAGACTATGCAGTTATCAATTCAGTTCACAGACTGCAGACTATGCAGTTATCAATTCAGTTTACATATTACACATTTTAAACGTTACTGTCTATACTATCAAACAGCTGCTTTTCCAACCTTTGTATTTTTATATCTAAATAAAAAACTTGTAGTAACAGAACTTATCATAGGTAGGCCGATTCATTCTAGCTAAGACATGATAATGAATCTGATTGACCTTCATGGTGCTCAAACTTAAAACATTAACGAAAATTCAAGATAATTTACACGGACTAGGCTATCAAAAGATAGCCTACCAGTTTTCGATTAGGAAGCACTGCTACAAACCGCATGAAATAAGTTTTCCTTAACGGTATGTTTCATAATGGGTTCATGAATAGTTTTCATAGGTGCATGGTTCCCTGATTTCTTCAGGTACTAGAAAAAGACGCCCTGTGAGGATGTATGATTTTATTGAAGGTGAATTACAATAGCGTTGTAGACCAGGATTCCCACCGTGCAGTATGTAATTCTTTGTCACTGCGCTGTACTCTTCTGCTCAAAAACTGTTCAGCTTCAAATCAAATTTTTAGATGGACTTTTTTAGCATTTGGTGCTCTCATACTTTGACTCGAGTGTATGGTGTTACAATTAATTAATAGTTACCTGTGCAAATCAATGCAGCAAAAATAATTATTAATTTAATTATTCATTTATTGATCCTACTTGAAATGAAAATGAATAACTTTGCTCTCCATTCTTTAATCGAAGTTTTCATTTCCCTAGGCTCTATTCAGAATTACTCACTTTAAGCTTCATGAATTATTCGTAAAAAAAATTTAATCATTGATTTTAAGAAATTTTACCTCAAATACCATTTCTCAACATAATTTAACTTCATTGGCTTCAGCGAAGGAATGGAGACGAATTATAGCTACAAAGTGAACACCAATCAAATTAAGAGAATTCCACTCAATGATAATACAGTTTGTTACTTGCTTGATTGGTCCGTCTCTCTGTCACGCTTTTAAGGATTTAGATAGGAGGAAATTCGGTAGGGTATACATGTATTGTATTGTGGATACCAACAGCACATCCTTCAATGTGGAAACTCCTTCGGAAAGCCGGCGTAGTAAAAAACACGTGAATTTTCACGTGTGGATCTACTAGTATGGAATAAGCGTGAGATGAAAAGAACAGGAAATGCTGCGTAGAAGTTAGTGTGGGAACCGACATCCTCACAGGTCGAGTGTCGTACTTAGACTTGGCTGTGAGGGCCAGCGTTGGCTGGGACATTAAGATATGGAGATTAAGACTCCGTGTGCATCCAGGATACCGTCCTGCAGCGACTACTCCGTTGCGGGCCGTTACTCTGCAGGTCCCGCATCTGCGGCCTGCAGTGTGGTCACTCCGGTGCACTCACCCTGTCTCTAGAAGCCTCGCGTGGCAGACATCGCTTAGCAAATTACACAATTATATGCAGGCATGCACGGAAACACTATTTTCTGTGCGGGTGACGCTGGTTCTCAGTGAAAACAACTTATGTTCCAGTGAAGATCGGGGGGAAAGTAGTGACTAATATGTATATGTATGCGTATCTGAATGTGCAATAGTTTGATGGTATGGAATAAAATATTTGAGTGACTTCTTGTAAAAATATTGAAACTGCAATAGGTAGGGGAACTCTAACGAATATTTCCTGGCTACGTTACTAATTATTCCCCTGATATAAATTCATAACTAAAACTCATGTACTTATAAAAATCACTACTGGATGTAATACGAAGTGCGTTGAAGTTTATATTATTAAGAAATTTGGGGAGCTGTGTTCTAGACAATGGATCGAAATGAAAATTGCATGCATTCTTTTGAAAGGCTTGAATATTTCCTTTGATTTCGCTGTATTAGAGTGATCAAAATTACTAGTAGAAAACGTCAAAACTCTTTGGATAACAATGTGGATTTTGGATACCTCCTTGTGGATTTCATTATCTAGTTCTATAATTTCAATGTCCCACTTTTAATACTAACTTCACTGACTCACATCGCTCATGCAAATGATTCTTTACTTCACCTCAGGGCTTCATTGTGTTTTTTACTTTGGTTTTGACTGTTTTGGAGCATAATGGATTTTTTTTGACTCGAAAGTTAATGTTATTTCTTTATTAGTACACACGTAGTATATACAAATACGCAGTTAATATCATCCTGATATTTAGGAAAAAATTATAGTTTTTCTTGATTACAGAGTTGTCTCTTGACAGCACTGTTCTTCATCGCACTGTAATTGGCTCTTTTTGTTCACAGCGAAATTTGAAACTTGCACTGCAATTTATACTGAGAACTACTCTCAAATATTTCATACTGCAATTCACTAGCAATACATGCATTAACGACTTTGTAGCCTCATACGAGCAGAACGGTATGTAAATATTTTAATTTATTTGTGACACGAAACTTCTCATGCATTCGCTACATCTCAAGCACTGTTGCGTGTTTTGACTGAACAAATTTTTGATAAATAAATGTAATGCAGTGAAAGTGAAGCAACATGTTATAGCAGCACATCGTTCTGAGAAAATATTACGTATCTTATTTCAAGTAGATCAAATTTGTCAATATGAAAGTCATCATTCATTGCCTTGAGGATTTATTGGAGGTATCTAGAGCCGTCCTGAGTAAAGGATACTCACTGTGTCTGCTCTCATCAGTATATTCTATTGCATCTTTAAGCACTTCGAGGTCTATCCTAGCGACCCACCGCAGCGTCGTTAATGTTTGTTGTGGGAGTGTGTTCTGGGTTTAGTGTCTGTAATGAGGTATACATTATCTTACTTGCCTGTCTCTTTCTCTCTTGAGGGACGTGTTCGGTATATCGTGAAGGTGATATTCATGTTATTCAGCTATAGATTTGCGTAGCTGAAACGCTAAAAACATTCTAGACGTACGTTTTCCAAGTTGTTTTACGCTGTTAATACTCTTCATTCTTTAGTTTTCTTTTTTGATATTGTCAATACTTTTGTAAAAGTATTGTTGAGCATATATGGTGGTAAAATCCCATATTACTTTAGACAATGCTGTGCACGGAAAAAAGATGTTTTTTATTGAAGAATGTGATTAATTTGAAACTGCTCAAAAATTGCAAGTCTCCTGAGCTCGGTCGTTTTAGCTGCAGGACAATGATTTTAGCATGCTTTAAACATTACTATTTATTTGGAAGATTAATGGTATTGAATTAAAATAAATATTAGTCATTAAGAGAATATTAGTTGCAATACGCATGATGAATATATTAATTTCATGAAGTTGCTAATATGTTTTTGTTAGTGTGATTTTTATAGCATAAGAATAACCAATTTATTATCATCAGTGTGAGTATATACAAGGTGTCCATAAAGTCTCCTCATTATTTCAGTAATTTATTGGGAAAAATGGTAAAGAGACTTTATGGACACCTTGTACAGTATGTATCGGTTCGTCTTAGCTCTCATTCAGCAGTAATGTATCAATGAGGGAATACGGTTATTTATAAAAAAAAACGATAATTTCAAGACTGTTTTTATGCCTGATTCTCTTTCAGAGTTTTTTCTTCGTCATTTATTTTATCCATCGTCCAGTTGTTTACGCTGTTCGACAATTGTTGACGGTTGAGAACAATTCTCTTGCACGTCTTATTAATCTGTTGTGTTCGTACAATGTTGATTAAGACATCGGACTTGTAGCTTTCACACTCAAAAATTAAGTCTACTTGATATGATATTATAAGCATTATAATTATGTGATTATTACCCGGATGTTGCATACGAATTTCACTGAAATATAGCCCAATTGTATGCAAAGTTATAATGTTCTTTACAATCGTAAACTTCGCCAAAATGAGAAGCGGAAACGTGACCATCGTTAATGAGAGGCCGTAACCTGTTCTGAAATGTTTATTTTACGGTGGCTTTCCTAGGCTTTACTTGCCACATCGACGACCTGTTGCACAATCGTCCCAGAAGGTGTTACAGAGGCGCCGTAAATCTTTGTAAATGATAGCTTGTTTGACGTTCATGCTATTCACATAACTGAAGATTATGAATGGCTTTGATCTTCTCTCCGGAGGGAAAATGAATGGCTGGAAAAACTCACGGAATTTTGTTTTTACTTATGTAATCATTTGAGTTTATTCTGTCCAGCGTTTTCATTAAACGTTGACATGTTGTGACTTGAAGCAATACACCAGGCACATTATTAATTCTGTTTACTCCTGTATGTTCATCACGTTAGAGAGATCATCGTTGTTCCAGCGTAGGCAAACCGGTCCTTTTCGATACAACTAATCTGAATGTTTCAAGCATTGGCTCGCAAGCTTGTGCACAACTGAACTAATCGTCTCCAGGGAGCTCAATGTCAACAGGTCCAGCATTCCGTGCGGGGCTCCTTGCTTCGGGCATAAATTTCTTCTAGACTGAAGGAGTGCCAGTGGTCTGGAATATCAGGTGCAGCAAGTGCTTTGCACCTGTGAGGTGAACGTCCGCTGCCCTCACAATATTGCTAATATTATTGCGTATGTTACCCACCGTGAGAAATCGAAAATGGTACATTGCCTTAGAGGTATTAATTCTTGCATAATTGCATAGATTGTCCCATTATTCTTGAACCTTTTGGTGTGTTTTCGCTAAGATCTCAACAATAGCTAGGATTCGGGAAGTACTGCAAGTGAAATTCATTTGTTCGAATAATTTTCATTGCAGTCGTGAAAAAACAACTCACGATATACACCTGAGTTGTGTTGCTTGAATAGGCTGTTTGCCGGCTGTTTTCCATTGCATTTATTTAGAACAGCAGAGTCTCAAAATAAAAAATAGTTTCATTTTCCATTGCGATTAAATGACTACCTGAACCCCAAGCACACTGGATCTGCTCTTTCGTAATCTACGTCAATAATACATACATATTACATGACTCGTCAACATAACATTCCTCAAAAACTGTATTTTTCCTCATTTCAAAAATTACTCGTTGAACTGGTAGACCATGACCATCAAGTCACAAGTTCGTGACATTTATTCTGCCTCTACAGGGGATAGAAATAGCTTTTCGTCATGTGGCGGTATTTCCATTGAAAACATGAGTCACTCACTCGACGACGGCTTCATTTGATCAGTAAATCAATGTAGGCTCACGACTTGAGACCGTCTATCCGTTCATCAGGATTCAGGAAAAACTACTGGAAAGACCGTACAGGTTCTTACATATGAGGTGCGCAACGTAAAGATCGTGAGAGAGGTGAACTTGCGTTCATGCGCTTCTTCCGGTACTTTTTGGTCGAACTTTTGGACCGCATTTCCAGACAGCAAGAATAAAAATAGAGCCTCAACTGGTATTTTTTTACGTCTATCCGTTTCAAACGTAAGCATTCCGTGATTATTTTGTTCAGGTGATTTATCTTCTTTACGGTGAAGTAAAAAATTATCCTTTCTTTGATGGTCCTTGCCAATATACAGCATAATTTTTCTCCCCTTGAGCAAGGCGTTATGTTACATATATGTATTAAAGTTCTTTACTTTTTCTCACTGCAATGAAAGTTCAAGTGCGAAGGCACCAAAAGCAAAACTTCTATCCCTCGTGTACTGTTCTAGCAGCAGGATGTATGTTCATCACAACTTTTCGTTTCGTGATACACGCGTAACAAATATCATGTCCTCACCGCCCTCATCACAGAGGTGGGAAACTGGCGGAACCTTGCATCAAACATAAGTCAAGGTCCCTTGCATGAGTTAGTCTCCTAGGAATTAGTATAGTGGTAATTTTCATCACCTCATGAAACTATGTTACATATTCAAAGCTCTTGTGTGGGATCTAAATTTGCCATGCTAGTACTAAAATATTTCGTTGGATTTTTATGATTTGTTCTCTTACGAACGCGAACCTTCGCAGTAGTCTTATCATACTCGATGATTTTTAGGTCCCTTTCAATTTAATTGTCATCCAATACAATAATTATTTTAGCTCTATTCTAATTGGTATTCTTACCCCCTTCTGCAACAAATTGAATGCAAAGGTGTACATACATAAAAACGCCTTGTTAGTTCTGATAAGTATTTCATTAACACATTTTTCTGCAGCATTTTTTAGCGTGGTGAAAGTCAGCCACACTGTTGACTTTATTTGCTTTTGTGTTGGAAGTTTCAGTTCAATGCGTTGTCATGCACGGATTTTAGTCGCAGGTAACTCAATGGAGATTTCCTCACTCTTCACGCTTTTAACAGTAGGCCACCGGGTGCAGCAAACTCTACTTCACGCCGGCTTGTTTTTTCTAGAATGTCTTGCACAATTCGCATTATATTCTATCCGTAGTTTCTTTTTTAGGATGATAGTGTTTCATTGATAAACCTTTCTTCATGGAAAACATCTATATTTATAGAGGACTGGATCAGTGGACACTTTACTTGGCTCACCTGTTATGCTTACATCAACCATTAAGCATTTTTTATAACTGGAATTTTTATCAATCTGCAGCATACTCCACTTAATAAGCAGATACTTCGAATGCATACAGGTATTTTTCCTCAATTTGTCATTCCTTACAATGTTGAATTACTTCATCTCCTGTTTTGCCATTTTTAACAAAATTTGCATCTTTTCTGTTTCATTGATTCAGTTTATTTAAAAAAATAATAATCCTACTGAGAACGGGAAATTACAATAGTGATTTTATTTATGTCAGTATTTTTTCCCAGTAACGACATATCACTTAGAATAAATATTTTAATGTTAGGTTACTCATGGCCTTATTCAATGATAGATTTCTGTTATACTTGCTTCAGAACATGCTACCTTTGCCTCCGTCAATTAACTTGTGCTGGTGCACCATAAAAGTTCCATCTAATCAAAATGAACAGTCTTCTTTTAAAGCTATCGATTAACGCTTCATTTGAATCAGCAATGCAGCACTTCTTGCTTCCATGTACCCTGGTCGAGCCTTTAGTCCTTCGAATCTTTAGCATCCCCCTGGGTCTATTGTTCTCCATAGTTCTAATCTTCCTGGCACTCTAAACCCTTTTTTCGTTCGCCCTATAAAGAAGTAAAAACTTGTCGAGTACAGATAACCTACGGCGCCCGGCTACACAGATCCCGGTGACCTAATTCTAGGCCATACCGGAGAATTTTTATCCATCGTAACGGCATTTGCAGTACTGACCAACCGCCTTCAGGGGAAATTTTTTGTCCTTTCTTTAGGTTGTGACTTTTCCATTGCTTCCAGTCAATAAAAGCGGGGTTTTACTCATTTTTCTTTGTCGAAAAATGATTATTTACATGGAAAATTTTTTTCGAACGTCGTAACAGTTCTTTCTAAAATTCTTCTTGCGATTTATAAATATGATATTGACAGTTGTCAAATTTTGGAACTGAATTTTGCTCGCTCTGTACCCTAAATTACTACGTGAGTGAATTGAATTTCTAGGACAAAAATAAATAATATCAGTCCATGTTGGCAGCAGGACTACAGTGTTGTTTTCAATTTGCGACTCCCCGATGAGTAAACAGTAACTCCTGTTTACTAAATTTGTGATGAAAAAGTTTAAAAATCGTTCGATTGCAATACTGATTTTTTATTCCCAAGGTTTTAGATATTCAACTTGAACTTTAGGGACCGAAAATTTGTATGATCCAGCTTGTACAATCCTGACTAACAATATTTGCGCACGTTAACTGCAGCACGTGATCTACATATACTCGTAGTACGAGTACAAGGAGTAGCACTCGTCGTCAGCAAGCAACTTTCTCGAACTTACTCGACACCGAAACCAGAGTCAGTATACATAACAAGCTAAATTATTTCTCCGTTTTATAATATTAATTTCTAGCGTACCTGTCTAGTCCAAAGAAACTAGCCTAGATATTCCAATAGCTGAGGTAGCTGGGCCTTTATAAAAACTTGCCAGCGTTTCGCCTTCTTTAGTAGGCATACTCGGCCATCGTCAGGTACAAGGAACATGCTCTTTGAAGGACAAAAGCTTAGCTGGCAAAGTAAATTCATTCAAGGTGTGTTAGAAGTGTTGAGTTCGATTTAAAATAGTGTGTATACTTAGATATTAATGTGGAAACAAAGAGAGGTATTTTTTGCATATTAATATGTTGTAGTACACAAGAGTTTAATTTTGTGCACCATTTGTGTTTCATACTTTTGAAACAAATGGTCTGGAAACTAATCAAGGAAGTTTATCGAAATTTTTAGGGTACAAGACACCCAAAATACATGAATCTAAGAATATAATGATTAAATTATTTTGTTTCGTGAAGCCATCGTCTTTAACTCTAAATTATGTGGCATAAAGTCTGCACATTCAGTTCAGAGATGAATGATACGTACTAAATGTAAATGTCACAGACGGTGTAAGAACTCCTGCCCTTTGGTGAATTCGGTAATCCGACGCAGACGATGCACTCGTGAAAGTGACTTCAGCGACTGAAAGGGGAGTATTCCACTACTTTCAAACAAGCATTATTGTTAACACATTTTTCCCTTATTTCTGAAGTTATTTGACCTAAATGTTCACTTCATTTTCCTATCTCATTTTATTTATTTTCCCTTCCTTTGATTCTTAGTAATCAATATATCGAACAAACACCTACGGCTGCAATAACTGAGATGTTGGTGTGCGTGTAATTGTGTTGAAACATTTCCGTAACTGTACTTCCAGCCTCACAGATGAGGTGGCCGGCTGCACCCGCGGCTGCATGCCCGTTACCGGACAGTTTTTGTGGCAGCGGTTGTTTCCGAGCTGCCTACGGACCTTTACTTCGGTCTGCACCATTGTGTTCAAGTGGTCTCTGGTGTAAAACTCTGAATGCTGGCATATGTTACTCACTCTCAGTCGAACTTAGGCATTTGATTTGTTGTGTGTGATTCTTTACATCACTATTGTCATCATTTTTTTGAGGAGGGTGACAGGAAGTGTGGCATTCCTGTTTAGTGGGAAGAAGTGTGGGAAAACCAACAATTAAGAAAAGACATCCTCACGTTGCATGTTTCAAACTGGCGAAAACACAGATCGTTGAATTCCCACGTGTCAAGCAGGCATAGTCATTTATTCTACAATGGAACAACTAAGACATCTTAATTATAGTCGTATATCAACAAATTATTTATTTTAGATTCTTCAATGAACTTTGAAAACAGTACGACCTATACAGGAATTAATTTAGTTTTTTCTGCTTCGTAGAGTTGAACATGATAGTATGAATTCATTATGACGCATATAGTTTCCTAACTTTAAATGCTATTTGTGACTCATTGCAAACGTTTTAAATCACCATTGTTTTTGCATCACTATTGTTTGTATTCCCAGTCTACTATACAGAAATTAGATGGCATATACAGACTGATACATATATAGTATGATCATTCTTGGCACCATTGGATTAATTCATACAAGATATCATTTGCTCTTCCTTGCTTCTTATCAGTAGCGCTCGAGCAGCGGAATGCTATTTATATTTGCTCTCTTGATTCAAGTTTTAGAGAGACATTTTCGTAGCTTTTTTGCAAGAAGTCCAACTTTTTGACGATTCCAAAATGGTATATTCTGTTCGAGTAATTGTTATAATATTTAAAAGTCCCTTTTGATTGTTTAATTCTTGAATCCGTTTGATGATGCATATTTATTTATTTTACGTATAACAATTTCAGAAAACTTCTCATGGATAAAAACTGTCATTATGTTCTCATTACATGATATTACCCTTATCTGAATTGCAAGTACTCGTTCATAACCTAAAATAGTAGTTGCGACTAATCTATCGCCTTCGATCCTTGCCCTGAATGTTTAATTGTCATCAGAAAATTCTCATTCACATATCAATGATAATTGCAATTTCGACCTACTAACAAAACACCAATAATTTATTACGAAGCTGATTACGGATCTGATTACGGATGGTGAATTGCAGTGTTGGCTAAAAGTAGGTTACTCGATCTTGTAACGCCGAGCGTGAATAATGTAAATAGCCGTACGTGATCAACGAGTATCAATACTGAACCATATCCTCAGCTAAGTGCGATGCCAGAAAAAATCATGACAAACTCTTCTCGAAATACCAACACGGACCTTCGTATAGATTATACTGTTCATGCTTGTTAAATATAGCAGTGTTTTAATAATTCATATGTACAGGCTAGTCTGATGAATCGCTGTAACTTGACTTGATGCATAGAAAATATTCAGCCGATCATCACAGATTTTTAATCGTTTTTGTGATGAATTCTTGTGCTTCAACTAATCGTCTGCGGGGTACCAGCGTGAGTACCGTTGCAGATGCCCGTAAAGCCAGCAGAAAGAAGCACGCTTATTTATAGCGTCACTAGAGTCCGTACAAAAACCCGATCTCCACAGTTCTTTGCACCAGTTCCGCAGAGTATGAAAAACGCGGCTACATAATTGACCTCGAAAGAAGTAGGTTGTGTAGATGAGTGTATAATACTGAGTTCCTGATGGTATTTTTTTGCAGAACGTTTTATTCTCATAAATACGTTACTGTTTTATACGTTACTGTTTTTAAAGACTTTAGTTAAAGTAGAACGTGTTTGTATGGTAATTAGAGACAGTTTGTATTTCATTACGCTTGCAATCCGTACCACAGTGTATGTTTAACACAGTTTAATTGCGGAAGAATACGACAGCCAAAAGAAATTAGATTTTTAATTCAAGAATCAGTAGATTCCTTGACATTAATCTATCTCTTTCATTTGTTTTCAAGGTAGATAGCTGTTTGAGGTACAAATATTTTGGCTCCTACATTCTCATACTCATGATTAGAAACAGGCAACGCATAATATTTGTATATTGCATACTCGCTCATTTTCTTCTGAGTAGATTCAATCGAGTTGCTTCAATGAAGTGATTATAAAATAGTACCTAACCCCGTTTACCTGTTTGTTACTAATGTGGTATATTCTGTAATTAAAGACAGTATAATTGACCACTTTTAGCAATCTTTTATCGATCCCTCGAAATTTGGGGTCCAAAAAGAGTAAAAAGTAGTTGGCAAGCAGCGTTAACAGACGCTAATCGAATTAAACATGCATTAGTCATCTGATTAAATAATTTAACTGTATGTAGTATTTAAACATACATGTGAAATGTAATCCACTGGATTGAAGTTTAAGAATACGTCAGAAATGCAATGTAGGTTAGCTGTGACAATGCGTGTGCTAGTCAGGGTGTCAATTGTTACGTTCCACTCACTGTTTATGAAACGATGATGGTAAAGCATGCTCATAAATTGTACCTAGTGAGGTCACAATAGAATTTGCGTGCAACTCTTTCTGTATTTATGTCATGATGAAACGGATTATATAATTATATACGAAGTATTGTTTCTGCAAAGTGTTCGTAAAGTCATTGAAATTATTTTTTATATAGATTACGAGGAGTATTCGTATAGGTAGAATTTTACGAAGAATAAAGTGCAGGAAAGATACATTTATTAATGAAACTGTAGTTCATACATAATCTGGATAAAGTTCAGTTTTAGTTTATACGGTTAAAATTGATTGTGTTTTTTTTACACTATTTATAAGGAAATCTAGCATAACAAAGAAGAATACCGGAGCATGTCATTTGATGTGTACAAAAGTTAATATGATTCATTAACATACATACCAACATACGTATGTTTTAACATACGCTGAGTATGTGTGTGGAAGTTTACGCACTCGATTTATGTTTTTAAACAAAATTATTCGCTACGTACGTGTCACGGATGAATCTCGTTTGATCTCAGGCATGTATTAGTCCTGTAGAAACTTCATCACCAACTCATTACCTACAAAATCTTCGAGTTAATTTTTAACTTCATGGTTATTTTGCTGTACAACACAGGGCACAAGTGTTTTGTACACATATTACTTTACCTCCTTATAGGATTTCGCACAAACGTAGCGTGAAACAAATTGTTTTCATGATGTAGAGTTTGTCAAACTTCCTGTATAAGAACTGATGAACGGCCGCTTTCATGCGCTGATGATCTGTGAGACCATCATTGATCTTTGTATCGTGATCTGCATTCGACTTTGAGGTCATCCCAACTCTTTGTACTCACTCAAAATTTCCATTTCCAGGAGATAAACACGAGCCTTGAGAAAATGTGTGGTGCTTTGTGCGCTCTGTCTTTTAACTTTATGCTCTGGGTGCCCTTTTAGAGACCATAGCCTTTGAGAGCATCTCACTCTTCTTACGAGTAGAAGGTTGTCCATCATCGATACGCTCTCTTTTCGAAAACTTCGTTTTGATGCTAAGAAAGGCCTAAAGTTACTTACAAACAAATAGTGCAGTAGCAGTGCGTAGACTGTGTGTAATGTCCGTCACTAATAAACGTTCAAAACAGTTCAAAACAAGTATCTTCGAATGGACAGAGTCCTGAATCTCTAATATTTCAATTACGTAGAATCAGCATGCTTGTGGTGCGTAAAAATCCAACTCGTCATGTTATGTTTTATCATTTGTTCCTTCATCTACCTGCATCGTTTGTGCTGTCTCTTATTTCAGTAATATTATCATCACAACTCGAAACCGGTGTACAATCTTGGCATCGGGCACACTTTAAGTGTAAAGTGTTTTTATTAACGTGGTTACTGAGCTAGAAAACCTGGGCATGCTCTCTCGTGGCCGCAATTATTATGACACAATTGTACGCTTCCACCCAGTTTCCTGGGTAAGAAGTTCCAGTATTTTATTGCTGAAGCAAATAAACGTGTATCCAATGCATGAGATATCTTTAGTATGTTTGTCTGTTTATTGTTTCTGTCCAATTGAAATGAGCCGTTGTGAGAGTGTGAGGTGCTTGTTTGCCTGCTTCCTAATGAGTGGTTGAACCTCGTCCACTTAGAGTACAAATTTTTGCAATACTGATTTTAGGTCATGAGAGTGTTGATTGGAAAATTTCTCAGTGTACTTGATTACTCCCGTCTTGAATACTGTAATAGACTGCAGTTTTATTTGAAATGCATGAGCGTATGGAAACCAACAAATAACGAAAGCTATTACAAAATAAAACAAAATGCTTGAAATTTTAAGACAGTTTCAATATATCTAAGATTTTGAAATACAATTAAAATTCCAACACCATCGTACCTGAACACACACTGTTTTCACAAGGTAAAAATGCGCAACGTTGTTTCACAAAATACTTGAATTTTGGGATGAAAAAAATTGACAATATTCAAATGAGGCTTGTTACGAAAAAATAACTTCTTGCTTTCCCTACACTGAATAGACAATAACTAAAATGTGAGGAAAAGCTCAACAGATGTCGTTGTGAGGGTCATCGCCACCATCGGAAAACCACCACACGTGTGGCTGTGTTACCGGTGCGGCATCTGTGAGCAAACACTACGTCCGTCACCGCGCTGTGATGTTAATGTTACCTCTGTGGGGTGAAGATTAGTGCCAGGGAGTGTGAGCTCACAACTCTCAGAGCGTGACGTGGAAAATTTTAAAGTATTTCACGCCAGAGTTACGAGTGTGTAGATGGTAGCCTTTTTCTTTAGACTTTTCAATTTCGTTCCACAATTTTTTGAATGAGTGAAAAAATTGATGATGTGTTGTAAATATGCTTTGAAGAACATACGAAGATTTTGAGTTAGCTGATACTGATAACTGTCTGTGAAAGAGACAAAAGGTGAATTGTGTAACACTTGCGATGTAGAAAAACTGTCATGCGTTACTGGTATGAGAATAATCAGTTAGTGAGAAATGTACTATTTATCGATGCATAAAAGAAAATGGTGCACTTAGAAATGATAACAGTAGATCATTTTGAGTTCAAGTTCAGGTTTGAGGAAAGCGAAAATCATGAGAGCCGTGACATAAATTCGGGGAGAGCGTCTCTGAGCTTTATAGCCACGCTCCAAATAAATTCGTGATGACTCGTAGAAAGTCAATTAATTTCGTCATTAGTTCCTTCGTTCAACTACCCTGGCTTGTGCGCGTCCGGTCACAAATGTATTCCTGTTGAGGCTGAAAATGCTCATTTACCGCTATGTGTAGTTGCTACCATTGCCATTTGTTTCGAATATATAGTTGTTGGTAGGAAGAAGCAAAGAAGTTTGCTGTTGGAAAATTGAAGCTGTGCATGGCTGCAACCGAACGATGTGTTTCCTGTTTTGCGGAGACAGGCTGTGACCGGAGGTAGGGAGTGAGGAAGTTCTAACGGGTGACCATCTGGTGCCATCTGTCCCTGATCGTCGACGTGCAATCCTGTGTCATTGCTGGAGATGCAGCGTCTCGCACTGCTCACCCTCCAGTAAGAGCTACCTCATGACGGAATGGACTTGAACTCCAACTTGCAGTGCACGTTTTCTGATGTGCATTTTTAAATCTTTACCGTGCACTACAGGATGCCAGACTTAAAAGCTCTATTCGGTAATATAATAGTGTATTTTAAGGGAGTTATTTCGCTTGCATGTGCTTGTCGTTCCTAAGAGACCTAATTACTGGGAATATTGCTCATCTGTGTTATCTCAGTTGTCTTAGGGCCATTACAAGTAGCTCCAGAATGATCCATCGGCACAACATTACTTCACAAGACGATATGATTTAATATATTCGTTTTAAGTAGGGTACCCTCCTACCGCCCCCTTGCATTTCCTCAATGTCCCCAAGGGGGCGGTACGGATCACTTTGAGAAACACTGCTCTAGAACTAGAACTTTTTCGGTGATCTTCTTAATTGAGTATTTCTGTGTGGATTCTGAACATTAGAATTACATATAATCCACGGTGACAGCCTTGATTAAAATAATTCAGTGCAAACAGTAATGTATTATAATAGTATACAAGAGCACTCAACAATGGTAAAAGTATTTTGCAGGGATCATGGGTGTTTTTTTAAAAGATCACTTGCTTGGCATCTGTATTACGTGTTTGCCCTGATCTCAAGGGAGACTAGCGTTTAGGACGTTGTACACGCGACAGAGTACGTCCTTTTTCAAGTAATTGAGTAGAAAATTAAATTTCGAGTGGCATGGATGACCCTTGAAATAGTGTTAGCAGAAAGACAATAGGCGTCATTGAAAAGCAGAACAGCGAAAAAAGGCGAATAGATTTATGATGCATTGCACGAAATTTACCAACTCATGATGAATGTGACACGGAACAATGGTAATTCTCAATGCATTAAGCAAGAAAACAGACATTTCGCACCACACCCAGCGCTAATTGGTGACTACTCGTAACACACAATACACAATACCGCAACACTACGTGCCGAACATAAACACATATGAAAGAGACAACTCCCGACACACGTGGTCAAAAACAGTATTTCTCAACGAAATCCGCTGAGATATATCCCAGTACACACAGTACAAAACAACCTCATCTATCTAAATTCTACACACTCGGTACAAGCAGCGACAACTCCTAACGCACTCTACACAAGAAAGTGACTACTCTTATTGCGCTTGAGTTAAAACTGTAATTCCTGTACTCTTTAGATGTTAGACACAAAACAGCGACTCCTTTCGACGAGCTAGACAGAAAACAGTTGAGTGCCACACCGTCAAATGGAACAGCCTTAGCTCACGCTTCAATGTCAGTCGTTGTATAGATCACCGTTAGTTCTCACTCACAAGCTCGCCAGTGATCGAGCATCTCGATGTACATGGCTGTAGGGAGAGGGGCGCCCACGTATACCGTGTACGTGGCGCCATGCATCTGTTCCTTTCTTCTTCATTGGAAAATCGAGTCATTTCCTCAAGTCAGTCAAAAAATGAAATGCACTGCTGCTTGGAGTATTTACGCAGAAATCTTCCCGTTCTTGATGACAACATTTAGTTAAACAGTTGTGTTTTAGATGAATTTCATACGTAGGTGACCAAGTATTATATTTCAATTTTTGTAACCAGTTGAAATACCTTGACATGTCGCCATGAAAAAATGGCAACATGAGTTTTATGGACTCCTGGATTGGTCTTTCGGTCATCTTACCGCTGTATGGATAGTGCAAAATACTGTATAACTGAGTTTCTCGATAGTTTGATAGTCTGGGGTAAGCACCATTAAAATTAATTTTTTAACAATAAGATGTACGTTAAGAGGAACTAATAAAAATTATACCCCTTACACCACTAATTGTTGTGCATGTGTTCAAAACTTTCCCTCCTTTTGTTACTTTTGCTAAATGATGTAATTTCACTATCCCAGGACTCCTCGTCTCCCGCAGAGATGTTCTATATTATATTACACAACACTATAATTAAAAAAAGCGTAAAACGAAAAAATCAATAACTCCATTTTTAAAATGAAATCCAGAGACTACATGAAACTTAGAAGAACCCCCTTACTCTCAAAAAATGACTGTATCGTGTCAATTTTACTGGGTAAGTCTTGTTGAACCTGTACCAAGTAAACATCGTCACCGGATTCTTCCCCGTAAAGATCGTCACCGGATTGAGAGCGATTCTTCCCCGAGGTGCTAGGCAAGTCGTGAAGTAGGTTGGTAAACTACCCTGGAGCGGATGGAGTAATGAGGTTAGGGAAATATCTTGATAAAGAGATTGGAAAGACTAAGCATTACTTGTGTTGGGAATAATAGAAAGTCATGATGCTCGTTTAAATAATCTGTAAGCAAGCTGAAAATGTTTGTGCCGTGAACTCTAATAATTTGCAAGAGATCGCAAAAATTTTTGGTAAAATTTTGTACGAGATGTATGATATTCGTAATTACTCTGACGAATAATTGTTCGTTACGATAGTTTCAACTTTAATTATTATATTTGCAGTAACTTTAATGAAGGATTATTTTAACTAGTGTCATAATATCATCTGGTGATATAACGCATTACGTAAAATAATTTCATCTGATTTTCTTTCGAAAAAAGAATAATACTTTAGAGGAACGGGAATAAAACTTAATATATGATCGTTATTGGTTGAATGGATACATTCATTGAAAATTCTCCAAGTTTTCATTTAATTTTCAGATTAACCATATCTTTTGCTTTATTTAAATTAATTTTTCTTTAATATCATGAACCGCACTTTATTCATTCATTACGATGCACTGCACACAGGTAGTGTTTTTCAGATTTTTTCAAGCGTCAGAGCAACTCAGGGTGCTGGTCAACCAGTGGTAGATGGTCGCACATCATCACGTTCAGGGTGTCAGCTCTGAATAATACATTCCCCTACAACTTTATTCTAAGCAAATGTGGCCCAAATGGCCTACTTTTAATATTTTCAGTGCGGTTTTCATTACTGCAATGAATCTTTTAAGTGTTTTTATCCCCTGCTATTTATGACGAAGTGTTACCATCTCTGCACAAAATATTTCACAAGGTGCAGTGCCATTATTGAAGACAGTTCTGTCGTGTATTGCTAACTCTGTCGTCTGATTTATTTCAAGTACTTATTGTGAACTACATATATAGAACGAGCATTATTTCTCTTACTTCACCTTCGGGATGTTATCTCCAATTAAATCAGCACGGGTGATTGCCTTGCACATGAGGTCTTTCATATGGCCGTAGATGTGTGGTCACACTCAGGCCTATTGCTCTAATGTTAGTTGTGTTTGAAAAGTTTCAAACAAGTTAGCTGAAGAGACATTACTTCTTTTTCTATATTTTGTAAGGCTTACTATAGAAATGATGGAAGCAGTGGGTTGTTTTAAATGCATATGACCACAAAGAGAAAGTTGATTGTAATTTTTGAAAGTGAGATGGAATGACTGATCCATGACTGAATAATTGAATTTGTTTACTCAACCATGGTCACATTCACATCTTGTCTAATATTCGATCAGGTATGCGGTCTCATTAAGGTGCTCAAATTCCAATTTTCTTCATTTTACGCTTAATTTAGTTGTGGCATAGTCGCCATAAAACTAATGAACTTTAACATATTATTCGAAAATTAGGTTTTATGTGATGTTCATTTGCTTAGTGGTGTAAAATTAAAAGTTTCTATTTCGATTTCTAATTCCTTAAGCCTCATGACTGGATTTAATGCAACCTTCATAAAATCATATCCTAATAAAAATGATTGAAAAACTAAAGTCTTTCCAGCCCAGCGAAGATCAGGGACAATTTTTCTGGCCGATTTACAAATTTATCTCGTTGAAAGCTTGGCTCAGAATTAGGTTTGAGAGGTCAGATACTTGCTGCTGAACTGCGGACAACCACATCAAGTCTGGACTGACGCTGGCCTGCAGCAGGAAGGTCGAGGTCATCTTTACTGCTCTCTAATTTTCTAATGCATCAGGGGAACTGCTTGACTAACAGCTCACCGTTGAGTTAATCAAGCTCAGTTTTTACAAGAGTTGTTAAGCATCAAATTTCTGTTCAGTTTCGATTGAGTTACTATAAACCTGAAGAATTTTGTATAAAACCATAATGATTTTTGGCAGACAAGACCAGCACCTACGCTTTTAGATTGAAATTTTTGTACATTTAGTCTGGCGGAAGGAAATTGTATTTTATGAATTCTACAAACGTTTAACTGATACATAGTAGCTTTGATAAACTAAGATTATCCAGACAACATCATGGACTAAACTTTAATCTATTAAGAGCTGCAATTAAACCCTGTTTTTTTTAAATATTGTTTCTATCTTCTACATCCCACGGAACTGTGTTGTATAAACTTGCAAATAATCATTATGTGGTTTGTGCCATTTAAGTCGTAGAAAAGTGTCATATATGACTTTATAGTTGTATAAATAAGTAACATAAAAATGCGTCATAAAAAACGAACGCTGGCCGTTAGTGAGTTAAGTGCGTTCTTGTAAACTCTACTTTTGTTTGCATAGAGTAATGTTTCATTTTCTAAATTGAATAAAACATTTAATAACTTTCTACTAGTTCCGAGTTCATCTACAAACTAGCGCTCTGTATATTCAGTAAGGTGTGGTCACAATGGAGTTCCTCCTTGTTAATTTAAAGAAAGGTACTCGTATTCTAAACAGGATGCTTATAAGTAGTCCTGCTTTCGAGGTCTTTGCTGTTTAATTATCTTACAAGCTTTTGCACGTACAAACTTTCACAACTTCAGTTCGAAGGTTGTGACAAAATGCGGGGCTACATTTTAGAATTGACCTCTCGAGAGTTTCGACTCTGTAATGCGATAATGAGTCTTGATTGAAGCAGTCCGTCGGGAGAGTGACAATACAAACTATTAGTGATTAGGTGTAATTTTCTTCAATTGCACCCAGTGACTGTGCTGAGCCACTGCCCTTCTGCTCTCATTGTGCCCGGCATTGCCGCCTACTACGGCTTTTTGTGGGTCTTCTGGCAACTGTTTGAAAGTCACTTCTGGGTGTTTAAGTGATACAAAGAAGGGCACTAGTGAATAAATATTTGAAAACGTTTGATATGTAGTTCTCTTTTTCAAGAGTAACTTTGAACTTGAAACTTCTATTATATTTTCTTACGTCTTTGTTGATGTTAGTAAGCGGTTAATAGCTTGTATGTGATATGTTCAGATCAGATTTACTTTATTATTTTCGCAAAGTCTTCATTTGTTTAAACTATAAAAGTGACTTGAGAACGCTATTTACCTAACGCCTCTTGATAATGTGATAGCATGATTTGCAATTACCGATCAAAATTCCAAATTTTTTAATTCACGTTATTCGCACACGTCACGCACCCGAAGCTTCGGTTAGTTTCGTTACATTCTTACATTATCTGAGTGGAGCAACTTCTACCATGCGCTACTTTCTATTCTGCAATCTGAAAAATTCTTCCAAAACTTCGCGCGTGGCTGCGGACCACCTTTCTGTGTAGGAGCCTTGGTGCACTCGCTGGGCGGGCCCAGCATTGCACAACTCTGCACCTGGGAACTGAATTTCGTGTTCTCTCAACACACACATTCTTCACAAATGATCAAACCAGTAAACTTGCAAATGAATTACATGAAGCTCTTCTGTCTGTTATTCATTGAAATATGAGTCACACTGATTAAGCAGTTAAATTGAAATGTTATATGTTGGAAATTGCAAATGAGAGTTGGTGAAAAGAAATGAACGAAAGGTTTGAAGT
Organism: Trinorchestia longiramus; assembly: GCA_006783055.1. Classification (NCBI taxonomy): domain Eukaryota; kingdom Metazoa; phylum Arthropoda; class Malacostraca; order Amphipoda; family Talitridae; genus Trinorchestia; species Trinorchestia longiramus. Next base: position 326,665 of record VCRD01000216.1, read on the forward strand.
AATGGTTTCCCTAATTTTGAGGATAATTGGGCGTTAGAGTCCTTGAACAAACGATGAACTTATCACTTATCGCACCAGATTAAATAATTGTCTCACTGGTTATTTAAAGTGGAAATTTACGCACGAATGAAAACGGAATATTGGAAATGTTTCATTCTAGGAAACAGTTGGACTTGACATAGGTCACGATAACGTAACTTTGACGTGCCCTGAGCTTCCAGTGTCAGAGGTCGTTTGCTTGAAGAGTACAAGCGTTTCTATGACGTAAATATCTTGGCTGCAGCCAGGTTAAAATACTACTCCTATTATAATAGGAGTAGTGTTTTATAATTATCGCTGTATTTAGTTCAATTATGAAATACATTTAGATTTAAGGAGAAACGATTTATGAAAAGTTATTTCATTTCGAAACTGATGGCAGTAACTGCTTTCATGTTTTCAGTTTTTCGCTGATAGCGCATGTGTACCTGTGTACTGCTAGCACCTTCACAGAAAAGTAGGGCTCGTATTGTTATCAATAGCATTTTGTCCTTCTAACATTTACTATACTAAATCTGCGCATATATCAGAACTGGGGAATTTTAAGTGTTTCGTTTATCATCACACCACTCAGGTAGACAAACATCCCCTCCTGCTACTCATAATTCATTAAATGAAGATCTCTCGCAGTGTACGTATGGTCATCATACATAAACCTCTTCAACTGTAGCAGAGAAACTTGGTAATGTCATGGCTGAGCTTCCAGCACTTGGTTTGCTGTTCACTGCTGTCAGTCGTGACTGAACGAAAGGTCGTGGCTTGCATCAGCGCTCTGCTAATCACTGATCACACAAACCTCGCTATTTGAACTGAATAGCAGCTGTCCATCTGACCAAGCTAAAGCCCTTCTCATTAATTTAGAATTCGGTAATTGCTATCAAACGTAATCAATTGATTGGTCAGCCATTTAATCGGGCATTGCCGCAATCGCTCATTGCTTCATATTTTCGAAACATTCTCCTCGGGACTTTCAGTGGTGACATTATTGAAATGTTTCTCATCACAGCGTCTTAGCGTAATTTTTGGCAGTCAGGACAGCGTCGTTGATTTTTTTGTGCTATCCTATAGGAAAACCTGCAAGGTGGGCCCCCATCTCAATTCAAAATTCATAAACAAATTTGCGTACCACAAGATTTTGTCAAGAATTTAAACTTCTTGACCTACTTTCCGCCATGTTTAATGTGATTCCATTGCATGTTCCAGGTGCTGGACATTGGGTTCAACCTGCTGGAAGACCTGCCTCTCAACGCCTTCCAGAACATCAAGTCGCTGACGCTGCTTGCTCTGGACGGCAACCAGTTGCGCACAGTTCCGCTGGAGCCTTTCCAGCACCTCGCTAGCTCTCTTAAGGGACTCTCTGTAGGTGAGATCACACTTAGAAGATGAATTACGTGTTGAAATAAATAGAAAGTTATCTGTAAATTTATGTTATGTTGTTTGTTAGGTTGGAGTTGTAATGATTATCATCAGCGGTCTGTGATATTCAAGTCTAGCCGAATTTGAATTACTCTAAAATGTTAATTTTAGACAATGAAATAATTTCACTGGAGAAATGATAACGATACTATGAATTTATAGACTAGCAACTTAGCATTGTAGTTTGGGTCTGCAAGTGAATGCAAGAAATACATAGTTAAAATATTCGCTATGTATCGTTCTGTTTTTAAAGAATGCAAAGTAACGCATTTCCAAACTAAATAAAAAATTTAAGACACCAGTTGGTGAAATTACAGCTAGAGTTGCATTTATGATTAAGTACACAAATTTACTTGGTCTACAGGTAAATTCATTTTGAACGCAACTGGTTTGTTCTATACTGCTCAAGATGATGAACATGTGAACTGATAATTCAGCCATTATGTTCAACTTACATGAAGGTGTTGTTCCCACCTTTTCTGACATTTTAATAACTATGCTAGCATGGAAGTCATTAGAAAAAGACAAAGGAGCGTTCAGTATGGATAAAGTTAAAACAAACATTCTAATCTGAGTTTTTATACAGGCTTTGTGTTCTGAATAAGCTAGAAGTGGAGCATCAATAAAGAATTTCGTCAGCATGCATTTCCACTCATGCTCACGAGAGTCAATCAAACTAATAGTTCAATACAACAGCGACACAAACGATTTGACCTCACAACAATTTTAAATGGATCTGGTTGATAATCTTTAGTTTTAGACAACTGTTGAACACGATGTCTTAGATTGTCAGAACAAGCACCAAGACGCTCATGAGTTCACGAAGGTGGAGTCTTAATGGTATCTAGTGTGGAGTATTGACTTGTAAATTAGTGTTCTAGCAAGTGGATGATACATGCCATTTACTGGTCCAGTTAGGCTACAAGTCTTGTAGGGCAAAATCGGATGATAAGTACCGCTAGGGTCAGACATTCTCCATGCTCAAGTGTGACTCACCGTGCGTGAGTCTAGGCAGTGATGAACCGCCCCACCATTGTGCTCTTTACGGTCTTGCGTAGATTGCTGCCAACATAGCATGTATGACCTTCCATGGGTATTGTCACTCCCATGTAACCGAAGAAGGCTTGGCTGAGGTGGTTCGTTAAGTCCAAACCCACATTAGGTCGTCAAACTGAATAAGGGGAAAGGAGGTTGACTCGTTACAAGTTTCCGTAGCAGGATATATGCGTTCGGTTATTCCTTGTAAGTTGGTTTGTGAAGCAACTTCTTACGGGCGAGCATAATAGTTCGTTAAACATGCTTTGTTCGATTCATAAGTGCAAGAATCAGCTGATTACTCAGTTTTTCTCAGTTCTAATTATGGTCTGTCGTAAATGAAGACGCCTTAATAGTAATAGAGATTACTGGTCCTATTGAGAGTGATTTAAATTTAATAATTAGGGAGCTCATTTCTTACGTAAAGGTAATTTTAGGTATACATGAACTTACGGAAGTGGTAATATAGCACTAAGACAGGAATTTAAGATAACATGCCACTTATAAGCATCTTAAATTGTTCGATCGTCCTGTCTGATAACCAATTATTGTTTTAAAATACTTTCTCTAAGCAGAATTTCTGTGTTTAATGCTACATCTACGTACCGGAGCAAAAGTAGTATCCTATCCTGGGTTAAAGTCCATTAGCACCTCGACTTCACTGGTTCCGAAGCCTCTTGAAACAATGTTAACCAACAGGGAATATTTTTTATTCGTTCAATGTATTACTCTCCAGTCACTATGATCCAAGATGGCCAGTAACTTTTTAAAAACGACAGGATTGATAGGCCTAATATTTTCTCTATAACTTTGTTTTCTAGTTCTGAAAAAAACGATCTCGTGAAGTGCCACTATCGAAATATTTAAGATCCATGGTCGTGAACAAAAAGGTTCTCTGGCCTAAAACTGATCTTGCATTTACAGGAGGCAAGTTTTTGGTGTGCGACTGCCGCGTCGCTTGGATCGTCGAGTGGATTCAAAACAAAGACTTGCAGGTGACATCACGAGAGCGTAGTCCCCAGTTCTGCGGAGAGCCTGTGTATTTCAGACAACGTTCCTTCTACCAACTGAGCCCCGAACAGCTGCTATGTAACACCTCCTCCTTCACGGTGTCATCTTCAGCGTCGGTGGGCAGCACGAACTCTGCGGCCGCTCCGACATCAAATGTTGTCTCTGCTCAAGACGCGAGACTTGCATCGTTTGGGCCGCTGAGGCCCAAGACTACGTCTCCTGTACCTGAGGTACTTTTTTACGAATTCTTTGGTCCTTTGCAGTCACTGAGAGTTGTGAAATAGCTATTAACTGCTGCAATTTTGCTCTTTGGGAAATCTATCGGTTGATTAAAAACAATGAAGTCTAGTCCAGTTCGTAACATCGTATTAAAAAATTAAGTCTGTTATACTCGTAACTGATAGTGAACGTTTCAAACCAAATTGCCAGAAACAACATGGAGTCTTCAATATTCAAGAAAAAGAAAACCAACTAATAAAACTACCGAGAAATAAGAGTTAAATCGATAAATGTAGCAGAAATGAATTTAGACAATGATAGGAACAAATTTTAGAATACCAAAAAGACAAACAAAATTCTCGTAATTTTAGAAGTAAGTTTTGTGTCAACTTGAAAAAAGATTCGAACAGTCTGAAATCAGTGTAGCCAATAACTGAACGTAAAATAATAGCAATAATGTATCCTAACTTTTTCCTCCTAAATGAGGATGGTAGCAGTTATAAGGATGGGAATTTTTACTTACAGAATTAAAAATTTGTGCCTCTCTGGCTAAAGAAATTCTTCAATCGCCATCACGGAAGCGTACAAGGGGCGAGCTCGAATTGTAACCGTTTCCTTTTAGTGAGGAACATTTTATTTGTTTTTTGTCCCGTACATTTTTTCATTTCGTACATAAAGTTCTGATTTGAATTACCTGTTTAACAAAGACTTACTTGATTTATGTTAAACCACTCTATTTTTAAACATTTCACGGCACTGCTCATATGCACGGTTCCTTTAACTGAATTTGATGCACCATCAATTACGTGGATGATACGACGTCCGTTAAATTATGATGTTACTGTATCTTGATTTCACAGGTCACTTCATACCGCCCCGGTCCCCCGGTACATAACATGGACGATCAGCCTCACCGCTCACACGCCGGCGACGGCCGCCAAGACTCGTCTCTCTCTCAAGATCAAACGCTAAAACCAACTCGAGGAGAGAAGCTGTCTCGAGCAGGCCTTATCCGCACCGGGGACCGTCCCTCCAGGGTACCCCCACAACAAGTGGTGCATGGAGGGGTGGCGGTGAGCCGGCGACCTCAACTCGTCAGGCATCCTGACTCCATCGAACAACACGAGACTGCTCAGTTCGGGGCAGCGAGGGAATCTTTAAGCGACGAGGTCAGATACAGTCGTGAATCTCTTTACGAGTAGTTTATAGTATAAAAAAGCCTAAATTCATTTACATGGAATCCAAATTTCATCTCTTAAAGATTGCTATTTCTAAACAATTAATATTAATTATTTAATGCAAGGGCGGATATACTTTTATTAATAAATTTTACTTTGATGTTTGCTGACATATTCTTTGCTGGTTTTTATGCTAGCTCCTAATTATGAAATTCTGATTATAAGAGAAAATGAGAGAGCGGCTTGTGTGAAATGATCGGACTCCTCTGCCCCATAATGGATATGGAGAGTGTTGAGTTTAATTATTTTTATTAACATTGCTATTTTTTTCAATCTAAATCATTTATAGATCCATATCATTTATTTTAATTCTTTTAGAAATGCATGATTTTTACAAAGCAGACAGAGTTAGTCAACTTTTGAAAACTTGAGGTTTCGTTCTACTCGAATACGGCGTAAAGTTGAGAACTATTGTGAATATTTATTCGTATTTTTTATTTTACTGATTTATTACGAAGGATTCTTAAAAAATTTCAAAGTTCATTATCTCGAGTCATTTGTATTTACGTTTTCATTGACGTTTTACTAAAGCCTTTCCCTGTTAAATTTATTTCTCAACACTGATACTTATCTAAAACCTTGAGTCATTTTCGAACTATTTTTGTTCTCTAGGCCCATCTGGAGTAAAACATTTAGTTTTGCATGTTATATTTGCAGCAGCTAAGCGTAAAATTACATTAATTTTTATTCAGGTCATCATCCAAGACGCGTACCGAAAAGACAACTCTGTGATCATCCAGTGGGACTCTGAAGTATCGAACATTCTAGGCTTCCGCGTTGTCTACAGACTCTTCGGCGACAAACAATTTAAGGTGCGTGCATTTCTATTCCGTTGACCTGGTTATGATTTTCCCTGAAATTTTTGAAACGCAGGGCTAGCGTATCCAGTTGCACATATTTTTTGTGTGATACCATGAAGTCGATATGTTATGAATAGGAAAAAAGAAAATGTGAAGAACCTCCGGCCACATAATTCCCCGAAGGTTTGAACTTCCAATTTTTGTTGAATTTCTTTCGAGGAAGACAGAGGGATGGCTGACGACCCAAATTAAGTCCCTTTCGTACATTTCAAGTTCAAACCCAAGTGAAAGAACCCTCATGTTCTTTAATTCTTGATGTCTAATAATGTGAATTTAAATTCTGGACTAAATGTACGTCGTCTCTATCTAGCGACCTCGGGAGTTTTCTACTTCGTGCCGTATGGACTTCAACACGATCACATAACTAGTTTAAAATAACAAGATTTAAAAACCCAGAATCGCTCTAAAACCAATTGATCATTTAACTTTCACCATTCAACCAATTTTGGGCTGTATTCTTAAACCTTTTCCGTAGCGATATATCAAACACACATTAAATAAATTGCTGTACTGTAGTCCAGATGTAAACATTTTCCTTAATGTGACAGCTGGGACCGCCTCTGGCTTCGTCTGAGCGCGAATTCAAGATCCGCAACGTGCCCACACAAGAGTGCATCGTCGTGTGCGTCGTGTCGCTGGAAGACATCAATGTGACTCCTGAGAAGTGAGTGGCATCGCTGTGACTGGATGTGGCAGGGCTGGAAGTTAATGGGACCATAAAACCTGTTCGGTGAAGCAGTTTGAAAACACACTTATGTCACATAGATATTGTTTCTCACAATTTTATTACGGAAATTTGCGTCCTGTGTTCATTAAATACATAATGTCAGTTCATTACTTTTAGCTCAAATACTTAAATTTTGACCTATCATAAAACGGCTATGAATTTCTGCTGTTTATTCAGTGGTTCCCTAAATTCCAATGCCTTTTATCAAACACAATGAATTTTTACCTAAGGCACTCAATACAAATGCTTTCAGAGTACACACATTTGACGAAAATATTATGTGAAACATACTTCATTTAATATGCCAATTAAAAATCGCACTCGTGTTTGTAAATTTAAGTGAAATAAATCAGAATTCCGAATCATATCATATTATTTACAGTGTGCCATGAACGCCTTCGGAGAAACTTACTTACAGAAATAATATAAAATTGCTTTAATTTGTTTTTGCAGCGTGCCATTCCCTCAGTGCCGAGAGATCCGCACGGAAGAGTCGAAAGCGACACACATGGACACAATCATCATCGCGGCGTCAGCAGCCATCTGTGGTACCGTCATTATTGCGCTCATAGTGTTCATCTGCTGCAACAGGCGGCGTAGCAGCCGCCACTCCACCACCAAGGATGGCATCCCTAATGTTATTGCTCAGTCAGCCGCCCCACTTGCTTCTCTAGGCACCCTGAACGGAGGACTTAAGGCAGATTGGGACACCCTGTCCATGTACTCGCAGAGATCTATACCTCGTGCCAGGATGTACCACATGGATAAAGGTGAGATAATGAAATGTTTACTACTGTTGGAAAAAAGAGGATGTATTTATTGAAATTCTTGACGAACTATAGTGGAGATGAATTTGGTTTGACTGTCGATTAGTCTGAGGACCTCAATTCTATGGCAAGCGATCATTAGTAATTAATCCCATTTTAAACCCATTATTTTAGTAATATTAATATCACTTACACTGATTTCTACCATCAATGAACTTCTTTCAATGCTAGTTTTTAATAACTGGCTTTTTTTCGGTTTAAATAATCAGCGCTTGGTCAAGAGCTGGCTGTTTTTTACAATTAATGTCAAACTCAGTAAGGAAAAGATTATTGTATTGTTAATGTAATTTTTTCATTCCCTTATAACTTCTATGGATTCATATTAACTTGCAACGATGAACTATATTGGAGTTATTTTCTTTCGATCACTTGATATCACTCACTATCTGCTTTCTGGTTCCAATCGATATCTTTCTACTTAGCACTTATCTGTTCCTAGGACAATTTTTCGACACCATAACCTTCTTTGGGTTTTGATTTTTGGCTGCCCTCGTTGGTTGTCTCTTAACCTTCCCTCTTTACCTGCCATCAACTTTCCTCGCTATGAGTTATCCTTTACCCTATTATTCTTTTCTGTACTTCGGCCCTAACTCGACTTGAACCTTCTCCTCCCTGACACTCAAAGGCAACATCAATGCTGGCTTCACCCCAGATGAAGTTCAGTCTCATCTCTCTGCAGCATCGCTGCGTCCGCACTCCCGCGCTCTTGCAGATGGCCAGAGCGCCAGGGGGTACGCCGGGCTCTCTGCAGCACACATCGGGCCGCAGCTCGCATCTTTATCTTTGTCCAGACCAGGTACTTCACGTCCTAGAGGATCATAGACTAGATCATTCTTCTTAACCAGAGGATCGTATGCTACGTTTTCCTTGTTAGCAAGGAGATCGTAGGCTATGTATATGATTTTTCTTACCTAAAGATCGTAGATGATATGATCCTTCGCAACGAGAGAATCATAGAACAACTACTAATATAATGGTGGAGACGGCATTTTATCCCTGCGGATTATTGGAATGGACCGAATTCGTCTTTCTTTCGAAAACTTCACATTATAGCTGTTATTTTTGGAGATGCTAAATTCAATATTTTATTTATATTTTACTAAATATTGTTCGACCTTCTTGCAGACCAGGTAAAGTATGATACTTTCAGTTATTGAACGAAGAACTCAGTTTTACCTGAACTAACTCTTAAGTGTTTTCTTTTCCATTTACGCTTCTTTGGAAAAGCATAGCTTAATCACATTTTGCAGCTTGATGATGTTGCATTGCTTGTTTTATGCTGCAGCTCTACAATTAATAAAGCTCCAGGAGTATGATCGAATTGTATGGGAAGTTGTATTAACTCGTACAAAGATTTTCTTAAAATAACTGATGAGAGGGAAAAATTTAGGCATTTTCAAGAGGCTGACAACTTTCTTCTTAGGTCTCAGTATTTTTTAAAACTTCTAATAGAGAAAAGTTCTTACTTAATTCTCTTTATAACTTGGCTAATTAAATGTTAGCACTTGAGCAGTGTCGTCATGCAGTGCAGCACTAGAAAACGCTTTTCAATGCTAAAGGCATCGAATGTTCATTTTAAGCTATTTTAATTCTTGTAGACAATAGGTTATGCTGTTGGATTTTGTCCAGAATTTTCTGAGAAAGTAATAAAATATTCCAACAACCTGTAAAAATTATGAAACTCAAAAATACCAATCACAAATTTTGAATTATATTTTCTATAATCTACGAATAGAAAAAATAAGAGGCAAAATTATTAAAAATCTTTCAAGAAAACTACTTCAGCTTTCTTGGCTAACAGTATTTTTTGCATGCCCGTTTTAATTATAGTTTTTTTACAATTATGAACATTGAATAACAATATATACGAGTATACAAACATCGTAGTCAAATATTATAGCTGGAGACCTGTTGGCAACGCGACTGACCTCAGGTCACTTTTGTACAGGCTTAAGAATTATGCTTCTTCGTTAAGCTTTCAATAACTTTTTCCTCACGGTTTAGATTTAGTTTTCTCCAAAGTATGAAGATATTTCAAAAATAAATAGACACTGAATTTTTCCTCAGGAGTAATTAACACAATTTGTTTATTAGTTCGAGAAAGTGCAGGCGCTCAAAACTCTCCAAGAAGTATCGATTTAATATTAATAGATGTTCCATTAATACGTAATACTGTCTTAAACTCATGTTTGCTACTTTACTTAATAAAATATGTTGTGTGTGTCTGTTTACTTTTGTTATTTCTTTATACTTAGATTTGATTTTGTAGAAAACTATTTTTATGAGCGCATGAAATTGAATACGTTGCTATAAATAGTGTTCCAGGTATTTTTGACGAACTTCATGTCCTGTTTTCATTTTATGGTCCTTCCATTACTTCAATATTTTGAATTTTGTCTGCAATCACTGCAGCCAATGTAGCAGATATTCCTTTTATTCCAGCGAGATGTAGTCGCTAAACTTCGTTCACACCTACTTATATACCACTGGCAGGCACCATGTTTTGAATTTTCCCTTTCTAATTTCTACTTTGAATTTTACTGCTGTAGTATGTGTGCAAAAAAGGGCCATATATTATAACAAAAAAGATAATTACAACGTTCTCATTTTCGATAAATTGTTTCACTTCTGCATATGGAATGTAAATGCAAAATTTCTGGAGCCATTACATTCGATTTGAAAGATAATGTACGTCTTTAGCGCTAAGAAGTGGTATGGACGTGGTTCTATCTCAATACCCCTATTCCTGCAACTTGCTTTCCCTACCCTGACACGGCTAAGCGGGCGGTCTTCCACGTCTTTTGCCTCCCGTGGGAGGAGGCTTCGATGCTGTGGACCTAAGGTCCAGTAGGCGGTGGAGAGAAACACTCTTAGACAACGAAGAGTATCTAAGAAGTCAAGGTCTCGTGCGACTTTGAGTCCCTCGCACACACTCTCCAGTCTGTGCCATAAAACAGGTCGAGGTACGTCGTCCTAATATGGAGCCCGCTTTATGGATGAAAAATCCTTTCAGTCATACAGTTTTGATAACGGAAGACATTTGACTGCCATTATCCCGTTTCAAGTCCGACTTTTAACGTTTTTATCTAGCAGAAGACTCGCGACTATTGTCATTTATGTACCACAATAATAAATTCGAGATTGGAAGAAAAACGCGGCTTCTATTTGCGTTTGGCTTGCTTTCAATGCTGCATGTTTTTTTGATTGGGTTCTTCTTTTGCTTTAACTTTCCGTTTGTTTATACCCTGAAACACTCATTGTTTTTATTACTAATGCATCAGTTAGTTTCATCTGCATTGTATGCACTCATCAAATGACGTAAGTGAAATTTTAATTCGCTACTAACTTGAGAGAAAATTGGGGCAAAATGGTCGGTTGGCGAAACTAGAGGTTAAATTATCTCTTGTTGCAGAAAAGCCACTTGAAGCTTGCATTTGTCTCACTACTTACACTTCCGCATTTTTTCCTATTGTTAGTCCAGTTATAGTTTTAGAATTTTGAGACTGAACTCCTTTATTCGAGAGTCTCCACGTCTACTTCAGTACGGCGTGCTTTGACGGCCTCGCCATACATTACAACTGACCAACTTCATTGCTGGTAACTCATGAAAACTGACCTAAATAATCGTTGTTACTCTACTTTTTGATTCTGTCCACACCCTCAATTTATTCTTAAACTGTATGACATCCCAACAATTGCATCATCAGTCTGACGAAAACATTTTGTTTTACGACGACTATTTTAGAGAATTAATGTCATCGAATCGAAGCTCGAATTCATGACATCGTTTACATGAGATGCCATGAAAAACAGACCAAACTATTCATGACTGACGGGTCAGTGTTAAAATGCGTATATTGATGGGATTTTCTTAAGCATGATTGTTTTTAATTAGTACTAGAATTCCGCTATACATTTTATGTTCATCAAGACATTTTCGTGTGCTAAGTACTTTTCAGCAATAAGTTGACATGTTTTATACTGATTTTTTCCGATTTGAATTAATTTATTTTTATTGACTATTTCTTCAACATTGTTTGACACACCTCTTTTTTCATAAATTTTCCTTCCCTTGATAAGACAATTTCTTCTCTTTTGTAGATCTACGCATGTCTCGCCAGTCCCTGGCGAACAACCAACTTTTGGGGTACAACAACATGGGACCTGGCATGATGACCATGAACAGCCTCACCGGTATGAACACCCTCAGTAACATGGGTCGGATGCCATCAGCGAGTCACCTCTCGAGGGCGGCGTCTACGCGATCGCGTCATGCTAGGTCCAAGTCACGTGAACGAGCGAGCTCGCGAATGAGTCACGCTGGGTCCAGCCACTCCCTCACTGGGTACGACACCGACGGATGGACTGACCACGACATGGACATATACGTTGCCCGCAATCCAACGCGGGGTGGACTAGTGCAGCTCTAATAGCTCTTTGTGTCCAAAGTCAATAGCAAGCTACACTTGACGAATACTGGTTAAATTACTCTATTTTGACTTGGATACTGGCACTTGTAAGCCAGTTGCATTAAATTATGACGCCATATGTTGAATTCATAGCAATAAAAAATTCATGTTAGAGGAAAAGAGTCGTAACTCTTCAGCTTATACTGTAATTCCTCTTTTTGGTGTCTGGAAAAATAGGTAGTTACTGTTCTGGTCTTTGAATACTTATATGTAGAGTTTCATTCTCGATAGGATTTTTTTTTTTAAATTCAACATCTTTATAGTGATAAGAATAATAATGAAGAAAGCTGAGTTTTTGACATCCATAAAATACAGATCAATAGACATTATAATGTCCTGTTTATTAGATGATACTCAATTCTAATTGTCTAGGTTTTGTAAGCATGCGATATGAAACTTATATAAATTTATACGCTATTTATGTTCCTGTGAGATGTTTTCTACAGAAATAGTTTTTGTTTCTTCGTGCTAGAGTTTGACACTTAGAGTTAATTTAGTACAAGCTAAATAGTATTCATTCTCATTGTTGTCAGGATTTGGACTACAGTTGAGAGTACGAAGACACATAATCATGTGACAACAGGTTCTTGTTTTGTGGTACATGTTTACTGTTTTGTGATACGTCCAGATGCTGCTCTGTCCATCATTATTATGGAGTTACTGAAAATTGGGGTAACGTTCAAAGTTTACACTAACCCCTCTGTAATGTATAATTTAGCAGTCATTAACTTTTTTGTGGCAAGGATGTAGCAGCCAATAATCTTAAAGTAAATTTTAACACCATGTATTCAAACAGGACTGCATTTCAGCACATACTTTGTTCTCTAACAGACAGCATTAGTGGTAGAATTCTCGCTCGTTCAAACAGAAATTGAAATGAATCTACATTCTGCTTCTAACTCGGCAATTGTAACTTTGTAAAGTTAGGAGAACTTTGGGATACAAATTTCGATTGACTCAACATACTAGTAATAGAATTATTGCGTACGGTGAATTTGGACGACGCACATTTTCTTTCAGTCGTCAAAAGTAGATTCGCAAGCCCATGACACACACTTGTACTCTACCACAAAGTGCCAATCCGTACTAGATTTTGAACACTCTATTATTTATTTTTCTATTGATTGTTCTTGTGTTTTAATTTCAGGGGCTGTATGCAGTTGATAGTTGGCAGCTTAATATTTCCCAGCTGAAAAATTTGGCTGAAATTTTACAATGAATGGTAAATGGTATGAACAAGTCATTAGGAGGTGTCGATATGCAATAACACGTATTTGTAAAATTCAGATGTCTATAAATCCAGTGATGACGTAACAAAGTTCTTCAATAGTTTAAAATGTTTGTAGAGATTCCTTTTGAGTTTAAAGAAAAACACTAAACTTTGTGGACGAGAATTCTTTATACATTCGTTGACTACATGACTAACCTTACTTAACAGCATGACTAACGAACTTGGTTATGTAACTAATTTTACTTGACACTGACTAGACTGACTTGAAACTGACTAAACTTACTTGACACTGACTAAACTTACTTGAAACTGACTAAACTTACTTGACACTGACTAATTTTACCTGACACTGACTAGACTTACTTGACACCGACTAACCTTACACGACTACAAAACTAACCTTACTCGTCACTGAATAACTTTACTTGATATTGACTGACTTTACGGGACACTGTCTAAACTAACATGACTACGTGACTTCCCTGACAACTACGTGGCTAACATGTATTTTACTGGGTTATAAATGTCACGTAACTAACATGACTAACTTTTCTTAGCTATTAACTGATTTTACTTGACTTTGACTGACCTTACTTCACTATGTGACTAATTTAACCTTACTAAATAACTAATTTTACTCGACTATGTGACTAACATTACTTGACTGCGTAACTTATATTTTTTACTATGACCTTACTAGGCTGTACAACTAAATTTACCTGATTTAATTAAAACAACTGTTTGACTATTTTTACTCAGCTGCTTTAAGAGCATTACTTGTCCATTTGACTAACCTCATATGACAATTTGAGTCATTTTATCTTCATAACAAATTTTTTTGGTGTTTTAAGTAACTTTATTTGAGTACACAGACAATTTTATTTGAATAGCAAGATAGATAGAAGCTGAACATTATTAGACTACTCAACTAACTGCACATGACAGCTCACTTGAATGCCTTATCAACGTAACCCAACTAACGCAGCTAACTGACTTGGCTACATCACAACCTTATGTGACTAGTTAAATTTACTCGATATTCTAATTAACCTTACCTGACTACTATAATCTATATGTTAACTGACTTCGCCTTCTTGACTGACGTTACTTGATTACTTGACTAATTTTACTTTATTATGTGGTTAATCTCATTCGACGAGATTAACTTTTCTAACGGTTTTTAAGTAAACATTCTTGTCCAACCTAACTTAACTATCTTCTTTGACTAATCTTGTCAACCTGAATAATTTAGCATAACCTTATTAAACAACGTGACTAAGCTATCGTAACTGATCGTAGATGACTAAGCTGAATTGAGGACTCGATTGACTCTTCGTGACAAGTAAATGAACGTTATTTTCATATGTTAGCTCATTTTGTGCATTATATTTTAAGATTAACGTTACACATTTACTAAATATTATAATGATGTATCCAGAAAAGCTCATCTCTCATAGAAATTTCCTTCATGGGCGTCCCGAGTTCGCACTACATGAATCTACTCATAAAATTGACCTTCCTCCTGAGTATTCCAGGCGACTAGACTACCTACTAATGACGACACAGTCCCGTGGCTTCCTGCCTCAGTGGAGAAATTAAAAGCATTCAATATCTCTATTTTTGGTCTGTCATGGCTAGGACGACTGCTTCTCAACACGAGCACTGACGACGTACTGTACATTGATGCGTGAACAGACTTTGTTTTGTCCGTCTGTCACTGAGGTAGCAGATGAGCAAATTTTATTGCATTTCCCGACAAAGTTTGGTTTGTCACGAATATAAGATTTCTGTTGCTGCAGCTTTAGAACGTTTGATTGAACATATTTTTTGTTAACTAACAAGTATAATATGCATGCAAATCATGTTTGTCTATTTATTTTGTAATATTGCAGTTTTCTTTTATTTTGTGCCAATGTAAGGGTTTCATATTTTTGTGATGTGCTCTTCATGACACTTTGAAGCCACCGTACTGTCCCCTAAATGTGCTAATTTTAGAGTTTGTGGAAATAACAACTTGAAACATTTTATGTTGAGTCAGCTCTTACCTATGTCGGTCTTGAAATTTACATATATTACTTTTACTCATTACTACTACTACTACTTTTCATTGATATTTCAATACTGAATTTTAGCTATTATTTTTACAATAATTTCAGTCGTTATGTTCATGATATTGAATTTATTACCATACTTCTTTGTAAATAACTGATTTTTGCTCCCTATAGTAGAAACTGTCATATTCACTAGTGTGATATTATAGGGTGTTGTTTGGAGATGTGGCTGGTGACGTTCAGAGCTCAATCGTCACGCAGTTCACTTTTAGGACAAACTGAGCAAGTCGCATTTCACCCATTTTCGGTGAAATTTGATTCTCAATTGTTTTCATTTGTGTTACGTTGAATTCATTTGAAATATATCGATTTACTTAATTTCTTCACAACTCACCGTAGACATTTCATCCTTCTGACCAATAATGATTGAGACCTCAAGGTTGTGTTATCCGAGAAATTTATTTTTTATGTACTCGTATGTTCTTTTTTTATCGTGAATAATTACTACACTTGTTGAATCTTTCTAATGAATTTCGGTTTTCATCCAAATTCATGCTTGGTAAAACCAATTTTAACCATTTTTGGGATGAAATACGCTGAACGCGACGGAATGATAGGTAATTGATTACAAACAGATAATATCAATAATGAGCTTCCATTGTTGACTGCCTCCGCCCATGTGCGAACTGTCTGGCCAGAATGTTTTCATTCCAAGTAATTAGGTTTGAACAAATAACTCGGATGGCTAGAATTCACAATAACTGAGCAAAAATATAACAGGAACTCTACATAGATTGACGCTCAGTTTCAACTACATAGTCAGGAAAAAAATGTATGAAGATACAATTTTTGGAGGGCGTAACTTGCAATATTGGAGTCGGAAAAAAGATTTCTGAACTGATCATCAAATCTAACAACTGGCAAACGTTGCACTTTCCAAAATTTGAGCTACATACTACAAATATTTTATTTTCTACGATATTTCAAACTGAGTAGTTGATTTCTCCTACATCAGACACTGGAAAGTGCTAGTTTCAGTACTTTCGAAAATATTCTATTCTTTTCACTCTGTAAAACAGGTTCGCCGGTGAATTTACTGGCCTGCTTGTTCTTTATTCCACTGAAACTGTTCTGCTGCCATTCAGTTCGTAGTGTTCATATATAACTTGTGTTTGTTCATTTACCAATTTTTAACATATCTTCATCGTATTCCATTGTCACACTCTGTACAGCAATTAGATTTAATTTGTAATATTAAGGTGTAATTTTTACGATACATATTTCATCGAGCCCGTGTTTAAGAGAGAGCATGTGTTAACTTATTTTTCTACGTTGTTGAGAACCATCGAAAACTCAACAATAGATTGTATTTGGTTACAATTTTGTGAACGCCATATAGCAAAATCATCGATATTTCCTCTTGATCGAGATTGACTTCTTATAATTCCTATTGAGTAAGCATCGAGAGTGTCCGTAAAACATCACAAGATGAATTAAATTTTTAGCTTTGAATTTTATTCTCTGAGTTTTTGGGAGTTTTCCACATCTCTTGCAGCGGCTGTAATTGATAATTTTGTATTCAAAATGACTGATATTTCCTGTTTTCGTAGGTTTTCGGGGTCTGACTGTTGGTTATTGAATCAAGTACATTTGTATATAATAGCAGTTTATAGGAACTAAATAATAAATTCTCAAACAACGAGTTATATTTCTTCGGTACAAATATTTACAAAAACCCTAAAAAATAAAGATGTTTGGTGAAAATCGAGAATATCAGCGCGTAATCTCATCCTTGTCATGGAAATATCAACTGACATCAACAAAAATCGAATTCTTATTCATACGGGAATTGTTTTCCAGTTCAACAACTCGGACACACCAGTTAGATTTACTCCACAAATGCCGTCAAGGAAGGGATTTTCGGCGCACAAACCCACCAGAAAATTATGTCACTCATCTTTATAATTACCTTAACATTAATAGAGATACTTACAGCTAAGCGTACAGCTATTAATTACACATTTTATTATTTACACTCAAAACTCTGCGTACATGTACAACTTGATTACAGTCAAGCTGTACTTTTAATCAGGACCTCTTTGTTAGAAATGGCACCGTACAAGACAATGAAAAATAATTTTTTTTAAATTTATCTATTGCCTTTAAAATATTCCAACAGTTGATGCAATATTCATAACAAAGTTGTTAAAATCTATGAGTTAGACAACATACTCATTTAATAAAAATACAGAATAGCCCTCGTGTTACAAATGTGACATGCGGAAACAAACAACCTACCGAATTGAGTTCATTTTTGATAACTTTCCATTTATTATTCGCGTCACCGCGTCAGGGAGCTAAGAACGTTTTTTCTCTCTAAAAACTAACTGATGACACGGAAGAAAAATATAATAAAATAAAATCATCAACCTACCTGATGAGTCTGAAATGCATCACGGCTCAAAATATGTGTCTCATCATTGTGTTTCGTACAGAGTCGACCATGTGGTTTGTTATTCGGTCAAGGTTTAGAACTGCATAATCAAAGTTTGTTTTCTTCAATAATCTCAAATATTTTGAAAAGTTTAAGATCGTGAGAATCGTTTTTTTATGGTTGTAGCCCATTTCTCACTTGGAAATTACCTAGCAAATGTAGCAAAAATAACTTATGTATATCTGAACTCTCTGCGCTCAGAAGAGACTCAACCTTTTCGTGGATTAACAGTCTCAGTTCGTTGACTTTGAACTTAATATGTGAAAACAATACACCAATACATTACTATTGGAAGTAGCTAAGCTTCAGAAAAAGAGGCAGGATCGGCAGGAACTTTCAGCCTAAGAACATTGATAGGCCTTGGCTTACTGGGAAAGACATAACCTTCTGGGACTTCAACCAACGTTCCCCCAGTCACAGCAACTTCTCCGACTGGCAGAGGCCCAGTGTTCCGGGAATGGGGAAGGGCTGACGGTTTCGACTCTGATCCTTTCGGCAGCTGATACAACTGTATGTTGTCCTTCGATTTGTCGGGTCTATGAGGTTTTGGCTTTGCATAATACAGATCTTTATTCAGATCTGGACTCGGATGAGCCACATATCCGTTAAGTCCTTCCGAAGAATTCTGGACTCCAGAAATATTTAGAAGAGAAGGTCGTTTAGGGGTTGGCTGGACGAACTGCCGAACCACTTCCAGTTTGACCTGGTGCGTTTCCAGAGGAACTTTAGCTGGTTTACCAACTTGGATTGGTAGATCATATGCAGGATTATTTTGCAGTCTAATTTTATCTTCCATTGATGTTACTGGGCAGAAAATATTATGGTACAAACGCTTTTCGTGATTGTCTGAAGAAGCCATTGACTTCAGATCTGGAGTGCTTAAGCTTCTTGGCAGTAACATTTTTTCTCTGTTTAAAGAGGCAGTTGAAATGCCATCGCTGTGTTTCAAAACTTTTTTGGGGACTATATACATTGGTTTTTTGTAGTGTTCAAACTCCGTTGGCTGTGGACGTTTTTTGGGTAACGGGGAATATGTGATCCCTTTTATACGGTTGCTGTATTTGCATTGATCAATCGGAATGTTCAGGTTTGCTTCAGCTCCATTCAAATTAGAATATATAAATCGATCAATGTTCACTGGAGACGTATTGTCATCGGTACTGAGGCGGCGGTCGTAGTTTGGGTATATTTTTGAGTACGCTTCACTAACATTTTGTATTTTAGGAAAATCGTAGCCGAAGTATTTAGCTGCTGCAGTCTTGGGTAAGTCATAACCCGGGAAGAATTTAATAACAACTTTATCAAGTTCTTTTCCTCGCATTGTGTAATACTTATTCAGTTTATGATATTGGTACTCTGAAATATTTTCATAGCTTCCTACTGTTCTCAGATTAGGAGTTGAGATACTAATAGATTTGGAGAGTATTTTCTTTTCTTCTGTTTTCGGGGGCCTTACGAAAGTTTTCGTCTTACTTGTCGTTTTAACTAAAGTTTGATTCCCCATAGATTTACATTTGTTGATGCAACAATCTCGCATTCTGTTGCATTTCTTCGGGAAACAGCAACAACAAATCATTAGAATTACCATTGTGGTGGACGATGATGCAGTTGCAGCAACTGTTACTGGCATTGTAATCTCATCCTCCTCTTCTGTGGTAACTTCTACGCACCGTCTTTTATCGGGAGCAGAGGGCAGTTCTAAAGACCTTTTTGTTCTGAAAAAGGGAAACGGAAATTTTTGTTCTGAATTAACAAAGCTAGGAGGAGGAGGCGGAGGAGGTACATTCCTTATTGGGGATCTGTTGTTAGTTGAGGAAGAATGTTCATTAAAGTTTTCCAAAGATGGATGGTTGAAACTTTCAGGGAATATGGGATGGGTGGGTGACCCAGGAGAACCGAAGTTGATGGGAATTCGGTCACCCGTGTTCGTATAGACGAATCTTTGTGCCTGTATGACTGGAACTTCAGCTTTTTCTGTAGTAAATGACTCTTCTTCAATAGTTGGATCGGTTATTTCTAGAGTGGTGGTAGTTTCTACAAACTCGGCAGTAGCTGATGTCACGATCTCGTCCGCCAAAACTGAACCCCATTCATCATGAAAAACACTTGATTGATTTCCTTCAGCCTCTAAACTTCTACCTTTGGGGTCCAGAGAAGGACTGGGAAACGGTGTTACACGATTAACTTTTTGGCTCTCAATAATGTTGTTGATCTCATTGTCAGTGAGAGTTTGAAAGCAGACTAGATACCCTGTAGCTGGGGTCAGGTGTCGTACAGTGTATCGTCCGCTTGACGTTCCTGTTTTTCTTACGGCTTCTTCACCGGCGAGTGTGATAAGAAGCACCTCACCTTCCTCGTTCTCTCCAAACTTCCTAAATGTGACTCGCCAGCCTAAATATTCTTGAATTTTTTTGCCTCTTTGGCTAATGTCAGACACATTCCAAGTTAATTCGAAACTAGTGGAATCAACTTGGGAAATTTGCATGTGGTGGTTCTCTATGTCTCTTGGCATAGTTCTTGTCCCGTTGACGTTAGCCCATCCACTGCAAAGCTCAAAAGCTGCACAAACCGGGAATAAAATTAGTAATCGTGATAATCTGAGTCAAAATGGATAAAATTCGTGCAAAAAACTTTTGTGACTCACCTAATGGAATATGTTTTAGATTCGTTTGTTAGATTAGAATAAATAAAAAAAGGAAGGAACACGTTTTAGGTTTTTATATAAATTCATGTGCCACCTTCATTAGCTATTTTGCTGTGGTATTATTTTGTGCAAAAAATTACAACATCATGAAAGAAAGTGTTCCTAATATTATAATACAAAAACGACTTTGAAAATTCTTTTTTCGCATAGATCTGGAGCATGAAATGATGTATACGAATAAATAGTCATGTACTTGAAAGAGACGCAAGAGGCTGGTTGCGTAAGTGCTGCGGAGAGCTACAGGACGGCAGGAATATCAGCAGTGCATTGGGATCTGTTTTCAATTGCAAGTTTGACAACCAAGCTGCTCCACAGTCACAATGCCAAGGATTCTCTGCAGGAAAATATGAAGGAATTTAACGGAGAACACTTGTGTGAGGGCTACAAATTTACATGTATGGTAATCGTATGAAAAATGTTGTATCTAGTTACTGTTTTGATGTCAATTAATGTCAGGAAAAATACTTTTAATGCATTTAACTTAATTCCAGCACAATATGAATCGTATAAAATCGGCTAGATGTGTTCACAGCACAACATACACTGATAACTTTACGCTCAATTACAAAGACTTCTCTTAGTGAAATTCAGTGCAACGTATGATACTTCTGAGAACATTTTCTAGATCCATAAACACTTGCATGAACCAAGCACTTATCTCATTACAGCAAGAAACTGTACCTCGGATGTCGAATTCAATGAGACGAGGAGGAAAATCTAAAGTTCGAGGAAGTCGTTGGAGAAGATTGTTGCTCAAATCTAAATTTTGTAGAGCGTGTAATCCAGATAATGCTTCATCCCAGACTTCTGCAAGCAGCAAACATGAAATGAAATTAAAACATAGTACACTTGTCTTTAAAATAAGAGTCATCATGCGTGACACATTTTTCAGCAATTACTGTAAGATTCAGTTATAACTAGTGGTAAGATACAACATTTTAGGTTATGTATACAGATAAATTGTTCGTAGATTATTGACCCTAACCGTGAACAAGATTGTTGGAGAGGCTGAGCTGAGTGAGACTGGAGAGCTGTGGAGCTTTAGGAGAACGTCCCCACCCAGTCACCTGTTGATAAAAAACATAAGTACCTCCCCATGGAATAAATGGCATGAATAATTAAAGAAAAAATGAGTTAATAAGGAGCTAACAGAAACTGGTTTCCATTGAAAAATCAATATTTAGGGTTATTCCGCTACTTCATCGATATATAGTGAATTGATTCGTACTTTCACTAAAACTCCATCTTCTTCTGAGTGAGATCGAATATTTTAAACAAATTGAGAAATTTAAATTCATGAATCAATGCAGTCGTAGAATACGTGGGTAGCTGACGTGGTAGCTCACTCTCGGTATGAATGGTTTCTTCGGCATCCATCAAAGTTCATAACAATATATCAACTTCTTCTAAGATGTACAATGAAAACCCTTTTAATTCAGAATTTAAACCCCACTATCACTTGGCTTTCATGAAAAATGGAGAAAAAATTTCAATCATCCCTCTGTTCTTATTACCCTTGAAGACCACTTACCTACAATACAGCCATTCTCAGGTCTTAGTGAAATCGATGAGGTGACCAACCTGCCTGATCCTGTTGTGGTCGAGCTTGAGGTGACGGAGGCTTGAGAGTCGAGCCAAAAGAGGAGTTAGTCTGGTGATGGCGTTGTGCCGTAGGTCCAAAACCTCGAGTTTATCCAAAATAGACAGAGCTGCAGGAATTGAAACAAGCTTGTTGTGGGCCAGGCTGAGGAGCCGAAGACTTCCTGCCACTTCCATCATGGCCTCAATCCTCACTTGGCGAATTTGGCATCGGACCACTTCGAGTAACTTCAGACCTCCCAGAGCAGGAGTGTTCTTTTGGGCGACAGTTGCCAACACTGGCATGCGACCATCAAATACCTTCAGTTCGTGCACCCTGGAACACAATTGCTCAGATTACAACCTTAGGAATTCCTTTTTTTAATTACTATCTAGTTATACATGTATTCAACTACGAAGAAGATAAGATGCTGTAAGGAGTACTGTTAACGACAGTTGCTCACCAAATTTCCTGAAGAATTTCTAATCATGAAAAAAATTCGATTAGATTTACACTGCCTATTCAATCCAGCTTGTTCGAAAATGTATACAAAAACTTAAAGCTCATTTGCTGTGTAAATTACTATATCTATTCAATCCCCATCAAAAGCGTAACTGATATTTTCACAAATGCTGGTAAAGAAATTTTCGTCTCATAACTCTACCATTACCTTGTTTTAGATCACTTACATATAACATGCAAATTCATGCCAGATTTGTCATCATAATCAATTTTAACGAAGTAAGAAGCTCTGGCGAAAAAATAACCCCAAAACAAACAAGAATGACTACAACTTAGATACTTCGAGCGGTAAAATTACACTCCCCATCGTTCAAGTGTTCATGTCAAGACCAAGTAATGAAAACATCATCGATATTTATTACACTCGGTAATTTCACTCGATGCCTGAGTAGCCAGGTTCTAGGAACTGTTTTATTAGTTGTACGGTTGAGTGTGTCATCATAATAACCCAGAAAAAAATGTATTTAGGTCCTGAAATATGGGAAAAAATAGTTTTTTGAGTTTCCTCGTAAGATTCCGTATTTCTTAATTAGATTACTGATAATCTAAATTATTGTTTACTTTTAGTAGTGTTTCTCTTGTCATTACGAGTTCATTGCTAACTTCAATTGATTCCCGTGCATCTTCTAATCACCCTGGTTGTTTTTCGTAACAATTTTGTTCAATTGCCTCAATTTTTGCCAGGTACAACTGGTTCCTTCATAGTCTTTTTAATTTACGTTATCCTAAATTGATAACATCCCGGATGTTCGTTCTCCTCATCTTTCCATGTATTATAAGACCTAGCGCGTTTGAATCCCACACGTTTCAAAAGGAAATGGGCGGTAAAAAATATAAAAACCATTATCATTAACGTAGACTTCTGTATTAGTCCCTGATACAGCTAGAAGACTGAACAAACAAGGCGAATATCACCGTGACGAGCTATACCCTCCGTGTCTAGTGAGGCTGCGATTAGCGTTAGGAAACCTGAAAGAGACCCTAATCTCTCACCAAGGCGCCGAGGAATACTCTCCTGTTGGAACAGGATCCTCAAGTTTGTTCTGCAGCTCGTGGATGAGAGCGCTGCTGTTCAGGGACTGGCAGACAACACTCAGTAGCTCCCTCCTCACACTGCAGCCCGCCTTCTCGGTCAGCTGCAATGTTAGGTAGTTTCTTCTAAGTTGATTACGATCGATTTCAGTCCAGCACGATTGTCTTTACAATTTTCAGCTACATCGTACCACGATCGCACTCCCAAAAGAAAGAAATAAAAAACAGGTAATCAATAATTAGAGCATTCTTTTATCTCGACTCTCAATAGGACAGCGTTCACACGATAATACAGGCCAGTACTCACATATAATATGTATGATAGCAGTGGCAAGACTCGTACCTGTACTCGCGACTTATTAGTTGCGCTAATGCTTCATATAGATGGTCCAAAGGTCTCGAGGCGTGCGCGTGTCTAACACTTTCATGTCACGCCCCAAGCAAGAATTTGAGAAACTTTTCCTACAAGGAAGAGACTCTCATGCAACAGTTTCCATCTTGATGCTAGGGAACAATGTCAAGGTGTATCAAAATATACTTTTGAGTAAAAAGCGAAAGTGGAAGTGCGGTACTGTTACTTATTGTTACGAAGGTCAAGGCTTAACGATATAACTGTACTGTACGATATAATGCATGCTTGAAAACTGGAAATACGTCATAAATTATCCTTCAAATTTTTAATACTTTCACCTTAACACCTTAATTAATGAACAATTTCAACTTGATAAAAATAAAAATCTGAAAAGATAGAAGTGTGCCTCGTTTGTCCACTAAGCAGCTCGTTTCAAAATCGAATTCTATCATATTCAACTGCCCAAACCTCCTATGATTATTGATCAAAGGACATACTGTAGATGCTGCCTGATAAATGGAGCAACAGTCTAATGACCTCCTTACTAGCTGTCCTAAAAACTTCATGGTCATTGACACATGACCATGACAAATATCATCTATTCAAAATCATTCAAGATGATGTATATGCCTCTTTGAATATGATTGGAGCACTTAAATAAACTATTATTTTTCAATCATGTGTTTGAGTGTTCGGGAGAAAAGTAAATTCGCTTCTGAGAATGTAAATCCCATAAATAGATTAGAAAAATCAAATTATTGGTATGTGAGATTTTGTGTCCCATAAGAAGAAACAGTGTTTGTTATCGAATCTTAGAAAATATTAGGACAGGGGAGTACATTATTTATTATGCATGAAAAAACCGAGGGTCTCCCGAAAATTAGCTGAAAAAAATTACATGATTCCTCATGTCCAGGAATCATTGTAATTAGCATAGCAAAGTTTGACGTATCAATATATCCCATGTAAGCAGTGTAACATATTTTACTCAAATTTGCACGCTTGTCATGTATGTTCATTTTGCCACGATTGCCTTATGTATTACTTCTTCGCTACTTTTTTTCGTTATCAAAAATTCCTACGCGAATCTTAAGAAATTCGATAACATTTTACTCTTCATTGACCCTTTTTGACGTGGCAACACCCCAAGATCCACGCTAGCTAACAAACACAGAACAAAAACAAAACTAGGTGCCGGCATTGGTGTCTTACCTACACTGTTATGTTTTCATAACTTTAACATGGTAAAATCCATACATTCATTCATGCTAGCAAACGTAGAACAAAAACAAGACTAGGTTCCCGCCTTGAATGTCTTACCTCCGCCGTTGAGACTTCTATCACTACGCTGTAGAAGTTCAGCATGAGAAGCAGCAACAAGTAGACTGGGAGCGGCATAGTCGCTAGTGATGCTGTGCTTCACATGGAAAGGCTAGAGAACGTTCTTTTTTCTCTCTTCATTTATTTCTGCTGGTAAGCCATTATTTGCCCCTGAAAATATAAACAAAGTTTTGAAGATGCAAATCGAAATAAGCCGTGAAGTTTAGCGAAAACTGTTCCTGGTTAAGACGATTAGAATGTTTTCATAAAAAATAAATTCTTCGCATTCTTTCAGTTTCGTTCGCATATTTGCTAATAAGTTACAGTCCCTTATTAAACAAATACCTAAGGCCCCATGGTCAGCGAAATGTAATGAAACGGATAATGAACAAAAACACGCGCGAACAACACGGATATGCCAAGGATTCTGTTCACAAGCTCGGGAACAATCCCAGGAGAATCTCGGAGGCATGCCAAGGGCATTCGTGAGAGCAGAACGGAGAAGCCTCGCTCCGTGGAAAGTCCGAGGGATATTCTCAATACGTTGGATGCTATGTGGAAACCGTATTTAATAGATATTTACGGTGCGAGTTAGTTCATTCACTGTTTAAAAATATTAAAATCATTGTTTTTTTACGATTGGTGAGAAGCAAACTCTGTTTAAATATCTAGAATCGTACCTAAAGTTTTGAAAAACTTCCAGAATATTGTAATTTTCTGCTATTTTTCTCTGAACAGGGATTTAATTCGTACAAGTTGAGGAACACTATGAATTTTACGCTACTGTTTGATAGAATTATTAAAAAATGATATAAATGCAATACGTAATTGTAATAACATATACAGTCCTACGTATCGTTTCCATGAATCTTTTTGAAAAAAATTAACGTAAAATTGAAAGATATTCCGTAGGGACCTGTAAAGAATTCTGGGGCAAGTCCCAGAAGATGCTCAAGGACGGGAATAGCAAGTCTAGTTCTTCCAGACTACACTGGAGATTCCGGGGTTGCAATTTTAAGGAAGTTGATGCTCGGCAGACGAGCGGTGCCGTAAAGAGAAGCATCCAACGATTGCGTCCATTACAACACTATAACAGTCTCGAGAAATACCGTACTCTTGGGGAAAACATATGATGACGATGCAAGAAGTAATAGTCCATTATCACTTGCATAGAATTCAATTAAACGTAAGAAATGACAATCATTTGTTTCGCAAGTAGAAAAAGGATGACTGTGTATCATAGTGACGGTACTTTACTTAAAGAAATATACTTTTACTAACATCTCGTGCATCGCTACATCTTAAAAAAATTATTTAAGACTCGAGCCTTATCACGAATTATCACCCAGTTATGTAGTTGGCTCTGCTGTCTTGTGGGAATACCAATTTTGTTACCGTATTTATAAATTAAGTTATATATTTGAGAAAACGGCATCTTTTCTGCTAATCGAGTTTACAAGGAGCGATATAATTTTTTCCTCCAAAAATTGCTAAACAAAAAATGTATTTTATACTCATTCCTCACATTTGAGTCAAAGAACCTTATAAAATGTTTCAATTATAAATTTAGTTTGAAAACCTCCATCAATGTCATGGAATTACGTTTCAAAATTTATCGTGTATTTAAAAAGTAAGCAGAATGAGAAAATTTATAAGCGTGTTTCTCACGAGCAATTTTGTCGTTTAGTGTACAATTACCTCTGCTCGTTAGCTACTCATACTAGTCGAAGTTGCCTCGCAATTCATAACTAAATTCCAAATAACAGATTCTTCCGTAACCTCAACATCACGATTTTCGTTACCCGGAACTCCGTCATACCTGCGGTCACATGACTGACGCAGACACGTTTTACAGAAGCTGTGATGCCATTTAATAAAACAACGAGCTCGTTTTGCACAAAGGTTTTGTAACTGTGCAGGGGTAAGATGTATTTTCTTTTCTTTTGTAACATTTCATCCATGCAAAATCGCTGTACAGCGATAGGTTTTAGAGACTATCATAAATATCATTCGCGAAGCATATTGCTTGAGTTCCTTGGTAAACAATTGGCAATGTATCACCGGGCAAAAACCTCACAAGTAAGACCGATGACATAAGACTTGAGTGCGTGAGAGTACAGTTTCTCGATTGCTATTTTCCAGGATCTTGCGTCATGCCTCTACACGGCTACCTCTACTACGACGGTTCCCTGCTTCAGGACCACGGACTCCAGGCTATTTCAAGGACAGAGCGAGTTATAAGATTTTTCTCCTCTGCTTAAGTTTCTTCGATCCTTCAGAAGGGAGACTGAAGTGCCGCTGTCAAAACTGCCTGCGATAACGCTCACTGGTGTTTAATAAGGTATTCATTTGTGCCTAATATAAGATAACAATTCGATAATTTATAGTTGGTGTTTTATACTGTTTTGGGCTTCGAAGAAAACACTGAAAAACAGTTTTTCTAAATGGAACAATGTTCTGTAAAGTTTGAATCGTTGAAGAAAGTACTTTTAGCTTTAGCACTTCTCACTCTTATATACTATCGTCTACAAGTCAGTGCCCTCAGTCAAGTTCGCGATAAGCCTGTTTCTTCTGAACACGATTTACAGGACGTAAATAAAGAGGCAAGTTGAGGACCCGGCAGTGAGAAGGACGCACCTGGCCTTCAACTCCTATGACCTGGGCTGCACAGCTACGCAGGGTGCCATCTTCATTTCAGAAAACATCCTACCAACATGCTCATACCTCGAGGCTAACGGGCAAAACAGTACGAAGCATAGTTGAAATGCCCTTCGCTACAGTGCAAAATCAAAAGACTGCCTCTACCTTGAAGGACACCCAAACGCCACACATAAATGTTTGGTATAGATGGATTTTCATAATTGAAAAGACTTATAGCTGCAGTAGGATTGCTTATGAATATAATAATAAGCGACCATTGAAAGTTTAAATTTTCCCATAATAGCAGTTGGAAGAACAAGAATTCTCTAATTAAAGGGGAATTCGATGTAACATGAACCTCACTCTACTGCACGCATTCAGATAAGTATTTGTATGCTTTCGCGTACTATGTAAAAGCAGTCATTCATAGCCGTGCAGCTGGACACGTTCTTAAGCATGATTCATCACCCATAATGAATTGACAACTCAGCCGCTGTAGAAGCGTTACTCACCGTACAGCCTGGGCAGCGGACTTGTCAAGGTCAGCTGCACATCTATGGTGGGTGCCTCTCTTAGGTACTAGTATCATCTTATTCATTGGCAGACCGTTTAGAGCCTGGACGGCTTTCATAATTGTGTATTTCAGTCATATAGTACGAAGCTCAAAATCTTGAACAATTGTGTCTTTCACTCATATGGTACGGGGCTCAAAAACTAGGACTTTAATGTCCTTCAAACATGCGGTACAAAAGAGTATCAAATACGCACACTCTGTAAGTAAAGTCGTGCGATATTTCTTGGCAGATAATAAGGGCACTGGGGTGGTTAACAAACTCCTTTATGTGTAAGCAGTATAGAAGTAAACTGGTTTTCACTATGACTTCGGAAAACGAAATCTATGTAAACATAAAAATAACAAGGTAGCATTTAAATATAAAAATACAAAGAAACGAAGAAAGGAAGTCGATTTAGTTGCAGTGATGGTGCACTACATCAATGTAAACGTTCACAGATTTCTTTAATATAATATACGAGAGCAAGAATTTTAAGAACACAAACACTATTTAAATGTTCGTTAATTTCCTAGTGTCATCTTCGATCGTTGACGACAAATCTGATGTTCCTTTGACTAATGAAACTCAGTGTCTTCAGATGTTAATACGATCTGATTCCTTTGACGGGAACAATTTAATTTGAAAAATCTAAGCAAAAAAAACATAAAAGTTCTTAGAAGAGAAATAACAATAATTTCATCATCTAATTTACAGAAAAATTTGTGCATTTCGATAGGAATTTGGTTTCCGAAAAAAACGTAAGCAAGTGAAAATCTTGGATGCGGCGGAAGACGCTCCTCTCCATGCCCCAACACCGGCCTGTAATGTCTTTACCTGCGGCTGGAAGTGAAGACTAAAAGATAAACTGGCTTTTAAATCTCGCAGTTCAGATAATCATTACAAAATACTTTTTTCATGAAGCCCCTTTTTAACATTAAAAGAGAAATTGAATGCAGGATCTTTGTACAGTAGGTTGTTACTTTTTAGAAAATATCTAAAGTTTACAAATCACTGTTTGCATTAAATTTCAAATACTTTGATAAAACCATTGGTTGTGTTGACAAGAAGTTCAATAATAGGTTTTTTTAATC
Source organism: Trinorchestia longiramus (assembly GCA_006783055.1). Lineage (NCBI taxonomy): Eukaryota > Metazoa > Arthropoda > Malacostraca > Amphipoda > Talitridae > Trinorchestia > Trinorchestia longiramus. Next base: position 356,076 of record VCRD01000216.1, read on the forward strand.
GTTAGTAAAACCTAAAGAAGCAAGAGAACTTGGAAGATCTCTTTTCTATAGCTAACAAACTCGTCTCCTGAGGAGGATATCCATGCACGTAGGAAAAATATTAGATTATTGATGAATTATTATCATGAAAATAACGGTAGTGAGAAGAATTACTTCACAATCACACTCCGATGTCATACAGCCACATAGAAAGGGAATGAGTAGATTAAATAAGGCAAATTACTTTTTAACCTTATGAACTTGTACTCCGACTTTGAACCTGTCAACAAGTAGACTAAGTATTGGCAGTATTGGGCATCTGGTTTGTTGGACATTATAGTCTCAATCAGTCTCAGAATTAGAGTTACACTGTCATGTTAACTTGATTGTCATTGTCGCATTTCATAATTCAGAGTTTAATTTTACCTTTAATTATACCCGTAGTGACAAGAAAATTAAATTCCGTCTCAAACAAGCGAAATTACTATCTTGGATATTATATGTATATCGAATTATGTACAATTCGCTCAACATAATTTCATACTATTTGAGTACATTATTCGAATTTGAGTACAATTTTAGCATTTGAATACAGCTAAAACTTGCATCATTCAGTTTATTATCAAAGAAGTACTTGGAAAGCATTTCGATGAGGAACCTCACACACAGCCGCTTGTGTGAACGTGGGTGTGGCGTCCACTATTCCTTATACAGCACTCCTTGGCGGTGGCATGCTCTGCCTCACAGTCTGTGGCGTCTTTTCTTGTTGCTGCCACAGTGAGGTATTACCTGCTGAGGTAATATTAAGGTAATACCCTGCTGGGGTATTACCTCAATGCTCGACGTGTTATTACATGTAAACTAAGTTTTGGTGTCTTTTTAATTGCATAGTTATCAAATTACCAAGCTTGCAAGTTGATCTAAGTTCAGTTTCTGAGCAAGTATCACCACACATCATGAGTACCTTGGGTAGTTATTGCATTTAAGATGATCTGCTGAACGTTGATGTGCGCCTAATTTTCCATCACATGATTTTGTCATCACACGACTTTCAAAAATCTTGTTTATGCAAGCTTCACCATGAATTCTCGCCCAACAAACGCAATATTTTGCTTTCAATTTCTTGGTCCGTAAAGAAGTTCCAGAACTTACGTCTGTTCTCGATACGGTCATTATGAGCCCGTTTTCATAGTGAAGACTTACGTTTCATTTCTGTACTGCGATAATAAAATACAACTTGCTTAGATAGCTTCATTTTGAATTCAGTAGTAGAACTAGAGCTGTAGTTGAGAACTCTTGAATTCTGATCTCTCACAATGATGCCGTGAGAGATAGGGTTGCAGTCTGGCAGTTGTTTTGCAGTATATTTTGTTCTCATGAAGCTAAGCAATGATTAACATATTTTTTATTTTTCATTGTACATGAGTTCCTACTGCAATAGAATACGAGTCAAGGTATGGCGTGGCGTGTACATTTCGTTTCGTTCATTCCTACTATTATTATAAAGGAGAAAATTAGTAAAATTTTAGAGTATGTTACAGGAAAGCCAATTGCTCTAATGTCTTCTTCAAATGAGCTCAGGTAACGCTTATCAATAACGCTGGATCTTGTATCTTATTAAACAAGTAGAATATTTTAAAATCCATCGTAAAGGCGAACCAAGTATTATCTTGGTGGACAGTGTCAGTAACTTTTTCGCTACATAATATTCTCCTACATAATGAAACCTAGTTTTCACTCGTATTCCTTTTGATAACCTTTTCTTGTACATTGTACTTAAATAAACCATGTGGATGGGCGAAATTTAAGTCATGAAACCTAACAAAAATTTCTATTTATAGAGCTATAATTTACCTGGTATCAATCATAGAAGACTACCATCATTATTGCAGCGTAGAACATATGAGCAGCATTGATAATTCTCTCGCTATCACGTGATGGAAATAGCTTATAATGAGTCACTTTTGCTCTTATAATTTGAATGGCCAGCAACGTAAAATGAATGTCCTAGTTCACGAGCCCGACATCAGCTAAAATTTTGTGTCCACTCCATTTCGAACTTTAAAAGCACAATTCATATATGTAGTAATTCAGTAAGGCGACTGTTATAATCAGTCGCAATCGAAATTCTTCAACAAAGGCAACTCTGAAGAACTTTGCTAGCGCGCAGTACTTCCTGGAAACTCTGTGCCATCAATACATCGTTACATCATCTCGCTGATATAGTAATTCTTTCTAACCCATGCATTTCAATGAGCCCCGGGTGTGTAGCGTAGTCAGAACCAGAGCTCACCTCTAACCCATTGTTCTACGCCTTAGTTGGAACTATGCCGAGTTATGCAAGTGAGAGCATTCAATCTGTTCAGCTCGTTGGGAGGTAACAAACTAGGCGCACTCAACACTACGATAAACGATATACTGGGGCAACATTAACTTCCACAACCTTCCATTCAAGGCTGGAAGTATGAATCCCGTTCACTCATCAAGACTCTTGACACAAAAAAATGGGGTCTCTAGAGGTGGATGATACCCAAGGTGCGGCTCAGTGATGAATATTGTACAAGGAACACTACACGTCCTCGATCTCGAGCGCCCGAGCAGTACATGAACTAAGAGGGAAGCCAGCGGATGTTGGACCAGCTTTGGGGTTGTTTGCTTACGCTTCAGTCGTAAATATAGAGTATAATAGGCATCTCGTTTCCAAGCACCTTGAACACGATATGAAGGGCGGGCATAAGTTCAGTTTTGTCGGTGATGCAATACGGAGCAGAAGCTTCGTATCAGGGTTGAGGTAACTTTTATTTATTACCTCATCGGTTGGTGATGAGCTACGCAGTATCATGGAACACATGATATGAAATCCGAAGAATTTACGGCAATATTCTGTCATAAGTGTCACATAATAAGAAGAGGGTACGAGACGCTGTCAGCAATCGCAATGGTAATTTCTAAGTATAGGAAATTTAAATCATTATTCTAGCTCTCAAACAAACAAACAAACAAAAACGTATATTTCTCAGTTCCACCTGGCAAAGTGTACGTATGTGTTCACTGGGTACACTGCCTTTTTTTACTCTGCCTTATAAATACAGGAATAGGTGATGATAAGAAGAGTACTGCAGAACCAGAGACTTGTCTCGCTACTGGGGGTCTCGCTGCCACATGACGATGGTAAGCCAAGTTATCAGCCAATCTCCGTTGTGTTCACTGAACATTTATCAACCAACACGCATCTCGAAATAGCTGTCGCTAGTTGACAACTCAAAATTCAGGCTTTTTAACTCCTTGTCACCAGAAAAGCTATCCGGAGTATACTGAGTTACATCTCGCTAAAGACCGAGATGAGAACACATTCATTAAAACCCCACTAAACAAAGAAAATGTTTCATTTTCCAGACCTTGTGTGAAAATGATTCATTTCCAGTCATCTAAGCTCGTTTGCGAGTTGATCTCCGCATACTGTACACACAATTATCAAGTGTTCGTTCGATCATGTGAGTCAACATAACGGACAAATTTTCTTGCCTGTGACAGAGGTAGGAGTACACTGGCAACGATAATTTCATGTTTCGAGCAGACGAGACTTGTCTTCCGTCCCACACGCTGGTGCTGCATGTGAGATGTATGTACATTATCCATCATATAGAACGCCTATATGCCTTTTGAAGAGGCTCAGCGAAACGACACAGTTACCTTATTTGCAAATTATGGTCTAGGATACTGAAACGCGACAATTGATCGTGATTTGTAGCTCATCAACGCCCATTATGTTGATCTAAAGCAAAGTGTATGACGTCAAGTAAAATATCGTTGGCCTTTTCTCATTTAGAAATGCACAACTTTTAAAAGAGATCTCTTTTCTTTCTTCTAATTGGCGACACGGAGATGTATTTCAATTATTCTAAATAAATGACATAAATTCAGAGAAATAATAACACCATCCTAAAACTGTCAGAAAATGAAAAAACATGATATTGTCATAACGTCAATAGATATAAATTTAATTTAGAACGAAATCAAATTATATCACCTTCGATATAAGAACATCTGTAACGCGTACAAATTCATATCGGTAATGTGTCAAACTCCGTACTCTAAAATACATGTCAAGGAAAACCTGATCCTCATCAAGAATTCAACAATATGTATATCACAAGCATGAGAATAAACATGCTTGGAAAACGATAAAGTTTCATACAGAGATTTCTGAGAACATTCATGTATATGAACACAAGGTATAAGAAGACAGTAGGGGATATAGCACGAGGTATCAGCTTCCTGCATCACCTGCGTAAACTCCCATTGCTTTCTAGCGGACCTCGTGGCGCATGAGCAGCATCACAACTACGTGAGGCAAATGTGAATGTTAGCACAGGACTTTCCTGCAACGACGAACTACTGAGACTTTTAAATGAACTAAAAATGAAATGCCAGCTTCAAGTGCTGTAATTTAAAGGTTTTTAGGGAAGTGTGATGCATTTTGCAAAGTCTGCCTTAGTAACTCAGGAATGCATGGTTGAATGTGTCGATGGGAGCTTCTTTGAATGATAAGTGAGCAAGTGTGGTAAAAGGAGTAGCATACAAAGGTATCAGAGTTAAGATTTCACATGCAGTTTATGTAACCGTAATTTGAAATAGAATTATTATGCAACATAGCCTAGGATGCACAACTTGTGTTTTTAAATCATCGTTAACTGAAATTTAAAAGCGAGCTCATGAATTTAGTAAAATAAATAACACTAGAAGATATTTCGCTTCGTTATCTCATTAGTTTGTACAGTAATAATATGCTACATAATATTCAACAGAAATAATGTGCTACCTAAAGGCAAGTTAGGGAGAAATAATACAAAAAACAATTCGTAATTCACTCACAGCTTACAAAAGACATTTACCACTCAAAAATGAGTTTTTTCATGAAATCTCATCCAAGATACGTTGGGGGAATAATGAGATTGAGAAGACCCTTGTAAGGCTGGGATTTACAGTAACCAGAAGTAATGAAGTGTGTACTACATGCTAGGTACTTAAAATATCTCTATTCCAGTACTCATCTTACCACAACCTAATGACTGTAACTGCACTTCATGCCCATCTTGGTCCGATGAACTCATTTCAAGAGGTAGTTTTAGTCTAATTAATTTTGTACACGACCAGGGGAAAACGAGAACGCAGTGAATTACTGTGAGGGGTCCACACACACACATGTCTGCTCCCACACTCACATTCCCATGATTTGATATCAAGAGGCAGGAGACCAGGGAATAATTATATTGTTCTAACTACACAGAATATAGATGCAACTTTAATTGTTGTAACTACCCAACTTATGCGTGGGAAATGAGTGAGTTCCGTCGTCATTTGTTTAATGTAACTGATATTCCATACCACTGCGGGAACTAATTTGAAATCCGATGTGTTTATTATACATTTGAGATTTTAAAATTATGAATAGAATCTGTGTACAGTAAGACAGAATAAAATATGATATATCGTATATTTAACTCTGGTATAGGCTGTTTGCGTTTCATAATAGAATGAAGAGCCTGACAAGATATTAAAGTCGAAAAATCATAATAAAAAGGATGAGATATAAGGCGCTAATTTTGAATAAATCAATTACGATAATTTACTCAACAGAACAAACTGAGGCAGCCAGGAACAGCAGAATGTTCATGTTTGATACGCATCTCTATTCTTCTATTAATTTTCTGAATTATTATAAGTCTTGTCGGAACTTTCAGATATCTGCCGAAGAAAATTAATAGGTAAACTAGAAACAAATTGAGTTTTTCTGACTGAAGTAGCGAAGTAGATTTGGATCAAATGTTTATCCCTATGAAACTACTTAGTTTGTACTCATTTACGAGCTTCAAGACGCTCTGTTGACTAGCCAAGTTCTCAGATAAGAGGAAATCCCAGGCACTTGTAATGATTTAGAGAACATATTCTGCGATTGTGATCCAAAAAGAAAAAATATTAAAAACTTACGACTTTGTTATACTTTCGTCGTTAAACAATGATTTTCATTCATCTTGTAATATAACAGGTTTACATGAAATACTCCAGAGTACTGTATATTAAATAAGGAAAGTGAATTTCTACTGCATGGTTAAAATATCAAGAGAGAATGTGAAAAATGCAATTTTCCGGCAACATATGCATAGTCTTCAAACAATCAAAAACCTGTATAGAACTATCACACCATTGAATTCACCGGCCATCATAGCTTGAAATACATTATTGCAAAATTTTGAAGATCCGTCAAGTCGCATGTCCTTTTAAGACAAAAAAATAAATAGGTATAACAGTACATAGACGAGATCGAAAGATAGATATAATTTTAAAATATAAACCTCACTGTTTCACCCAATCGTGACTTTTTGTAACAGATTCAAGATTTTATCTAAGGATTCTGGGGCATTATACGGGACCTGAAATATTATTCTTTCAAGAAGGACACATTGGGATAGCGCACAAAACTGTTACGCATAGTTATAAAACTTTTGCTTCGCAATTTCATAACCATATCAAAAATCTCAATTATTCCGATTGACCATTAGCTAGCAAAGTAACACATCCTAACAAAAGGATAAATTTAAGCTACAGTAGTTTCTTCAGTTACTTTTTACACAGAGTTCTTCATTTGTGTGGGAAAACAGATCTGGAGGAAAATGGATGTTTTCAAGGGCATAATTACATTATTGATGAAATTCTACTCATATATTACAGTTTTGTGGTTCGCATTGATTTCGTAATGTTACATATATGTGCCATTTATTTACACTGTTTAATTTATGTTAAATATATGTACGAAAGGGTACGTAAACATTTTTTTCAAATAATTTTAATGCCTCTTTTGGATGCAGGTTTAGGCGAATTATATCCAAAATCGCTTACTCTTCCAATCAATTTTTATATATTTTCCACGAGGAAAAATTGTTCGCAAAATACTCATTACTCAACTTACTTTGAAATAACTGATGTGTAGATCCGAGACCGCCAGTCGTTGTACACCAATGATTTTTTAAATTCAATTGCTTCATTTAAAGGTTCTGCACAGGGCACAAAGTTATAAATTGAGCATTACTAATGCTTCAATCAGCCAGTCAATTAACTCTCAATAAAGAAGACAGCATGATTAATATCGAGAATAAATACAGAACTCATCCTCATAATCAGTATAACTGTCAGAACGAAACTACGATAATTTCATCTGCATGAATTGCACCAGTGATCACTACTTCCAGTCCGGCACTGCGCAGCATTGAATTTCCAGACGTTCCATGACACTAGCGGACAACCCACTGCCTGGAAGAGCGTTGCCAGTTCAAGAGGAGTTCAAGTTTTCAAGGAAAAACAAAGGAATTTAATTCAAACTGCAATGCATAAGATAAATTGAGAAACTTCTCCAGGAAACTTTCCCATGTGTCTCATGTCAGATGTCAGTTTCAGCAATTCGCTGAAATTAGCCTGAATCTCATGCTGTACTCAGAGGTAAATCTCTAAGAATGCTCAAGAAATTGTAGCATTGGTTTAGAAGGTCAGCACCATTCATTTCCAGAGGGGAAGAGAAGAAACATGTCACTTGGAATTCTTAGCCCTATAACGACCAGCGTTCTCTATGAAGTTTAATGTCCTCGTTAGGAAAAGTGCCAGGGATTCGTACAACGAGATGTTGACGAAGCAAGATTTCACTAGTTTGCCTCCGTTGTCCACTATTGTCTACGTAGAATGAGACAGAAAAGAGTTGGTTCGTACCACGAGAAAATATTAACAACGACCCTAGGCACGAAAGGCCCTGAACAAATTTTTTCATGTATTTCTCTGTCACATTTTGAAGCCAAGGAGATCAATGGCAAAAATAGTAAAACGAGTTCCCAACAGTGTCCTAAAGTCAACAAATTCGATCGTGGCCTTGGATTTCTATGCTAAGTGCTGTTTTTCAAAAATTAATCAATGCACTAGACAGGAAAAAGAATAATGATGCAATACTTATGACGTGAGTATATGAACTAAAAACAGTGATGTTAAGTAAGTGAGTATCTTACTTCTAGAAAATGGACAAACATATTTATCACGCATTTAGTTTTCTGCGTAAGTTATGAGCTAACAATTATTTTTCATGCTGAACAGTGACAAGTTAAATAAAATAGTGTGGTTTAATCACGAGAAGTAAAAAAATTAATCATAACTCTCTTGGCTTTATAAATAGTCTAGGACTCAAAATTACTCACTGCTAGAGAGTCGTGAGAGAATTAATAGCTACCATCTGCAGAAAGTTACCATTGTCTCATTAAAAACTTGTAATTAAGCACCATGGATTCATGTGCATCATTTTCATAGCATTTGAACGACCAACAGACAATTTTCTCATTTGGTAATTAACTTTGTTTTGTTCACACTAAATTGAAACAAACATGGCTTATGATAACGTAGCCCCTCTAGGACATGAAATTGTACTAATACAAATACTCGTATCATAGAAATTTTGTAACTCACAATAAAAAGTTATTAAAATATGACTGCAACGAAACTACAGATATAATACATTAACACTAAGTATCGTTTATACGAAAATTAAGTTAAATTAGAACGATAATTTGAGACCTCTCATTACACCACGCATCCTTCTAATTCGTTTTTACTCATAGCCTTCTCGTTAAAATTATGAAACTTATTTTAGTTCACTTGACTATGTTGTTGTATCAGGCATGAAAATATTTCATTACACTATGAAGTTCGCATTCGAAATCCATGTTTTACGTGGGAAAAAATGTCATAGCGTTGTTGGATATTTACTTAACGAATGAATCTTATGAAGGTATCTATTAACATCACTTGATGCAAAGTTAAGCTGCCCTTGTTACATGAAGGACGCTGCTGGTAAACATCATTTGACATATGATAACTCAGAAAAGATTACCGACGTAGGATGTTTAGGTTTTCATTCATTTTTAAGAACGGTGCTCCAATTTGGAAAAATGTTAGTGTACAAACTTTCAAAGGGAGAAAAATAGAATTATGCGTTGTGTTATCCTAACTTATGAATTCAGAACGAGAAATAAAGCTCAGAATTAAGTGTTTATCTACAGTATGCTCGATCAGTGCCACTCTATCATTCATTTCAGTTTTTTCTGACCTTATGTTACGTGCTGCAAGGCAGTTGGAAGTCAATGACCATGAGTAAATTTTTCGAGAAGAAATTTATCCATCTCTGTGATTTAAAATTAGGAAATGAAAACTAAAGAGAGACGGTATAAGCTGTACGAAAAAGCTATATCTCCTGATGAATTCCAGGAAAAATGCTTTGGAAATCGTACGTAGAAACATATAATATATGTAACTAAAGAATTTACGGACATTGACTTTATCCTTGAAAACCTGTACGAAAGGAGAAAACTGAACCACCAAATTCATAGAATTTACATGAAATACTGTAATCTGTACCTGACTTTTCTCACATTGATAACGAACGTCCATCGTTGTCATTAGAAGGCAATACGTGATAGAAGAAATGCCTAAAACATTATGCGGACAACATTATTTGCTCAATTTAAAATATTTGATTCACTTTAATGAAATGCTATTTCATTTCAAACAGCATCATGTCCTGGTATTAAAATGTATTAGTATGTATTTTACATGAATATTTTAGTCATTTTTACATTATGATAATATGTAGGAAACTGCAGATTCACGCATATGTTCTTCACCAGTTCATGGAAACTCAGAGAAGCGTAAATTATAGGTAACATAAAAATTCTACGAAATCACTTTGATTTCGTGGATTTCGCTCATCCTGAGAAATTCGCACAGTTCTTTATATTCATTAACCTGAATGGTTCCATGACCTAAAATATTCTTATCAAGTTCAGGAACATACATTTTTCATTATCATAGAAAGGCTTGCATGACTTCGTCTGTATCGCCAGCTGGCAGGCAGAGTTTTCTCTCATATAAAAGAGAGATATTAGAGCTACACGTTACATTCTTTCTTCTGTTCACTTCCTTGATAAAGTGCCAACATGATCGTCCAATTTCTTCTTGCTTTAGCTCTGATTTCGACTTCAGTGGTAAGGTTTCCGGATAAAATCAGTTCAGCATAGTGACTGTGGATTACTAATCTGTGGATAGTGTATACATCTTTAATTTGCACTTAAATTATAGTGTGGAAGTTAAGCAGTTAATTTTATAGCGTATGAAATTATACCGATCGACCTCACAACGAAAAATGCTACTTTTTAGATCATAATTTCTCTCTTCTCCTTTGGGTCCAACAACATGATCTGTCGTTCAATTCTCATACATATTTCCAAAATCTGCTTCTGTGTCGATGAGTGGGGATAAAAATTGTTTCGTACACTCGTTAACAGGCAAATACGCATTTAAAATAAGGATGATGTTTGTATACCTATGAAGTACGTACCAGAAGCTACAAATTAGGGATTGCCTAATCTGAAATGTTGTGTCAGCACTAGTTCAGGGAAATACTCATATTTCTTTACCTTATTAAAGCGAACGAGTAACAACAAAATTGTGAAACCATTCAATCAAAGTATATCAAATATATATTTGTATTTCTTATGAGTAATTACACTTTCATATGTAATTATATTTTATTAGCCATTTTACATTCAGGAACAACGTAGTTTAGAGAAACTTTTAATCGATTTAGTCTGAATACGGAAAAAGAATTTTCAGTTTTGAAGTACGCAGCCACTTGGTAGTCAACTGATGCGCCTAAGTTCACACGGTGCTACAATACCTCTTACATCTCATGCATGTTGAAAGTATAGGGAGAACTGCCGTAGAAAAACTATGAAGCTCATAAGAAGGATAAGGATAAGCATATAGAATGTGTTGCTGCTGTTAAGATCAAGTGTTGTGTCGCAACCGTGAAGAAAACTTTAAATAAGTCCAAGAACACCCATGTCAGATCCAAAATTTCATAGGAAAGCTATGAAACTTATAGGAAAGATAATGATGGGTATATAGTATGGGTTTACTGTTTTTAAGCGAGTCGTATCATTATTCTTGCCAGTAAACTACAGGCGTAGAAGATACGCGTAGCTAAGCTGGTATGAGGTAGCACTTGTTAATGTTTTCATAAACAAACGCACAAAGTGAGAAGCACATTAATGTTGTACTTGAAATACCGTAGATGATCTCGTTATCGGTTTGGACTTCGGCACTTTTCCACACATAGATTATTTTACGATTGTTTCACGTTGAGACACCTAGGGCTGCCCCTGGATGAGTTCATGAACTTTCCTGTTGATGATTGTTATATCATAGTTTTCCATTCACTGTTTGGTTAATTTCCTAGAGCAGTAAGAGGGTTCGAATCTCATTATGCAGTTTTATGCGTCTATTTCAAATGCAACTCGTTTGCCAGCGGGAACTGGATGCTGCTTCAGCTTGTGCCCCTGACTGTCGTGGCGAAGCTATTGGAGCGCTCGTCGCTGTACCCTGGGACTGTACGCAGTACGCTGTGTGCGGAGACCTTCATGGCAATGGTAATAATAATTGGTTGTGATGATGGTAATAATAGGTGTTAGTAATCTCAATAATTGATGATAGCAATAGTAATATATCAATTTGTCATGGCAATACTACTCGTATTAATTGAGCGTGGCTGTGTCGATGGTATAAAAATCATTATATCCAAACAAAATTATTTTATACTAGGACAGTTAATATAATAAATGGTTTTGGAGATGTGACACCAAAGTAAGTGTGTTATCTATGGAGATCTATGACTTGCAAAGTGTCATGACGCACATACAGAAATTTCAGGACAAAAGTTTGCAAGATTAAAATAATACTAAGGATAAACGATAAACTTGCCCATAATTTTTGTACAGCTCACCCCCACATCAAATGATTGTTTATTTATGAAGTTTAAAAGTTGTGTTCGATGCTGAGGCTGAAAACAATCAATACAAAAATAAAAGAAATAATACATAAAACATTCTTCAATGAAGTCAGATATAAAATATGTTTGCCCTGTTGGGTTATTTTGTTTAATGAACTTTGTGTATTGGGAAATAAACGATGGAACATGAGCATAAACAGTATTTTGACTGATTCTTTTTTATACCGATACCTAAGTAAAATATTGATGTAAAATATTGCAACAAAGAATTGACATGCGCACAGTCTCCAATACGCCCAAGCGTTTAACCGTGCAACATAACGTTCCTCTCCAAAAGAAAATCCCTATTATGAACAGTGATGCAAATTGTCACCATTAATTCCATAAGTTTACAGATTAAGTTTTCACAGTTCACATGTTTGGATTTATTTCTAATTTTTAAGATATGGAGTCCCAATCCCCCGATTTAAAGAAACACCGAATGTAGTAGGAAAACGGTAATTTCTGCTCCAACATGATAAAATAATGTAAAATAATTAAATAGAGATCTGATTGATTTCAAACAACGGCCAAGTAATGGTGTATAGTAGGGATTTGATGAAACGAAAGATTTACTTATAATACCTTCTTTTATTTTTCAGGCGATTTGTATCCATCTGAAGAAGTAAATTGCCCTGATCTGTTCTACTTCAATCCCAACGATCCTTTGGGCCCAAGTTGCAACGCGATTGCTTTAGCAGGCGATAATTATTGTGTTACAACCTGTGATCCATGTGAACCTCTCTGGAGCGAAAGTGGCGATACAACTCCTAACCCTGAAGACTGTACTCAATTTCAAGTCTGTTTAAACAACGGAGTGTTCTACTATGCGACTTGCGACGAACAATCTGGTGGTATGTATTACGATTACTTCAACGGCGGGTGTCAGGACAATCCAGATTACTGCTTCGCTTCCTGTGATCGCTGCGTACCTTACTGCATCGAGGAATATCGTGGAACGAATATTCATGATCCATCGGACTGCACCTCGTACTACTCGTGTGACCCACCGACTATAACTCACTTCCAGTGTCCTAACGACGAAATTTTTGACCGAGTTACTGGTGCATGTGGAGGTTCTGAATGTCTTGAAGAATGCCCTCGATCATGAAATTTTATATAATTTTCTCATCTATATGTAAATTTTATGAACCATTAACCCTGCCAAATTTTTGGACCCCCGTCAGCCAAATACTTTTTTGAAATAAGCAGCAGGACCCAATTCTAAAGTTTTTCAATACATACTTCTAATGAAGTACATTAAAAATGCATGTCTTGTTCTACCCAAGATTTTGTCAGATTTTTCATTGCTAACAAACCTTTGAAATAACGTGTGGCAGTACAGAGGACGCATTAAACACAGGTACCATGAAGATGTTATTCATAGAAAAACACTATAAAGTTGAAAGCAACCGGTTCCACTTTGATTGCCCTACATAGTTTATACAGGAGTATCAATCCTTGTATACCGTATTTATTTTTAGTATATGACAGATCATGATTGCTGGAAACGCTTTCGCTATTTACGGTCATAAAAAAGTCGATGACCACCATAATGCAAATATTTGTCACATAAGCTTCGAGCTTGGGGGCCCACAGCGAGTGAAAGTAAATTTAGCGAGAGAAAGAGAAATCGTCCTGTCTTTGGAAAACAGGTTGCTAAGCTAAATCAGATGACACAGAATGAAAAATAATAATACGAAACAATTTTGCCAGTTCTCGTGTTCATTTACTTAGAAATGTACAAAGGAAGCGCAACATCGACAACTTAGAACGACAACGTAAAGTAATTTAAATAAATATGTTCCTCAAGGGCTACAACAGTTTTTATTCACAACAAGTTACTATGTATTATTATAAAGTATTTGAACAAAGCGAATAAGTTGAAGATGGAGTAATACAGTGTCAAGCCGTTTTGTACAGTTTTTCAGTGTACTGTGCGAATGTGAAAAATTCTGGCAACTGAAACCAAGTCCATAAAAATTTAAATAATAATCTCACATGATATATACCTAGGCACTATCTTTTGTAGCACTTAATAAATTTCCCTCGTAAATGATTATTTTTATCAAGTATATGCAATTAAATCAACAAACACTTGCTAACTGTGCTAAACTAACTTTACTTAACTCTTTGTCTTAGTAGAATTTTTTCCAATTTTATTATATTCTCCGATATATTTATTGTCATTTTTAAATTTATCTACCAGTGATGCATCATAAACATTGCTATGGTATAATGAATAATAGAACATATGACACATACAGATTATAGTAAAACGTTTTAGAAGTAAACATTTTATGGTGTCATGAAAATTTTGAATAGGATGATCATTGTGGAAATATTCTTCAATTATTGACTTAGAATTCGAATAAACAGGACCGACAAGAAACAAGGAGTATAATGCGCGCATTTTCTACGTTTGATGGAATAATATGTTCATTGAAACCCAATATGTTTAATGGAGCTATCTTGTAAAACTGGATGAAGAATGTAACATGATTGTTGTAGATGCAATGAAGAATTTCCTAATTCATGGATGGAATAAGAGATGTTGACATTAAACAGTCAGCCATCTGGATTAGAATGTGATAACCTGCCATGCATGAGGGCTGTTAATGACAAGCTAACTCTTTCAGTGATGCCCTCATTTGTCTGCTTTTTTTGCATGGAATGACCAAGGGTGGCCCCTGAGGAATTATTTAAACGACTCTGGTACACAGGCGAAAAAACTCTGGGTTGCCACCCTGTTGTATGTGTTTTAAAGGGAATTAAGAAACAAACAAACAATCTTTATTTCCAATCAAGTACACAGTACATAGACATTTAGTACATTGGTTTTTAAATTCTTAAGGTTAACATTCTTAGTGTAAGGATGATGGTGAGCTCCATGCGACGATCCTGGGATGTGTCCATGGGCGATGAGTTGAGGTCTTACCGATAAGTGCGAGCTCACGGCGTGAAACGAGAAACAGCTCGTATTCATTGCCGGGTTTCGAACCCGCACGCAGTCTTTCTGCACAAGCAGAGACCCGATACAGAACACGGGCCGCATACCACTCGACTACGGTGGCTGCCACATACCACTCGACTACGGTGGCCCTTTACGGTGGCTGACCGTAACAAAGGCTCCGCCAAAGCTGGCCCTGAAATCTAAGTCTTAGAAATGAAACCCAATATGTTTGAAAACCCAATGTTGAATATCTTGTGTATCAAGGAGATTGGAATAAACTTTTATTTTTATTTCTTTCAATAAGACTCACGCTGTTTCAATACTGTGAATGAATGACATGGACAACATATATATATATATATATATATATATATATATATATATATATATATATATATATATATATATGAAGGTGGTCTTTATTTTTTATGAATTTAGAGAGTCCCGGAATTTTCAAATGTTCGTTTTGAGATGTTTTTTATTTGTTATTTTGAAGTTCTCATCAATTCTATTTCTGCTTATGCGCTATAAAAATTAGTAATGTTACTTCATAACTTAAAGTTCTCTAGTTAATACCGAAATTCAGAGAAAGATTGTAATGATCTCATGGGCTTTGTTCTACTACTTTATAAATTGAAGAGATCAACATATTATTTATTATTTGACAATATATCAACCATGACAGTTTAGCATGACGAATATTTTCTTTGGCATAAACGTACTAAATTTAAAGAACAAATCAGGCTTTTACTTCTCAATTGCTATTTCAGTACTTAGCTGCGCTTGGTAGTCGGTTCTCGGTAGAGTGGTAGTCACTCGGTGCTTGGTACCTATTGGTTCCGGTGATGAAACCGATACCGGTTGACCCGTCATAATCGATATCTTTCAAACATTTCTGTAAGTTCATGCGTGGGTAAAATTGAAAACTACAAAATGTACCTCAATATAAGCTACTGAATATTATTATCGTATATCAGTAGGATATTCTTTTATTCTCAATAACAGAAATTTGCTGTGAACTTACGTGGAAGCTAATTAAGGAGCATCATTCAAAAGACCCGCTGTCCTAGTCTACCAATAAGAAATAACCACGCCGCTTTCATCTCATACGATCTGATTCGTTTCAATTTATAATATTCAAGACACAACCTATGTAGCATTTAAGTCTTTATATTACCTTAAATTTTGTATTTCTGCGATTCTTCAAGTTCATATTTTAAAATGTAGTCATAGTATCTATCGCACTCTTATTCAGTGATTTGCTCAAATACCGCTACAGCTGATGTAAGCAGCTACTGAAACGGGTCATTAGAGGCGCATTCATAAGTTAGTGTAAGCAGCACTGGATTGACTGTTTGGCGGTGGGGTTTGATTGACTGTTTAGCTGGATTGGTTTTGGCTTGACTGCCTTGGCTGGATTGACTGCTTTAGTTTGGTGAATGTTTTTGGCTTGAGTGACTGTTTGATATTTAAGTATAGACACAAGGAGAATACAGGCAGTGTACTTTGTTGTACTTATTTCTAGGTGAGCGCAAATTAACTTTACTAAATTTGGACACAG
>VCRD01000216.1:383197-400529 GCA_006783055.1 Trinorchestia longiramus
GAGTGGCCAGTCCGGAGCTATAGCGACTGTGGCTTGAAATGTTGCACCAGCACGGTAGGTAAGTAAGTGGGCTTCACAGCGAGTGTACAGTCAGTGCACAGTGAATGGGTTCCAAGTGAGTGGCAGTGAATGGTCTCAGTGAGTGGTCTCAGTGAGTGGGTCTCAGTGAGTGAGTGGCAGACGGTCCCCCAAATTCAGGGAATTATAACCTAACGTCACATGTTGAAGTTCAGGAGTGGCGGCTGGGAGAGCTACGTCTAGATAAAGAGCGTGAGAATGTTGCCAGAAAGAGTTTGTGATTCCAAATACTCTCTGGCTAACGCTCTTAATATTAATATTATTATTATAATGTGCACCAAATATGCACGTTTTAATTGTAAAGAGTTCGAAAAATCACTCGAATTTTAGTCTTATTTTTATTACTAAAAATGAAGGTTATTTTAATATTTGTAATTTTATAAGTTTTAAAGGGGTAGCAGGTCATGCTACAAATTAGTCCAGTCCAGAGCTACAGTGACAGCGAGTAAATCTTACAAACTGGAGTAGAGGCAGGTAATCTTCCATTTCTGTATAACACAACACGTACGAATCTGAATGACAAGAGGCGTCGCGTCACAGTCCCTTATATAAAAAGCGAGGCTAGAACCATGATCTAATGTTACCAAAAAGATGTCCTTAGTGTTTAGAGTAATCTGAGCTAATTATTAATTACAAATAAAATATATCATTAGGTTGTCACTAAAGTTATCTATGAAACTGTAAAAATATGGGTTAATTCTCTAATGATAATTACGCCAATATTTAGTGGTGAAAATAAGATTGATGTTAAATTAAATTGTAAAAGTATGTGCTATTATAGAAGGAAATTAAATTAAAGATATGTGTTATTATTAAAGGATATTAAAATTTATATTTTATAAAATATGCAGTATGATATGAATGGTAGCTAAAATGATAGCATTCCTGCTACAGACACGTTTTTGGTTGGTTGGTGTTATTAGTGTTATATTTCTGGGTGTTACCAGAGTTAGGTTTAAAAGTGTTACGACACGCAACACAACACGCAACAATTTATCAGAAGGTAAGGTCATGGGGGTCGTCTAGTGCACCTCTAGTTGGAGAATTCACTGACAACACGGGGACTCAGCTTTTGTTTCTTTATTGGTCCGTAGGGCAGCAGGTGGAGAGAAAACACATCACTTGTCCACGAGTAGAAGAGATTGAGATTAAGAACCATGAGTGGTGACCAAAAGTGTACATCAAGAGTTTGCGTGAAGACCAAGAGTGTAGATTTGAGTGGAGACCACAAGTGTAGACCAAGGGTGAGAACCAAGAGCAAGATCTGGAAGAGGAGTTTGGGCTAAATTTTCACATCCTCGCATACAGGATCAAGCACAAGCACCACCCGTAGCAAACCTAAGCAATTACAAGATTCATCAGAATGAAATGCAGCAGTAAGGCAGACTTATCTCAAAAATTTAAAGAGAGCTGGAACTTAACCTTATAAAGGTATAAAATGCAAGTCCTTATAGTGATCTCTAGTAATAATCACTCTCCAGTCCCAGCCCTTAGACATCTCTTATTTCCGAGCAGACATTGAATATCTTTATGTCGTGTCTTACTCGGAGTAAGCACCTGAGGGAGCAAGGGAGCGTCGAGGAACTCAATAGGAGAAACGGCAATTAAAGGCAGGATGAGTTTAATACTTTGTACTTGTGCATTTGAATATTATATTAGTTGTTGCTTCTTCTTTCTTCGATGCGCACGTATTGCCGGCAGGGCCCGGGGCGTATAGTTGGAGCACGTGCACTTGTTAGTGCGTTGGTTGTTTGAGCCCCATTCAGTCCGCAGACAGGATGGCTGGTTTCTGCTTTCTTTGCTCTGCTGTTAGCTGTGACTTGAGTTGTTCAGGTGATGAGAGTTGTTGGTGGAGATGTTGACTTTGGAATTGCTTGGTAGAGAGTTCGTGTCGCCGAGCGTTGTAGCCTCATTATGCATATAGGGTGGTTGACTGTGCACTGCTGCCTGAGCGTGACCACTCATTGGTTAATGACAGCTAACCTCGCGTGGGATTCATTTCTTCTGTCCCGTTTGCTCATTGGTCGATGACAGCTAGCCTCGTCGTGAGGCTCGCTTGTAGTGGAGCCATGCGATTCACTACATCCTCATCAAATAGGCAAGGGATCTAGTCTTGTTTAATAAAAGAGGTTTATATTTGAGGCTGAAACTGAGCAAAAATTGTATTCAGTGAATATGCAAATCATCTAGACAAGATGATTGAGTTTCAAATAATTAAATTCAATCTACTGAGCAAATCACTTGATTTTCTGATGTTTGATTTAGAATAAATTAAATCTAGAGATGGAAATACTTGTTTGACTCATATAATACCTATTAAGTTATGAGCACAATTGTTGAACAGACAATAAGAGGTCTCGTCCTAAGGTCGCTTAAGTATGCAAGGCCTATATATACAAGCACGAGAATAATTTTCTTAATCCTGCTATATTGCTAAGATACAGGCACAATATAACCTAATAAGGTCAGAAGTTTATATAATACAAATAAACATCATAATTAGCGCATGAATAAAATACATCTTAAACATTGTAAAAAAATATAGTGGACATTCTAAGACATGGTTAAAAATAAGGAAACCAAACAAGTGATGATATAGCACATTATGGACATCCTTAGCGGCTACATCATCTGGCGGAGGATATGCCAAGCAGACCATAATATTATGATTAATCCATAAAATTTAAAATTTTGAAAAATATGACCCGAGGCAAAATACTTGTAGTACTAAAAACATAATAATAATATTAAGAGCGAATGATATATCAATAATACATGGATGGGAGTTTTTAAACAAAAATTCTATTCTTCCAAGTAAGTAAAATAAAACGAATTAAAGATAAGATATACTTATTTTACAAGGGAATGAAATCGATACTGTTTTAGGCTGAATAAAAGTTTATAAAATGTCTCTACTTCTGAGTAAAGAAAGCAATGCAGAGGTACGTTTGTGAATCAAGACAATTTTCAGTCTGTAGTTAAATCTAGTACTCCAATTTATGATCTAGCTGCACCACATTCTGCTGATCCCATTTCAATTCAGGCAGTGTAGCAGAGAAATTGCGCAATAAAGAAAATAGGTTATAGAAGAAGTTTACTGTCTCAATTGAACAGTAAAAGGAAAGTATTTTATGTGAATATATTGTAGTGAAGCACACAGGGCTCATGACAGCAAAATGTACAAGACATCTCACTATGTATGAGCCATTAAAAATCTCAACATCACAGGAGAGTTTTCAAACAGGAAGGTTAGGTAGATTAGAAGATTAGATAAGAAATACTCCCAGTACTAGTTAAGACCATAAGTTGCTCTATTAAGTCCTAAAGTACAAGTTCCAAAAACTTGGTCATTTCAAGGATCTACCATAGGGAATTTTTACATTCACACATCCTACAAAATTAACACAAATGAAATAAAACAATCCTGAAAATATAAGTGATTTTGTTTAAAAAAAGTATATCTAAGTCCTAAACACAATTAAATAGAGACTTACTGTAGAACACTTCACTTTAGAGCACTAAAACTTACGTTGTTGTCTTAACAAGAGCCAGATACAAAGTAACGTATTTTGAAAGGATCGGTAATTGGTTCCTGAAGGGTGAAGTTGAAAAGAATCATAGCGACATGTAGCATGACCTGCTACCCCTTTAAAGCTTATAAAATTACAATATTAAAATAACCTTATTTTTAGTAATAAAAATAAGACTAAAATTCGAGTGATTTTTACGAACTCTTTACAATTAAAACGTGCATATTTAGTGCACATTATAATAATAATATTAATATTAAGAGCGTTAGCCAGAAAGTATTTTCACAATCAAACGTTTTCTGGCAACATTCTCACGCTCATTGTCTGGACGGAGCTCTCCCCAGCGACGCCATTCGTGAATTTCAACATGTGACGTTAGGTTAAAGAATTCCCTGAATTTGGGGGACCGTCCGCCACCCACTCACGACGCACCGACTGTGCATCACACTCTCCGTGCATCACACTCACTGTGCATCACACTGACCTTTCGAACCTACTTTGAAACTTCACTGTGAACTCACGGTGAACTCATTTTGGAACTTGTTGTGCACCGACTGTGTACTTGCTGTGCAACACTGCCGCTATCCAGCCACAGTTGCTTTAGCCCCAGACTGGCCACTCTTACCTTGAAGCTGAACTGGCCAAACTTTCATCTGGACGCTCTGGACTGGCTGGCAAGAATCAAAAGAAGTTCCAAGCTATTTCTCGTGCCAATTTCTTGGAAATACAAGCTGAGTTCCTTATTGACAAGTTCCTTTATTTCCTTGAGTAAGGTCACACGGGCAGTTAGATTAGGTTTGTTAAAGTTGGTTGCTTAAAATTTCCCGAGCACAACCAAACTTTACAGACAGTTCAGCATAAGACTAAATAATTTTCAAGAATATAGCGAATTTTTATAATTAAAAGTTTATACGAACCCCACTTGGAATTAAAAAAAATGCAAAGAATTTATTATACAGAATACGATTTAATTTGTAACGGGATTAATTAATATGCAATATTTGAAAATATTTGGCGCATGAGTAGCGATGGTAATGCTACAAGAAAACAAAAAATATTCAGTCACCACAAGACAGTCATACGACTGTCGCTCAATGTAATTTCAAACTTAAAACAAGGGATGATTGAGTTATTCTTCAGCTTCTGATTAATGTAAACATCTTAGGCCATGAAAAGATGTAGTAAGTTACTGGTTTCTTTATTTAACCTGACATTTTCATGTCGGCACATTTTAGGGTATATTGCTGTTGGTGCTAGGGTAAAATATTGAGAGTCATACGGACCTGTGGATTAGGGAACAGGGTTGCCAGATTTTGGCCTTTTTAGAAAATATTTGGCCTTGGGATTTTTAATTTGCTTTTGCTATATTTTGACCTTAATTTAACACATTAATATTTCATTATTTTCATTCATTCGACACATTTACATAATTTTGTTGTATATGAAATCTAAAAGATGATATTTTTATATGAAGCATAGTTATTTTTAAACGAAAATCCAAAAACGACGTGCCTAAAACATGCTTAATACTGTAATTATAGAAGTTCAATTACGCTCCCGTTTCTTTCAATTTCTGTTACATAATCACTCTCTTCTATTAAAGCAAAAATTTATGAATGTTTTTAGTATCATGAACGGAATACTTATCTACATTACGTATTGCTCTATATTGTGTGATGCAACAGAAACATCCGAAAATCTTTCGCTGCTCAGTCCGGATATTACATGAAGTCAAAACAATTAAAAAAGGGCTTTCGGAGTAACCACTAATATTTTTAGTTGCTGACAATATTGGTGGTAATGCACAATACAAGAAATGATTTTAAAGGATTAGAGATAAAAAGTTGTTCTCTAGAATGAAATTAAAAAGGATACAATTACCCTATGGCTTGGCATATATTGCCATAAACATTTTAAAAAATCATATACCCATGCACCTAAATATTTCACAACTCCAGCGAGTAATGCTGGCGTCGAGAGAATATTTGTTACGTTTAAGAAGGCGTGATCTAAACGCCCTCTAAACTGGATGTAACATTTATTAGAAAGTAAGGTTATGGTGATCGTCTTGTGCACCTCTAGTTGGGGCATTCAATGCAACACGGGGACTCAGCTTTTGTTTCTTTATTGGTCCGTAGCGCAGCAGGTGTAGAAAAGATACTTTCCATTGGCCACGAGTAGAAGAGAGCTCGTAAGTATGGGAACTAAAATATAAGGCAATTCAGGAACTAATTCCTGGCCTCAAATAAATATAAGGGATCCGATAAGGTAGGTAATGCAGGATGATATCCTGGGCTCAAATAAGTATAATAGAGCCAATAAGGTTTAAGAACAAGGGGAACTAAAGTGGCTTTCTTTCGCAGAAAGGTTGCTCCTACAAAGAAAACGGATGAAGCTTGAATCTTGAGTGGATGAAACTTGATGAAACCAAGATCGAATGAATAAAGCTTGTATGAGTGAAGATCAAAAGCATGATCGCCAGGTGTCTGGAAGAGAAGTTTGGGCTAAATTTTTACATCCTCACCAACGGAAACAAGCAGAATGATAAGGTCAATCAAAAATGAAGTGCAGCAGTAAGGCAGAATTATCTCAAAAATCAATTCATCAAATAGGCAAGGAATCTAGTCATCATTAATAAGAGATGTCTATATTTAAGGCTTAAACTCTACTCAGCAAAAGTTGCATTCAGTGAACATGCAAATCATCAAGACAAGATCATTGAGTGACAAATAATTTAATTCCATCTACTGAGAAAAGTTACTTGATTTTTAATGTTTGATTTAGAATAAGTTAAACCTAGAGAGGGAAATCATTATTTGGCTCACATAATAATTAAAAGTTATGATCACAATTGTTGAACAGACAATGAGAGGTCTCGTGCTAAGGTCGCTTAAGTATGCAAGGCCTAAATATTCAAGCACGAGAGTAATTTTCTTAACCCTTCACTATTACTAAGGTACAGGTAACTAAGAGTATTAAAACTAGCATACATCTAATTTCTCAGTAAGCAAGAAGGCTGACATTCAGATGTTGATTAAAGTTTTACCATAATTACAGAAGATTTACAGGGCTTTTTGAAGTTCAATTACCATAATTTTATGGCTAATAAATTCCAAATTAAGTAACACTGTCATCAAGAAGATGACAGAGGTGGATAATAACTAGGCTTGAAATCAAGCAATCTAGATACATGGAGCCTAGTAAAAAATATAACCTGCATATACTGCTATTGGCTGAACTTCATTAAAGCCGTTTGGTTTTTTATTACACGTAAGGTGAGGACATCTGAGTACATATGGTTATTTAAAAAGAATATTATTTACCTAACCAGACAACCGGAAATTCCTATACATATAGGACATGACACAATCTGGTTTAACCAGGGAGTTTGTTAAATAGGGTCAGAATAATGCTAATCAAATGGCAGTACATGCTAATTTACTGATAATGGTGATGCATGGATATCCCATAACTACGTTGCTTAGTTATAAGACGCAGATTTCTCACTTAAACAGGTCAGTTCTGATTAAGCCAAAAATAAAATATGCACTAAAACATAAACGTCATAGGGAATTATTACTCACAAAAAACAAATACAGGCACAATATAACAACCAAATAAGATCAAAAGGTCATATAAAACAAATAGAACATCCTAATTATGGTAAGAAAAAATACATACTAAACATTATAAAAAAATATAATGGACATCCTAAACATTGTAAAAAATAAAGGAAACCAAACAAGTGATGATATAGGGCATTATGGATATCCTTATCTAGCGGCTATATCATCTGGCGGAGGAAATGTCCAGCAGACCATAATAATACGGTTAATCCATAAAATATAAAATTTTGAAAACATGACCCGAATAAAAATACTTGCAGTACTAAAAAACGCTACAATAATATTAGGAGCGAATAATTTATCAATAATACATGGATGGGAATTTTTAAATAAAAATTCTATACTTCCAAGTAAGCAACACAAAATGATCTAAGGATAAGATATACCTATTCTTTAATGAGAGAAAAATAAGGTAGTATTTTCTTACAACCATAATTATGCAATATTGACAGTGCAGCATAAAGGTAAACTGCGAGCCTAGGTAGTAATAATAATAACAGTCCATTTTTACATTTCACACATCCTACAAAAATAACACAAATGAAATGAACCAATCCTACACTTACAATATCCTAAAAATATAAGTGAGTTTTTAAAAAAATACATCAAGTCCTAAACATAATTAAATAGAGACTTACTGTAGACACTTCATTTTAAGCCCCTAAAACTTACGTTGTTGTCTTTACAAGAGATAAATATGGAGTAACCAAGGACTAATATAAACAGGACGTGAACGGCCATATAACTGACTACGCTAGCGGAGGCCATTGCATTCATAGTGACAGAACATTTTCTATTAGACAAATTAATCAACAATTACTTCTTCAAAGCAATAGAAGGGATAATAAGATTTTACTGTGAATTTTAAATTGTTTAAAGCATTGTAATGCTTTGAAATATCAATTTTAGCGGGACTTAACATGTATTATTGTATGAGCTTAGTGGCCACTTCATAGAAATCTGAGTTGCTGGAGTTTTAGACTTTACAAAATGCATTATAGTTAAAACTTTTCCAATGCAAACAAACATACAAACATTCACGTAAATAAACAAACAGACATAGAAGCAAAAACCTATCAAACTGCAGCGATCAGTCAGCCAACCGGGCCTTCTTGATAAGGTCTGAAGAAGGACTGCATTCTTCTGCTAGTCTTTCTCTGAAGGGTTGACAGCAAATTGAGTGAGTGTAGTAGTCGTCAGAATACTGCCTTTCTTTGACTCGTACAGTTCCTTGACGTCTGCAAATGATACCGTGTTTCATTGTCAAGACTGATCTTCTGGCCCTTCTCACTGATCTAGTTGTTACGGATGCAGTTGTTTAGCAGATGTAGCTCCAGTTGTTTAGATGTACTGTGTTGAAAAGGAGAACTCAGACACGCTCGTTGTCAAAAGGATGCTTGGCTGTGGCACAGCTATTACCTAGTGATTAGAATAGAAGTGGCCTTGTAGTCTCGGTTGTTCTCGGCCATGCCACTCAGCAACCCACCAGAAATTGAAATAGTTGGGCGAATCTGTACTTCACCTACCAAGAGAAACACATTCTTCTGTTGCAGTGTCTGGACTTTGTCAAATGTTTCCCTCAGCACCTGGTCCTTGTCAATAGATAAAGTGATGTACTGCAGCTTGCGTTTGCATGGCAGCACAAAAAAGTCTCTGAGCTATTCATAATTACACTTCGGGTATGATTGAAGAGCAAAACAATAATCATTCATGGAAAACTGCTTCTGTGATAGAATATCCAACAAACGTCAAAAATACCAACTTCTTCTTCTTCTCGGTGTCGACATAGGCTGACGTGTGAGCTTAAAGGGTGACAACATTTTGGATCGTTTTGTCAAACGGGATGTCATACATAGTTCATTGCCAAGCGCACAGATTCGTCAAACTGCGTATACGATCTCAAACCATTATTGGGATGAAGTGTCTTAAACAGTGGTACTAATGCCGTTCTTGAACGGACTGAACGTCAGTGGGGAACACAAAGTGGGCTTGTTTTAGACAATCACAGACAGGCTGCACTCACTGAAGTAGTCGGTCATGAGCAAACACACAAGCCTTTCTTTCGATCTTGAAATAATCAAGTTCTTATACTGCTTCTGCAGGTTACGTTCAGGTTTGGAAGCATCAAATGAAGTAATCTTATATATTTGAAGAAAATACCTCAGTTGTTGGTTTTCAACTTTTGCCGGGTGAGGTGCAAGTTTTGGAGATGGCAGACATGAAGCAGGCACATTGAAGATACTGTGAGGGATTTCAGGTCGCATAGAACTACCATGCAATTTAATCAAAGGTGGGTCAGCACCCCATTGTATCTCACAAATGAAAAACTTGTCTGGATCAACAACAAAGTTTTCACGAGGGGGAATAACATCAAGCCACATCTGTCTCTCAGACTGCTCTTTCGGCAGGCAAAACACGCGGCGCCTGTTCTCGTTATTGTAATTACTCCGACAGTTGACAACCCCACACTTGTTCGGCATTTTTAATACATATAATTAACAATAAACTTTATAAAAAAACAATTTCCATTTAGAAATCCAGCCATGTGCCTCGAAAGAAACAACAATGTCTGATTCAAACCGAGCGATAGACTACGACAAAGCTCGCACTGTGACAGTTGATGACTAACTGAGCTCATTCAGCTCAGTGAACTGGCCTCCGCTAGCGTAGTCAGCTATATGGCCGTGTACGTCCTGTTTATAGTAGTCCTTAAGAGTAACGTATTTTGACGGGGCCGCTGAATGGCCCGTAAAGGATGAAGTTGAAAAGAACCATAACGACAGTTCGGCAGAGGAGTCGGAATAAATTAAGAATACAGTTAATTTTTATAAATAAAAATTCACATGAACCTCACCTAAAGTTACAAAATCCTATTCATAAAAATACAAAGAATTTATCGTAATAAGTACGATTTAATTTATAACGGGATTAATTGATACGCAATATTCAAAATAATCGGAGCATGAGCAGCGATGGTGTTGCTACATCGCTCGCAACTGCAATTGAAAATTGGCCAGAAAACAGAATGTAATTTTTTTATTGCTTCTGTTAAAATAAAAGCTCATAATATTAACAATTCGATGTGAAGCGCAGATCTATGTAATAATAGAAACAATACTACATATAAGACTTTTAACTCATGCACACTCTGCGCCAATAAACCTAGCACCAGCAACGTCAGAATCAAACAATCTCTTTCCACTTCACTAAAAACACAAAAGAAGAAAATGAGGTGATTATTGTGACTTCTATTAAAAAAGATAAGAGTCAGGAGAATAATTAAATTACCTTTTTCTGTTAAAATTTGGCCATAAGGAGCACTCCGCAACTGGCAATCCTACTAGTGGAGTCGATTGACTCAATTCTCAATCAGGGCTCCCGGTCAGAAATTTCAGATAAACCCAGATCGAACATGAAAAAATCCCATTTTGCAACCAAAAAACCCAGAAATCTTATTTGATCAAAAAATAATAAAGTTTTATCTACGTGATTTGAAATGATGATCGTAATTTTGATTTTTTTATTGATCCTCTTCCCAATTATCTTCTGTAGTGGAAACATCAATATTAAAATAATTTTTCTGTTGTTCAAGACGTTGTACATTCCGCTGGTTGCAAACTCCGTTCATCACATCTCTCACTAACTCAGGTTTAGGTTTCCACTCGTGACAGTTTTGAACACTTTTTGACAACGCTTATTTTGCCAACAACCTATCTCTTACAGTGTCTGTTTTGAGTGAGTTTGTTTGTTTTGTCTTGATGTGATTTAAAAGTGAAAATGAAGGGTGGACAGCACTAGTGGACTACTTGCATTTTTTCCCGTGGTAAATATAATATATTTTCTACGGGAAAAAATGCAAGTAGTCCACTCCCGTGCTGTCGCTAACACAGCGCTGACAGAGGCGATTACGATCCAGTAGTTTACTATATGAAGGGTTGACAGCACTAGTGGACTACTTGCATTTTTTCCCGTGGGAAAAATGCAAGTAGTCCACTAGTGCTGTCCACCCTTCAAATATTCTTTCCACTGATGCAGAAGAGTGTGGCAAAATAGTAAGGTTGGTCATAAAATCAGAAAGTGTTCCGAATTTTGAGTTGCCACAGCCGTCTTTGATGTCACGTAGGGTATGCCAAAAATCAGGCAAAGATATATTCGACGTTGTAATATCTTTGAACTGCCGAAATAGTCTTCACTCATCGTTGAATAATCTAGTTGATGCTCGGGTACAATATGGGGAAAATACAGCACCACGTTCGTTAGTAAACTCGAAGACTTGACAAGATCTTGAGCCGCAGCGGAATCTAAAATTCTTAAGCTGGCAACAATTCTTTCTTCCTCTAAGGGAAATCGTTTTTTTATTTGCACACAGAGGGACACTAAGAAATTTAAACAATCGTTCCTGAATCTCGTTTCACCTTCTTCAATTGGCACCAGAGCTAAGTGCTTCGTACAACGTTCACCCAAATACAAATCGTTTGGTGGCTTATGCGTCTGGTTGTCATTTGGGTTGATGTTTGATATTTTTGATGTATTAATTACTTCGTCTTTAAAGAAATAGCTTAAAATAATTCAGTATTCAGAGTACACCATTGAATACAGTACGTGAAATCTGAAGTGTTCAGATTGAAATTCCGTATTCAAAGTATTAATTTTTTCTAATACATAATTCACAAACAGAAGCATCTGCTTTGTTCCAGCATTTTTCCTCGTGTGAAATATGGCACTGGCCACATCAATCTTGTCAACGTTGGATTCTGCTTGGAAATAAAGCAGCAATGCGTCCCATTGCTCAAGAATAGCTTTGATTACATTTTCACGCGATAACCAGCGAGTCTGAGCTATGATAGTTTAGGTATTTTGTGATTTTTCGTATTTGTGACATCTGGCATAGGAGTGAAATCTTTTATGCGCTTGCTACTTCGTGAAAAATAGGAAGAAATATCTCTTAAAAATATTTTTAGATATGATGGTTGTGTCTAGACTGCACGGCTTGCACACAAAGCGAACGAATGACACACGCAACCCATAACGAAAAGCATCGGAACATCTTCCTTCAATAACTCTTGGAATCCACTCTTATTTCCCATCATAGTGGAACAATTGTCACTTCCAAACCCTACAATGTTACACATAGGAATGGTTTCCTCATTGAGCGTTTTTTAACCGACTCGTATAATCCTTCTGCCATTCCATTTTCGACGGAAACAGTGTCAAGCAAATTATCAACCAAATCTCTCTTCTGAACATCAAAGTATCTAACAACGATTACCAAAACTTGAGATACTGATATATCAGTACTCTCGTCAATAATTAATGAGAATTTACTTGGTTTGCCCACATCAGCAATGTGCAGTTTTTCGTGGTAAGTAATTCCTTCTCGGATGAGACACGACGTTTTTGTTGCCCGCAGTTTAACTCCTTTAGCAATATTACTGTCATGAAACGCTTTTTTGCACACTTCTATGAGGTGATAAGTGTGAGCAACCGGCATATGGTGTTCTGCAACAAAAGCTGATATCATTAGTTCTGCCTTTGCCACATTTTCTTTTTCCGTAGGCGCCGGTTTTTTGACAAACGTATCTAATTTTGTTGTTGATTTTGCAGCTATCATGTTCTTTTCGTGTTTAGCTGTTTTACTGTGCGATAACAGCATCGATTTATTAGTGTTTCTAATTTTTGTTTCACAGAAAACGCAGTAACTGCATCCCTTGTCATTTGGATCTTCTTTCAACCACTCATTCACATTTTCATCGTTTAGCCATTCTTCTTTGAGGTTGTTTATACCAATTTTTGGACATTTTTTTAGGAGGGCTAGCCATTTCTTAGTATTCGATCATCCAAAACATAACGAAAACATTTTTCGCAAATTTTTACCAGTAATGAAAAATCAATGAACTGTAGCTTCACTCTTACTTACGAACGTATACGCACATTGCAGCACAGAGACAACATTGAACTGAGAGTCAGTGATCAGTGGCGCGAAATGCGGTGGGCTTGCAGCTCACCGAACGGGGGTCAACTCGTTTGATACACGTACGATACTCGTATGAAATATTTTAACACATCCTCCTACCTTTGGCATGAGTAGTTTTGTATCAGGTATGCTTAACTATACAGTATGGAAAGTAATCTTGTCTAAAGTATTCTATTCAGTGTAATGAATAATGCAAAAACCCAGATTTTGCACATTTTCACAAATTACACTAGAAACCCATGAGAAGATCACAAAACCAATATCTGGGTGAAAAACCCCAGCGCCGGCCCGGGAATCGGGACTAGGGACTCATGACTCAGAAGCAGGGCTCCACTAATGAGGGAATTCCTCCAAATCTGGGGGAAACGCAGGTAGTCTGGGGAATGAGGGAACGCTCTTAAAAACGAATAGATCTGGGGGAATTTTGCTACCAATTATTTTCAATGCAAAATTGGGTAACTTGAATAATTTTGGGTTACACGCAGACGTATGTTCATTCAAATCTAGATGTCATGATGCAGAGCAGGAAATGCCTTCTGAACGACGAATAAGAGACGATTTGACGAAGTTTAACCCTTTCGACGCGAAATTTATCCTGCTTTAACCAAGATAAATACTGACCAGGATTACTGGGACACATATGTCCCAGCCGTGTCGAAAGGGTTAACCGAGGATCAACTTCGATAAGACTTGCCACGAGATTTGCTTTGATTGAAACGGACTCATTACCGTCACGAGTTACAGGCTAAAACAGTTCAAAGTTCAAACAAACTCAGAGTTCGCTCAGTAAAAGTCTGACAGTGACCGCGTGACTAAGCGTTTCTCGCTTCCTTTCACTGAGCGAATACTTTGCAATTAAAATTTTTTTCATTAACTGAAATTATCGTTATAAGTGTACTAATGCGTCTTATGTATTAGTTTGTGAATTCAGATATTTTTTCACGTATTGTCTTAGGCAAAGGAGGCGGAACGCAAAAGTTCTTAAAGAATAATTACTTGTGTGCTTTAAAATTAAGAGATGTTATATACGTGTGGCAGACTTAGTCTTTCTTTATAGCTAGGTGACATTAACCAGTGTTTTTATACATTTTAGAGTTGCAAATGCAAATTCGGAGCGTTACGGTTGAGACATTCTTGATATTTAAAATTTCTCTGCTGTATTAGAATTGATATGCTATCGTTTGAGCGTCTAACACTCATGGTTACTTTATTCCAAAGTAACTATTATTATTCATCTGTATTGTCATCATTGATTGTCGTTACAGAGGCAGAGTTAGCCTCTGTACATGCTGTTAAGCAACTAGTATTCTTTTAATTTGAATATTTATTTTGCGTTTTAATACGCAAATCTTTATAGGGATGGCAACTAAGTTCATTTTAATGGTTAATGCTATTTATATAACGATATCATTATTTTAGGATAATTATTTTTGTTTCAGAATTGTGATTATTTTTCCCATGATGAATCACAAAACCGAATCGTCTTCTAAGAAACTAAGGTTGTATACGCAGTCATTTAAAAATGACTAGCTCAATGTGTCCGAATTGTAAACTTGGCTGAAACGGGATAGTAATGATCCCAACGGTGGTTATTGTAGTGCTGCTATATTTCATTGAAAAGTTACAACATATCTATGATTATCAAGCACAGTGATACAGAGAAACATAAGAGAAATATAACTGTTGCACGCACAAGCGCTGATATAGCGCACTTTATGGTAGGAGAACCGTCCAAGGGATTCGAAGAAATTGCAAAAAGCGAACTTATTCTTGCAGTATACTTTGCCGAACATAACCTACAGTAAGGTAAGTAAGTATACAGTAAGTAAAGTCAGTTTTTAGTAAATCTATAGCATATTATGATTTTTTTTATTTAGGGGGATTTTTGCTGTATATGAGGGAATTTGTACTGCAAATCTGGGGGAAAGAGAAAAACCTCAGTGGTGGCTCGGCTGCTGATGGCCTGCACAGCAGGGCTGCCACTGATGGGTGAATTCCCCCAGATCTGGGGGAAACGCAGGTAGTCTGGGGGAATGGGGGAAACGCTCGTAATATTGGATAAATCTGGGGGAATTTCACCGGCAATTATTTTCAATTCAAAAATTGTGTAACTTGAATAATTTTGGGTTACACCCAGACTTATGTTCATTCAAATGTAGATATCATGATGCAGAACAGGAAATACCCTCTTTAATGACGTATAAAAGGCGATTTAACGAAGTTTAAATCGTCTTCGAAACGCTTGCAACAAGATTTGCTTTGATTGAAATTGTCTCATGACCGTCACGTGTCACAGGCCACAGTTCGCAGTTCAAACAAACTCAGAGTTCGCTCAGTAAAAGTCTGACAGTGACCCCGTGACTAAGCGTTTCTCGCTTCCTTTCGCTGAGCGAATACTTTGCAATTAACATATTCTTCATTAACCGAAATTATGCGTTAAAAGTGTGGTAATGAGTCTTATATATTAACTTGGGAATTCAGATATTTTTTCACGTATTGTCTTAGGCAAAGGAGGCGGAAACCAGAAGTTCTTAAAGATTAATTACTTGTGTGCTTTAAAATAAAGAGATATTATATATGTGTGGCCGGCCTAGTCTTTATTGTTATAGCTTGGTGACTTAGTAACCAGTGTTTTTATACTTTCGAGAGTTGCCAATTCCAATTCGGAGTGTTACGGTTGAGATATTCTTGAGATTTAAAATTTCTTTGGTGTCCCAGAATTGATATGCTATCGTTTGCGTGTCTAACACTCATGGTTACTTTATTCCAAAGTAACTATTATTATTTATCTGCATTGTCATAATTTATTGTCGTTACAGAGGCTAATTCTGTAACATGCTGTTAAGCAATGAGGATTCTTCTCACTTAAATATTTATTTTGCGTTTTAATACGCAAAGCTTCATAGGGATGGCAACTAAGTTCATTTTATTGGTCAATGTTGTTTATATGATGATATCATTTTTTTTAAGATTTTAATTTCTGTTTCCGAATTGCGATTATTTTCCCCATAATGAGTGACCAAACCGAATCGTCTTCTAAGAAACTGAAGTTGTATACGCAGTCATTTAGAAATGACTGACCTAATGTGCCCGAATTGAAATCTTGGCTGAAACGGGATAGTAATGATTCCAACTGTGGTTATTGTAGGTGCTGCAATATTTAATTGAAAACTTACAATAAATCTATGCTCAAGTACAGTAATACAGAGAAACATAAGAGAAATATAACTGTTGCATGTACAAACGCTGATATCGCGCACTTTATGGTAGGAGAACCGTCCAAGAGATCCGAAGAAATTGCAAAAAGCGAACTTATTCTTAGAGTATACTTTGCCGAACATGACCTACAGTAAGGTAAGTAAGTAAGTATACAGTAAGTAAGATCAGTTTTTAGTAAATCTATAGCATATAATGATTTTTTTTTAATTTTAGGGGATTTTTGCTGTATATGGGGGAATTTGTACTGCAAATCTGGGGGAAAGAGAAAAACCTCAGTGTCAACCCTGCTGGCCCAGGGCTGCCACTGATGGGGGAATTCCCCCAGATCTGGGGGAAACTGAGGTAGTCTGGGGGGATGGGGGAAACGCTCGTTAAATCGAACAAATCTGGGGGAATTTCGCCGTCAATTATTTTTAATTCAAAAATTTTGTAACTTGAATAATTTTAGGTTACACCCAAACTTATGTTCATTCATGATGCAGATGTCATGATGCAGAACAGGAAATACCCTCTTTAATGACGTATAAAAGGCGATTTAACGAAGTTTAAATCATCTACGAACAGACTTGCGACGAGATTTGCTTTGATTGAAATTGTCTCATGACCGTCACGTGCCACAGGCCACAGTTCGAAGTTCAAACAAACTCAGTCTGACAGTGACCCAGTGACTAAGCGTTTCTCGCTTCCTTCCGCTGAGCGAATACTTTGCAATTAACATATTCTTCATTAACTGAAAATATGCGTTAAAAGTGTGGTAATGAGTCTTATGTATTAATTTGTGAATTCAGATATTTTTTCACGTATTGTCTTAGGCAAAGGAGGCGGAACGCAGAAGTTCTTAAAGATTAATTACTTGTGTGCTTTAAAATAAAGAGATATTATATATGTGTGGCAGGCCTAGTATT
>VCRD01000217.1:0-98168 GCA_006783055.1 Trinorchestia longiramus
AATTACCACCTTATGTGCTATTCATGTGTAAAATATTTTCCAGTATTCACATAAAATGAGGTTTCTTTCATTTACTTAATATTAGTAAAAAATCAATGTAAAACTGGCGTGGCTCGAACGTAGAATTTAAAATTCAACGCAACACGCAAGTCTAATTAAAGAAATTTGATTTAATGATTAACGTTTCTGTAAATGAAACATTACTGTCCCAGAATAAAAGTTGAACTCAAATTTCTAAATAACTGTGACCTGGTAACTTATATTTCCTCAGATGAAACATTCTTCCAACAGAGAAGGCCGTCCATTAAAATGAGTGCTTTCAGAACACTTATATTAATCATTGCAATCATCGCATGTACTGCATTCTCTCACCACTATCCAAATTGCATGAAAGTAGTTTATTATTATTATTCATAATTAAAAATTGACTATTACATGACTGAAAGTGGTGTATTATTATTAATTAGAATCATTAATTGACTATTAGAATAAATTTAATATATTACCCTGACACACTGGGGTCCCCAAAACAGCCACGATGGAAGAGATCACGTGTTTCAGCAAGACTATGCACCATCTCACAAGACTAAAGTAACGCAAGAATAAATGGTCGGGAATTTTCTTGATCACATATTACTAAATATTTCTTGTCTAAACTCCCCTGGTCTTAATCTATTGCACGACTAAGTAAAACTGTAAATGTGTCATGGCACTAAAGACTTTTTAAGGTGTGCTATGGTTGTAATTGTGTCCTGTATAAACTAAGGCTATTTAATTCGAACATGCAGGCGATTTCTATCGTGCACAGAAGTAGCCATTTAATTGAAAAATATCTAGCTTTTGAATAAAGTTATAAAAAATGTATTTTTGCGATTGTATATTGCGTTTTTCAACAATAGAGTTACATATTATCTATACCTATGTATATTTTTCAAAAGTATAAATCTGTCTCCAAATACTTTAAGTATTACATTCATCGAAAAGTTAATAATAAAATACATATAGCTTTTCAACCTTATAACCTACACAAGGATGTTAACCATTCAAATAATTAACTTCATTTAAATTTACCTAACCAAGAAAACAAAACCAACCCACATAACTATCATCCCAGCAATAATCTCCTCGAGCCATTAAGCTATAGACTGTCAATGTTCCTTTCTCTGAATCTAGACGTTACACTTCAAACTACTGGGAACACTACTTACTTTATTAGGTAAAATTGACTTCGGTATACATAATGAATCAATTTTCATAATTAAGACAACTTATTTTAGTTGTTCAACACAAATCTAGTCAAAAAGTTCCACCCTTTCAAGAAACATGTAAGGGATTCCTCCAGTATTCCGCCGTATGACTACGTACCGTGCATCCACAGTAAATATCCGAAGTGTTCAAGTCCCAGAATGCTAGAACATCACACGCCAATTCAGTAGAATAATACTCCCTCAACTTTTGTCCCGTAAGTGTATGGAGGGTATATCCTCGTAAATGTATGTAGCTTCTCCACAAATTCCAGTCCTCGGTTTCCTCCTCCCCCCTGGATCCAACACACCATCAATCGGTCACACCAGGAGGGTGAGTGTATCTTAATGCCACCAGGCTATAATGAACAGGATTCTTGTCTTAATATTGGGCCGGAGAGAAAATGTTACTGTCGTCCGTTATTATGGAGTTTAGATTTATGAGTGCTGAGGTTTTGGTTTCGTCTCAAAAAAATTGTGTTTATGAACAATATTATCTTCAGGAGTGTCGTATTATCGTGAGGATCCGCAGCAGATTCTGTACCTTGTAGTAGGGCCGGTGACATTGCATGAATTTTGTACTTTCAACGAAAGCAGTTATAAAATAGTAAAGTTTTACAGCGTTTCAAAGCTGATAAAAAATCGAAGTTGAATCTTTGGAACCAACACATAAAGAAAGTCAAATGCTTTATGTATGTACAACCTTGCATCAGTCAATTTGGCTTCCGAGATGTAAATGAAACACATCATCGTGCAGTTTTCCTTCACTCTGAGAATTTTCCCAAGCTAGAACACTCAAGTTATTTATAAGACTTCATGATTTTGCACATTTGTAAGTTATTTCTTTTTCTTTGGCACTGAGAAACAAAATCTAAATTCTATCCTTTCTACCACAGCACACACACATACACAAATAAAAATCGTGGGAGATTTTGAGATGGTGGGATAACTTATTTTACAACAAATAGTTCCCGTGAAATTTTTTACCATTCTCTGATGAAGCTTTTCTTTGCACCCTGCCTTTTTGCTCGAGGAACATGGCAGCAAGTCAAAAGAACTGCCACTGTGACATGCCAGGGTAAACTGGCGTGACTACGTCTCGAGTCTATAGCTTCATGATACGTAAGGATTGTTACTGAGATACTTAAGAGATTGCATGATTTCCCATACTTGGTTTGACATATTTCAAAACATATTTCTTATTGGATTGGTTGGCTTAACTGTCTGAACAAAAAAGCTTTATAAAATATGCAATGTTTGGATTGGTCGTCGTCTATGTCTTCATTATTAATTTGAAAAAATCCTAATAACTGCATTCGGGAGCCTCTGTGTGACACTGTTTCTGGTACGAAGCGTTGGCACAAAAAAAAGCAATATTTGTGGTCTGCGATCCTGCAGTAAACTGTAAAGTTTGGCGTGCTTGTAATCTGAACTAGAAGAAACAGTCACACAGTGCAGTAAAAACAGTCACACAGTGCAGTAAAAACAGTCACACAGTGCAATAATAACAGTAAATAGTCACACCGTGCAGCAACAATAGTAAACAGTGCAGCAATGACAGTAAACAGTCACACAGTACAGTAACAACAGTAAACAGTTACACAGTACAGTAACTACAGTAAACAGTCACACAGTACAGTAACAACAGTAAACAGCCTCACAGTACAGTAACAACAGTAAACAGCCACACAGTACAGTAACAACAGTAAACAGTCACACAGTACAGTAACAACAGTAAACAGTCACACAGTACAGTAACAACAGTAAACAGCCACACAGTACAATAACAACAGTAAACAGTCACACAGTACAGTAACAACAGTAAACAGCCACACAGTACAGCAACAGGCGCGATGATGAGCCAGAGGGCAGGCAACGCAGAAAGTCTTGGCCCTCAAAGTCCAGGATCAGAGGACAAAGGAGGCTAGATCATAAAACAGTGATCAATACAACCTCCCGCTGACAAAGACTGATTGATGAGCGACCAGCCCAATTGGGAATTTGGATAGGAATGCGTTTGTCGATAATTTGGAATCATCCAGCCAGATGTACGTTGCCATTCTCCCTCTTTCGATTAGCATTTAGTAATCTCAGTTCATTATGTTTTTACAACAAGCAGCAATTTTGATAAATGTGGTGTCGAGTTGAAGTTACGCAAGTATTGAGAGTGTTGGATGTTGAGACGTTGTGGTCAGGTCTACATTGAACATTTGAGTTATCATTGTTCAATCTTGGAATTGTACGATGAATGATATTGGATATAATAATTGAATGGAAGTTGCACTTCTCATGATTTTATTTTCATCCCGTTAAAGAAATGATGGGATGTGTGGTAGGGAAATTAACAGCGTTACCTGTGTATTCGTGAATTAAAAACTAACCAGCAAGAACTTTTTGATAAAAGTAAACGAGAAAATAACGACTATGGAGTGTATTAAATCACGCAGTATTAGTTTCCTAATTATAATGAAAGTTGTCTGTACTGCTTATTGAAGAGTAATATTCGGGACTACTTTCTCAACACATTTCAAATGAAGCAGGAGTCTTTGTAGCGACAGGGACGTAAATTTACTTAGCACTCACTGCCCTAGGACGGAAATCCGCTAAAAATGAATCATTTCATATCATGATTGTTTAAACTTAATAATTGTGCTGATAATTTGACTTTAGTTATGCACCGTAAATAGAAGCTAACGAACTATGTAACATTTTCGCTAAATAACTAGTCGCCATTCGCCAATAAATACGTCAAATTTTGTCCCATTTAGGTTGTATTCAATTTCCAGATGAGTTGATTCATGAAACCAAGCAAGTAATAATCCGTCAGAGCAAGTTGAGAAGTGAACTTGAACTTGCAATGTCAAAAATAGTGTTACTTGATAGACCTCAAGAATTATATAACGCCTCACGACGTGGAACCGAAGTGATCTTTCGTACAGCATAGTACGAAAGATCACTTCGGCTCCACGTCGTGAGGCGTTATATAATTCTTGAGGTCTATCAAGTAACACTATTTTTGACATTGTCATGTTATGAACGTTCCATGGATCTCACTAACAGAAGCAAACAATATTTTTCACTTAATGAGGAAAATATTCAGTCAATGGGTACAGGTTAGCGTGAATAGCTCCGTCGTGACTAAGTCACACAGGATAATTTCTTCCAAACTTTTTTCGTCAATTTACATTGAATCTCCGATTAACGTAGACTACTGGATATTTACATCAATACTTCATATCAAACAGTTATTGACTACACTCACTTTTAATTTGACAAAAGAGTTAAATTAGAAAAGTTTACCGATTTAATTCTCGTCTCTTGCAACTGCATTGCCTGTGCGTGATTGATGTGCGAAGGCGTTAGCTTGGGAACACAAACCCAAAGATAGGAAACTAGCCATGTTTCCAGTTCGACATTCTCTTCTATTTTATTAATTCAATGTGTAGCCTGAAGTCATATATGGCCAAGAAATAACATATACAACGATGCATCGCATCAATTTGATCCATATCGAAAATATTCTCTGATCCGTGTTTCGAATACAATATTTTGGGTGTACAATAGTTATAAATAGGAATTATAAATTTGATGTACATGTAAAAAAGAATTCATTATCAATAATAGATTGTGCAACAAAAAAAGACATTTCTTGACTTTGAGGAATTGAAGGGAATTAAATTCATGAGTGAAGATTTTCTTAATAAGATTTAAGAATATATGCAATTTAATTGAGCTTGAAATTACAGAACGAACTTAAATTTTTGAATTACATAACCAAGATTAGCAAAACAAAATGCTGGAATCTCCGAATTAAAATACCCATTTTAAGGTAGATTTCTTGCTATTTGTGGGGCCTGCAAATCTGTACAGCCCGTACTGGAGTCATACTTCAGTCCTAATATTAGAATTACAATCCTAAATTGTTCTTGCATGCGTAATTTAGATCAGAAACTTACCTCTACTTGAATTGCTAAGTGAAATTCTTATCAGTGATCTCGTGCAGTTCAATGTATAACTGCACACTTTACTGTCGAATTAGCCATAGTGATGAACATTCCCATAGGCTTCAAATTCTTAAATCGTCCCGTATTAGAGTTACCAATTCTCTCTGAATCCTGCAATTTATTTGAGCTACCACATTGTTAGAGGTCAGTTTCGAATGGAACTGACTGTTGAAAAAAAAGTAGTTTCCACTCTTAAACCATCTAATTTAAATTTGTTTTGCTAGTTAATCAACCTACGTAACTTATTCAAACTACTGAACAAACCCTCCGATGAAATAACCCTGGCAAAAAACACACTGTTAGGACCTGATATTGCAGTATCCACTTGCGCACAGCGTGTGCATCTATAATAGCTCATTGAATTCAGGCATCATTGGAACAGAGCTGAGCACAGAAGACTTGCACAAGCCCACGCCAGATGGCGATGGCAGCACCAACAAATCACCAGCAGTACCCAACCCTCAACATCACATCCTCCACTCGAGCGGAACTGATCCCATCACAAAGATCCGAGGGAACCGATACTCCTATAGCTACCCTCTTTGCCTTCCCCCTCTTCCTCCTTTTAGAAGCCATAAATGAATGAAAGTAACTTAGAGAAGATTAATTTTCTTGAATATGAGTTTCCACAGCACTTTATCTTCTTCAGTTCTTCATTTTTAGAAGCCAGGGATTTAAGTTTGTAAAGATGTGTATGTTTGACACGAGTTAAAGCAATGTTTGATCTTCTTCAGTATTTCATTTTCTAAAAGCCAGGAAGATGAGCAAAAAGTTCTAATGAAAGCAAAAGACTGTATTCATTGCGCAAGCAGAATTTAAGGAAATTTTTGCCATAAATTAAGCTATTTTTGGATGGGATTCATCTGCTGTATGATCCTTCACTGCATGTGACGAGACTAGTGAACTAAGCGAGAATTTTTTCCTTTCAATGGTTAAATAAAAATCGTTAATGAGTGAAGCTGGTTCTTACGTCTTTGTGCACAACGTCTACGTCTTTCTGGTGTCAACGAATATATATTATCTATTTGTATCTGGTGAACATCTTCCAACTGTATGTCCTGAATGTCTTTTGATTACATCTCTTGAATCTTTTGACATGAAATTTGAAAATAAATCTATATCTGCGAAAAATTGATCTACCTTCAACTACTCATAGCGCAATGGGAGTGTAGTCCTAGTATAAGCTTGACAACAACAGCCTGAATTAAATGACAAAAATTAGAACGAATTTGAACACTTTAATCGCATCGTGTGCCATATATGGTACACGGGACCTTCGTTATACATACGAACTAATTTGAGAGCTGCGGTCAATGTGTTAATTTCACTCTGACCGGAGATCCTTGATTCTACCCTAAACGTCATGGATTAGAATCCATCAGACACGTTAGCTGCAGTTCTTAAAACTCTTTTATTTCATGAATAAAAACCACGTACTATCCATCAAAAAGCTCAAGTAAAAGCTAGACGAAAACCATTATAAATTTTAAGTGAGAAACTGAATAGAGGATTAAAATTTTTCCGGCCAACGTAATGAGTTGAATTTTCCAAAATATACTTTTAAAAAATCTGTGAACTCACTCAACTACTATCCATTTTCTCCGTGGAATTTTTCGTACATACTTGTATTTTTGCATTTTCATGATACAAGAATAAAAAAATACGTTATTAGGCGGAGGGAAATCCCTTAGAAAAATATTTACAGAAAGGTCCCACGTAAAACATATTTTCCTGCCCACAGATTCAAATGTAGCAAATATGAGAACAAACACATCAGCTGTTTGCCATAATCAAAAAAGTCTAAATATTTTATTCCGATTATTCCTCTATAGTCTATTTGAATGGAGGAATAATTCGAGTAATTATTCAGTGGAATAGTTTCCCATAAAGTTGGCCTAAGTTTTCCCAGGTGGCTAGCGCTCGGAACGCCAGCTGAAAGCCTTCTCGCTCAGCAATTTTGATGTAAGCGGCGGGCAGCTTATTGACGGACTGGCTCTGATAAAACAACATCCTCAAAGTTAGGCGTCGTCGTCGGCCATGTTATTAGGCGAGGAAATTTACTTGATGAAGCTCGTTAATCTTAAGCTGCTCCGTTTGACTTATTAATGAAAGTTTTAAAGCTGCGAGTGATATAAATGATAGAGAATATTGCTAGCCATTAGCAGCGGCCACTAGCGTCACTAGTGGAGGAAGGCTGCAGTAATCAGGATTGATGTTGTTTTGGTAGGTCTGGGAATTGTAGGTTGGAATTGCAGGATTGTGGGCTAAATTCAATAAGTTGTAAGAATGCAGGAACTGAACAGCATTTTTTATGCGTTGTTTCAAGCAGAACAATAATTATTAACTAAATACCATCTATATTAAAGTCCTACAGAGACACTTTGCTGTATTATTGTTCATTGTTTCAGACATAAACAACAACATTTTAATTTCCCTCTACTACATGTAAGCCGAATCTAAATAAAATGCACTTCCTTAGGTTAACTTCCTCAGGAAAGAATTAGCAGTGTTTTGCCTTTTATTTTGACCAAGTGTTTTATCCTTCCTTTACAAGCGTCATACAAAGATACGTGTCTTGCATATTCCTTTTTACTTCACGTATGCAATGCTATAGCCCAATATGACATGAATTTTTTTATCGCATGTCGCATTCTGCTTCTAAAAATTCACGTTTACTTTTACTGGTCCGCTATAATTGTCAAGTGTAGATAAAAGTAACAATCAACAAAAACGACTGCAATTTCGTCATGTACTAAAGAAACAAGTATTTAGTTGAAAATTATGTATCTTTGACTATTGTTTTGACATAATTTCTTGAAAATAAAATAAAGTAAAAATAAATTAAGTCTTTATGAATTGCAGCTCGTGTT
Organism: Trinorchestia longiramus; assembly: GCA_006783055.1. NCBI lineage: Eukaryota > Metazoa > Arthropoda > Malacostraca > Amphipoda > Talitridae > Trinorchestia > Trinorchestia longiramus. The sequence continues at coordinate 8,119 of VCRD01000217.1, forward strand.
CCTCTATGGTGAACATCCCTTAGGGCGAGTCAAAGCTAAAGAAATGCGTGCAGCCCCTTCAATTATTTGTTTTTTCTTCAAAATTCAAGAAATACGTACACAATATCAAATATTTTTAGCCTTATTTCGTTTACATCTCTCGTGTAATTCAGAAAATATGAAGCGATCATTTTCGTCGAGGAAAACTACGACCTCTGCTTAAATTAGGCGTTAGAATAACGTGGAATTTTACTTCAGTGAAAAAGAAAGCTTTGCTGCATCGTGTGAACTGAGGGCATTTCGAGGGAATTATTGCAGAGTTCTCTTCTTCCCAAATTTGTTCTTGGATGTTTGTGTCCTGAATCTTGGTATGCAATGTCGTACATCAATTGACATTGCGATGTATGGCAAGTATATTCTCAGTGAAATTTATTTCAATGCAAAGAAATAGGTTTGTAATTTTAATATTTAAGAATATATATATGTTATGTATGTATATACATATATTCTTATATATATGTATCAGATATACCATATAAGTGATTTTAACCTAAAATTTAAATTAAAAGATGTTTTCAAATATTATGAGGTATCTCTAAGACTATAAGTGAGCTTCGTAATACGGTATCTAAACGAATATACTGACATGTTTGAGCCACATTAGCAAAAATAAGCTCTTGAAACAACTGAGCAGAAACCAAATTTTTAACACAAGCCTAGTCAAATGTTGAATATTTCACACCCTCAACGCCGGTTAAATAATTTAATTTGCCTCCAAAAAGCGTAAAATTCTCCAGCTCATTCACTGATGCGGCCCTGAAGTTGTAAGGATAAAGCTCACGCGTGTCGGTGAAATTCCTCACGCTTTTTATGAGATTTTATTTTTATTTTTTGTGTTTTTTTCTTCCATAATTGGAACATGAATAGTTTGCACCGTGGGAATAATTCTAGTTGTTAAGTGTGAGGCAACAATTATGGAAGCATTGTTTTTATGAGAGCGTTATTCAAAATAATGTTATCGAGTTCAGAATTAACTTAAGAATATACTCCTCCATTACACTGATCAGATTTTTGTGCAAGTATTCTAGGCGAATGAAAATATAAGCACACTAATGAAGACACGTGGCCTATGACGTTCTGTTCAAAATCTCGAACACTTTGCTGTTACCTACATTCATTCCCAGTATTTAAAAATTGGTCAGTATTAACGCAAAAACTTATAGGGGACAAGTGATTGGGTGTATGCATTTATCGCTTTGACATTCGTGGTATATTTGTAAACTTTTTGCAAACACATTTTCCTTTATTTCTACACAATTTTTATGACTTGAAAACAATCCTACACTTCATTTTACAGTATTTTTCTTGATTATCCACTCAATATCAGAAGACACTGCCACACTATTTTACTCAAGTCCACCATGTTGGACCAGCAACATCCACTCCCCATGATGATGTTGGACCACGACTTCATCTTACATTCCAACATCGTGCTCAAAACACATCACCTCGTACTGGATGTGTCCAGAACACCTTTATGTTCACAGGCACTCTCAAAATCACTAGCAATTACGCAACTTGAGGCTCAAATAATAAACTTTTGAAACTTGGTCGGACTTTGTCTGATAGGAAATAATTCTGACGAAAATTATTCGTGGCGTCGGAAAATGGAGTTGGAAATTCTGGCGGTCTGGGCTGAAGGAGCTGCTCATCGGCTTGATGGAGCAGGCAGGCTTTGATGTAGGCCACAAAAAGATTTCATAGGCGCCAATACATATGAATAAAAATGGGTCATTAAAATTCCTCTCGGAAAATATCTGCAGGAAATATTACGAGGTAATGGATGAAAATGTGTAGTACTTACTAAGAAATGGATGTGAAATTTATACAAGGAATTATCAGTTATCAAGACTATCAGCACTATACTGGCAGTATCATCAGATAGAAGTTATCAGTTATCAGTACTATTTAGATATGTACAAGTTTTATATATATTGGGACACGTATCTATCGTATCATTTAATTTATTGGCCTTCGTGTCTGTGCTGGTTGAGGATGTGGATATGATGCCTATGCGTGAGTGAAGTGTGCGTGTGGTCTTGGATGTTACAAATTGTATTGAGTAATTGTAAGAGACTGAAGTTAAAATTTGTCAGATTATTTTCATGTTTTTTTGTGTTCATTGATAGTTTACGTCTCTATTACTATATTGAGTTTTACTTCTTCATTCTTAATTGAAATCCAGCTTATGATTGTCTGCCGACCGTACTTTTGCTTTAAATGTACTACTACAAAATTGTAACCATTGAGACCATTCAGAAATTCCTGCAGGTGTAAGCAATTGAATTACAATTATTTAAACCATTCATAAAGATCATCAAATTAAAATAATTAATTGCAACTATTACAGCATTTAAAAAGCATTCAAGTACAAAATATGAATCTAAACTACGCAGAGATGTACATACACAAGCTTCATCTTCCTCATGTGGCTTTACTTCAATTTTCTCTGGATTGGAAACCAAGTTCAAGAAAGAAACAGAGCATATTCTCCACAGCTTCCATCAGCTGGATTCAAGGAACTCGACAACCATTCTTTTACGAAGAAAATTTCTTCCTCGTAACGCAATTTCCTCATCTCAAATTGCCATTTTTGAATAAAAGTTCTTCGAGAGCGGGTGAAAATAGCGTCCTGAATATTTACATTCGCTCCCCTGCAGGAAGTGACGACAAACAATCAATATTACTTGAGCCTTGGGAGCCGTCGAGCAATAATATTGGAGCACAGTTGTTCAATTTAAGGAGCAGTAAGCGGCTGTAGACCAGCGCCCTCCAAAAGGCCATCCGCATCGCGTCTTCTGAGTCGATCGAATTCCCTCGAGCCAACGTAATCCCCTCACTCCTCAATATAAATCACAGTCCAGCTAAAAATCCAATATAATATCTAGTAATCCGATCACAACAATGGATTTTTTGACGAGAATGGGCCTCTGTAATCCTCATGAATTTAAATTATCTTTGGCGCTGTGCGACTCCCGAAGGTGATGAGGTCGCTGTGGAGGCTCACCAGAGGGCTCCATTTTATTTCTTTTTCTTCCTTGCCTTCTTCATGGAAAATATATTACCAAGACCTCAAACCGTTAGTTTTTTGGAGTTTTACTCAATAAATAATTATTTTTTCAGCAAAAGGAAAAGACGGCAATGGAGGGTCAGTAAATTGACCATAAATATCGAATTAGAAGTGAAAAAATAAACATACTGTAAAGGGACGTACGGAATCAAACCGACGGTTTTTCAGTTGTGTTATTGCATCGTAATTGCAGCCTGGCATAGAACGAAAAAGCTTCAGTATTTATCAAATGTGGGCGAAACATGGAAGAATATTACAATTAATTGGAAATTTCATTGATGTGTTCTCAAGTGCTTTTTCAGAAATGAGCTGAAATGAATAATAAAAACGTTAGTGCACTAAGTGTATGCACTTTCAGAGAAATCATTACACATCAATACAATCAAAAATAATTGATTAAATTTTGATCAACCGATGTGCGTGTATTATTCTAAGTTCATTAACTGCTTAACAAAAGTGCTCGAATGTTTGACAAAATGTAGCATAGCATGTTATAATTGACGGATATTATCGTTAATTTAGCGAGAAACTAATTCACCAGCGTAGGGTATGCACACATACGACAATATCCTTTACTGCTTGAGACCTCGTGAGATCATATTTAAATTGTCAAAACTTTTGCTAAATTTCCGTCTATTTTTTCATATCTGTCATTGATAGTTGCAGCAGATCACGGGCTCTTGGCGAAGCAGAACTAAATATTCATGTTTCTACTTCTGGCATAGAATACTGGTGCACTCAGACCTCGAGCGCTGACTCAGCACTGGCTGAGGACTGGGAGCGAGGGTGCTGGAAAACACTCTCTGTACGATAACCCACTGTCATGTGAAAAGTGTTCCCTTCTAAGCAGCAAGATAAATTCATGGTGTACCACTCCATTATTGATGGTAATAGATACACAAATGAAGCAGGGTAATAAGTGTAACTACTTCTACTTACTTAACTATGAAAACATATCCAACAGCAGCAAATAGGCCGCGCAACACAATGTCTAAGAGGTATCATTTAAAATAAACAAGAACACAGATGTCGTTTGCGTTCACCTCAGGTAAAATTTTTCGAGTTCTCGCTGGCTAATGCAGTTTTCCTTGGTCATAAACCAACTTTTGGTCATTTCTTGTAATTGCAACTCCAAACTGCTGCTCCGAAGTCCAGGAGGTCGCAAACGTGCGAAGGTGTCCGTGACCTGCAGACTGTTCTCAAGTTCTCTCACGCACAGTAAAACATTAATGCACTTGGATAAATACCGAAAAATGCAGTTACACACGTTTGCAATGCTTTTCTACACTGCGTCATCAACATATTCTATAAAAAACACAGAGTAGCAGCGTTTTCAGTTCAAAAATACTTACATAATAGTGGTGCTGATAAAACGTGAAAAAATTTAAAGTTTCTACTTGCACAGGGTTCGAGAAGAAAAAAAATTGTGTTCATAAACTAATACCTTGATTAAATTTTCTCCTAATGATCTCGAATTTCAACTGCATACCTAGGCAAAACTCAAATTTTGGCATTTGCTTTCTGATTTTTACTTTTTCACACAAAAATACCTATCACTGGGAAAAATTGTGTTTTGTGTACACGCTCTGACACTGCAACAATACTGCTGTGAGCTCTTGTAACAAAACTTGCTAGTTTAGCACATACTGCCGTGTAGGTTAACGTAGTAACGAGTTTCTGAATATGCACAAATATGTGAACACTAACTAGCATTGAAAATATGGCCGAGCTATCTTTTCCAATTTTAAGATATTTCAATTTCCCAATCGTACTTTTGTGAAGCTGAAAAATGAAGAATACCTTCACCAAGCTGCTGCTCAATCAGGCTTCAAAAGAGCTATTTAAGTTTTGATACTAATAAAAAATTATAAAATGGTAGTCATAAGTGTTTAGAAAACACGGTGTACAAGAAAAATTTAGAACAAAAACTTTCAAGTTATTTTTCTATATATACGTACTCCTAAATGGGTTTGTCAAACCTATGTGAATAATCCTTATTTTGCTGGACACTATGCCTGCCTATTTTCATTTGTTCAGACAAAGACATTGTTCAGCAGATATTGTACGGTAGAATTCGTCTGTCGAATGACTTCATACCTGTCGAAGTACCTTTAAAGAGATGCATTGACTTGTTGAGAGAGTTATGCTGTCACTCACAACTAATAGGCCCCTCCGTGAACTTTTAGCGCCTTTTTAAGAAGTTTTTTAGTGAACTGTTGTTGCATTAATATTCAGTATACTCGAGTACTCACATATGTATGGAATCGACGAACACCTTATTTTTGCAGAGAGTACTCTGAAGGTTTCATTTTACAAGTTCCTTCATGTTATACAAGTTCTCTGCAGGTTGTCCAATGGTTGCTGTTAAAGGTCAACATGAGGTATTCCATAGTGCAATTATTTCCTTCAGGTTTCGTATTTTTTTCGGGAAGTGAATAGTTGAGGTTATGTTTACTTCCTGATTTTCATGTTAAAAGTTGAGGTTTCGTTCACTTCCTTATTTTCATGTTAAAAGTTGAGGTTTCGTTCACCTCTTGATTTTCATTTTAAAAGTTAAGGTTTTGTTCACTTCTCGTCTCTTGTATAGGAAGCTAAGAGTTTTATCCTATCCTGTTTATTAAAAAAGGCAAAGTTTCGTTTAATTCCCGTCTCTAAACGCAGGAAGTTGAGGGTTTCACAATTGACAGTTTGAAAATTGCTTTTAATACACCCACCATCATTAGGCAATAATTGGGCCAAACATCCCTACCTCCATAACGGGCGAATTACACTATTTTTCAATCCTTTTATGTAGTAAAAACTAATCATGAGTCGAAGGTTAAAACGTGTTAATAGGATTGGTGACTTGTGGTATTCGTGGGTGAAGGGAGAAATTGCAGTACACATACCAGTGACATGGTGTGTATTCCACCATCTACTTGATGTTTTTAAATTGAATAACTTTTACAGAAAATCTGAACCATGGTACAAGCGCACATAGGTATTTATGCAAGCTGAGCAAGCCTGCTATTCTCGTCTTATTTATCCTTTTGATTTAAATACATATTAATTCGAATATGAAAGTCACATTAAAAATGTCGGCAATCATTGAAGGCGTCAGTTAAATTTTAGACAAAAATTGTTTCCTTTGAGTTTACCACAATTTGAGGTGGGAGTGAGCGATGTGTGTAGGAGCAGCATCTGGGAGAGTTTATGTAGTGGTGGTGACAACAGGGTTGCCCTTTTCATCCTGGATGGCTTCAAGGGGCATAGACATGACAAAGAAAAAACAAGGTTTGTGATTTTCATGTTTCTAAAGCAGGTGATGAGCGCAAATCTTGTGAGTATGGATATTGCGCTGTAAAACTTCCATCAGTTTTAAGTTTTTAACATAGTTTGATGTAAATGTTTTCATTTATATGTTTTCTTCATGTAAGTTAGGTGAATCCAGCCTGTAACTTAAATAATTAAGAACTTTTGAAGTTCGAACTATGAGTTAATAACACTTGCAATTTGTGACTGAGTTTATAATTCAATTTAGGGGTAAATTAAGTTTAACCTTTCATTTTGTAATGTTGAAAAGCCCATTTAGCATATTCATGTCTTGAAAATGCGTATTGTATTTCAGTAATTGTGCATTGGCTAATATTACTGAACTGCTCTCTCTCTTAATTAACAGCATGTGTACAAGATTGACACAACTGAACTATTTAATGCCAAATGATCCTTCTAGCAATTGTCTCAATAATTATGTTTAGTTTTCGGCACCTCAGGAACTTAGAAAGAACTTTGAAGCCAAAAAGAAAAAAAGATTCCAGTAGGTGCACTAACTTGTCTTTGCTGCTCGAGTTCACGGAAGTATTCAGTAGACTGCCACAGAGGAAGTATTCAGTATCCTACCACAGAGAAAGTGTTCAGTAGACTGCCACAGAGAAAGTGTTCAGTAGACTGCCACAGAGGAAGTATTCAGTACACTGCCACAGAGGAAGTATCCAGTACACTGCCACAGAGGAAGTATTCAGTACACTGCCACAGAGGAAGTATTCAGTACACTGCCACAGAGGAAGTATTCAGTACACTGCCACAGAGGAAGTATTCAGTACACTGCCACAGAGGAAGTATTCAGTACACTGCCACAGAGGAAGTATTCAGTAGCCTACCACAGAGAAAGTGTTCAGTAGACTGCCACAGAGGAAGTATTCAGTACACTGCCACAAAGGAAGGAAAGTGGAAGAGTTCTCGGGAAGTGGGAATGCAAAAACTTGACTTTACTAGAGAACCTCCTGAAGGAGCCCTGGCAATCTCAGCATGACATAGAGACCAAGGTTTGCCAGGTCTGCCAGGTTTGCCAGGTCTGCCAGGTCTGCCAAGTCTGCCAGGTTTGCCAGGTCTGCCAGGTCTGCCAGGTTTGCCAGGTCTGCCAGGTCTGCCAGGTCTGTCAGGTCTGCCAGGTCTGCCAGGTTTGCCAGGTTTGTCAGGTCTGCCAGGTTTGCCAGGTTTGCCAGGTCTGCCAGGTTTGCCAGGTCTGCAAGTTTGCCAGGTCAATTCGATATTATTATTTGTGAAAACATACATATTCTAAATTCAAATCTGCGAAAGACCGGCTTCGACAGTCACAGATCGACCGTCATTCAATTTTCATTTGAAACATAGTGTGAAAATTGACCAAATGTTTAATTACAAGCATATGTTTTGAAAAGAGTTACAATCGGATTCAAAGTTTTTGAAAAAAAATTCTCTAGGTTAATTTAGGCGTCGATGCAGTGTTTTAGGTCATTGAGGATATTCTCGTAAGAAAAAAACGATTTTTGAAGCAAAAAGGTGAAAATTTGGTTCAAGAGCTCAAATTGATTCTGAGTGGAGACTCAAAGGTAATAATTAACTAGGACCTTCATTGAAAACATCGCGAGTTAGAGCGCCAAGAATATTCAATACCCATCAGCAAAAAGCCTTTGGCGTCTTAAATTATTTTAATATTACGCATAAGGGGATTTCTTGAAAAAGAGATACCGTCAGTCGGTAAATTGTTAAAGAGCCATGAACATGAGCAGCTTATTCAAATTAGGTCATTAAAAAAGCAAAGTATAATCTACTGGGCAACAGGGATGGAAAAAATAAGCGTAAGACTCACTGGGTGGTAATCTGAATTTCATTACGAAAGAATTTTAAATTGTGCTCATGCGAAAACGCTAAAAAACAGAGGACAAAATTAGGTGATCGATGGTCTAGCTTTACCACTTTGAATGATTTGTTCACATGAAGAGATCGTTTAAGGCTGTTTAGGGGTGGGATAAAAAACTATCACTTCGATGACTTCAAGCATCATGTCTTTTTGACTCCGAGAGGGAGACCCACATGTTGTGCAATGCACTACACGCACAACTGAAGTTAAACGTGTGGCAAAATCCCATGGCAGTCCCTGTGCATCTCTGTATGGAAAAAATAATTAATTTGAGATTTATTTTGTTAAAATAATTCATAAATATCGTTCGAAAAAAGGCACAGCGTATAGTAGAAAGACATTGTAAATATATGTTGAAGTAACGTCTTGAAAAAATTTTTCGAAGAGCATAATTGAAAATGAACCACTATTAGCAATATTGAAATTATATGATTTTTAAGAAATAAAATGTTCAATGTTATTACTGATGTTCTCTACAAGAAGAGCTTCCTATTAGTTTATTATTGTCATTATTCATAATATAGGTTTGATAATGATTCATATTTTTAATTAGAATCTCTGCGGTAACACAAGCTTGAACAAGTAATTAACACATAACCAAATTAGTTTCATTAAATATGTCAATCCACTAAGTAGGGGAGTCTGTACTGATGAACATGTAACCACCATGAGAAACTCATCAGTAAGCTGTTCTCCTAAGCGTACACATGTCCTCGTGTGCCAACATTATTTCTCGCTCTGGAAGCTGTCATGAATTGCTCACTTGAGTTTTGTTATTTCAAAACTTCTTAATAATTTCTTTTCAGACTTTTGATTTCACGTTGCTCATATGTACATGGTTGCTCTTTTATGTGCACGTACACGTTACATAAATTCATTGAGGTGATGTATGATTGAAGACAGCTGGAACTTTATCATGATAATTTGCTTCTACCACACAGACTAAAATTTATCAAACTTTCATGTAGTTCATCATAAACAGAGCTGTAACTGAAACAGGGGCGCTCCAGGTGTACTTGAACATGAATGGGGAATTCTTTAGTTAGGTTTAAGTAACACAAACACACAAACCTGAAAGTACTTCCTCCTACTACTACTCATCAAAGTCGAAATTAGGAGTAGAAACATCACAAGAGGCTCTTCAGCGCTGTGATGTAAAGCAGCTACGAGCATACAGACATGTAAAGCATCATAAAAAGATATGCACCCATTCTTTGAATGACCATTATTGGGAGGAGACTAGACTCGGGAAAGATTATTGAAATTTTCTTTTACTGTACTAAATTTTCTTGAATTCTATTTTATTTTCTTAAATTTGATGTTATTTTCTTCAATTTAAGTTCTTACATTGAGTCTACATAAAGACTTGAATATAAACAAAACGTACTAGTAATGGGCAGTCAAAAGGTGAAGACTTTTTAGGGGCACCCTGTACTATAACACTGCCTACACATCACCAAGATTAACCACGGTTTTCACGAAACTACTCGTGCGTTAATGTACATTAACTCTGAGTATTTCTTGCTTCACGATAAATTTCTTTTACCTAAAGGGTATTCGCGAATTTGAAGTGGATAAATCATTGATTTTACCTCTGAATTCGTATTGATTCTTTATTACCAAATGTTTGAGGATTTGTGTTATGTCAGTATTTAAAATCTATTCTTAAAAATGAACGATAATCCATTGATTAATAAATCAATCGCTTCAATTGATGCCAACTTTGGTAGAGAACTTTCTCATGCTATAAATCTATATGCTTAAAAAATTCGGGTGCGACAGCGATGAAGTCTTAGTCTGAATTCAATTGAAGTATAACTTGCATTTAGAATTAGTTAATGGCCGTGCAATTATGTCGGTCGATCAAGCCCTTTGTTATCTGTAACGACCCGAATATTCTAGGACAATGGCAACTATTAACATCAAAAGAGAATGCTTCAACCTTAACGCACTTTGAGGCATTGTTTAAGAGTATAGTGGTAAGGTTTAAACGCTTATCTCTACATTTATTATTGTTACGTAAGCAATTTTATGATAATTTGTTTAGAGTGGAAATATTTCCTTATCTTGACAACAGTGCAAAGGGTACTGGTGACGTCAGAAATAAATATGAGGTATTTCATCCAAAGACGCCGGTGCGATGAAATCTAAATTTCACCACTGACACCTGAAGAGGACATGTATACGTGTATTACTCTGCACGCGCCCCGGTAGTAAATTTATTGTAGTTGATGGTGTGGAAGGTAGTAAGTGTCCGTAACCATACAGTTGTCTTGGTCTCTTTTTCTGTCAAAAGCCACCGTCCAACTAGAATCAAACGCTGTGTTTGTTTACTTAATCGGTGCTGTAAAGCAGGTCTCGGGCATAAGTGACGATAAAATTTTATGGCTGTTTTCGGTCAACTGATAACGAAAATGGCGGCTTACGAGTTAAGCTATTTATATCCAAGGCGTTTTGAAAATGACGTATTTTCGAGGAAAAAATATATTTGACATCATTGAATTTTGTAGTTTGTCTCAGGATTGTCTTGTTAAGACTGTTGCAGCTGAAACATGAGACTGCAGAGCCTCTGAGGTTAGGTTCCCTCCAAGACGTCAAATAAATCTTTGTCACATTTTTAAATGGTGGCTGGAATAAAACGACATTAAAATAATGAAAAATGTAAAAAACACTTAAACTACAAATGATAATTGACGCTCGCTGTACATAAATCAAATTATCATGAGCTGCTATTGAAATCGACTTCAATATGCAGCCGGGTTTTACGAGGGTAATTCAAAAAATATGGGGAATGCTCCCATAACCCGAGCGCCAACAAGATAAAATGTATTCAAACATGTCAGCCAGAAAGAGCATGATCTTGGCTATCTAACAGTTGCTAGCAATCAGTATTTGTCTGGAAACGAAGCCGTGACCCATCGCGACGAAGCAAGCTTTCGTCGCGATGGGTCCCAAAAACGTTGCGCGCAGATCAGCTAAATCTTAGAAGTGAATTATCAACGGCAATTTTGACCAAAATTGGAGCGAATGAAAACTTTTTCAGTAGAATCATTACTGGGGATGAAACATGGGCTTACCAGTATGAACTTGCAGTCAAAACAATGGCTTCCACGCGGATCATCTGGCCCAATCAAATTCAAATCTGAGAGGTCTATCAACAAGGTAATGACAACCGTTTTCTGGGGCTCTGAAGGAGTTGTACCAGTAGACTTTTTAGAATGCCGAAAAACTGTCACAGGAGCCTATTATGTAAAAGTTTCGAGGAAATTGAGAATAGAATTAGCTAAAAAGCGTCCAGGAAAGCTCCATCGTGGAATCCTCTTCCAACACAACAACGCCCCAGCGCATTCTTCACGCGTTACAAAAGAAGTTTTCAGAGAATTTTGATGGAAATTGCTGTCACATCCACCTTATAGTCCAGACCTAGCCTTTCACTGACTTTTGTTAGTCCCAAAATTCAAAGAAAAGTTGAAATGCGTTCATTTTAATAGTACTGATGAAGCAAAATACGTAGCAAAAACATGGCTGATAAAGGGGTCTGCAGATTTCTTTAAAAATGATCTAAAAGAATGGAAGCACCGCCTGAAGAGCTGCATCGACCTTGACGGAGATTATGTTGAAAAATATATCAATTGTATAAAGAAATTAATGAAGAATTACAAAATTTCACGTATTTTTTGAATGCCTTTCGTACATGAGTGTTGGGTCAGACTACCTGATGCACATGATAAAGCAGCTCAACGAATTAATCATTGTAGCTGCACGGCTTTGCGTCAACAGAAATCATCAATCAATTATTTTGTAGCTTTAGTTATACTATGTAAACAATGCAGGTCACTGAAACACTAGTCTCTTCATATCACGTTGTGAACTCCTGAGCATTCAAGAAGTAAATGCCTCGTGGTGTCAGAGTTTACTGTGTCAGTGGCGTTCGAGGAGCCACGACATGCAGCTCGATCAATGAAGGATACAGATCATTTTAGGTCAGATCAAAGAGTAATCGTTTGAAAGAAGAATAATTCGTTTTAGGGAAGCTACTTCCAGTTTTTCTTTAACTCTAGAACGACGGATAAAAATAAGCCGCATCGGATACTAGGTAGGGATATGAGGCCCAGCCACTTTTCAATTATCTTATGACTTTAATTATTTTATTGAATTACGCCTTTTATTAAAGCCATAGAGTTTAATTTTCTAAAAAATGTTTAATAACAATTTACGGGCGTGTTAATTTGGACACGGCCTCTTAGGCCCATTTCATCGTTCCAGGGTTAAGACGCGAATCTTTCACCACATGTTAAAATGAAAAGTTTTCACATGATGTTACTGGTAAAACTAAATGCAAAACGAGATCAACTTTTATTCTTATATATTGCATTAGTTCCAGTCTCTCGAAGTGCTTGCAATTTTTTCCGTACTGCAGGACCAGAAAGAGACCCCTAGGGAACGCGCCGTGTGGTGGATAGAATACGTGATCCGCCACCAGGGGGCACCGCACCTGCAGTACCCCGGCAAGAAGCTCCATTTCCTGCAGTACATTTGTGCTGACGTCATGCTCTTCTTGACAGTTTGCCTCTACGTCGTCTACAGAGTTGATAAAAAGACTGAGCTTTTTTCTTCAGTTTCTTGTTGTAGAAGGGTTATGAAGCATGAACGACAAACATCTTAAAGTTGACGCGGTAGGGATATATTTTTAGTTTTCAGTTCGCCCACTACGTCTATTTGCCTTGTAGATATAAGTTTTTTATCGCCATCATTTCAATAAAAAATTTGATGCTGTGTTTTAAAAAATTTCAGAGCTCGCCCACTAGTATTTCATTTTGTCTAGGTAAAACATACTCAGATGTGCGCGTAAGAGATTACTGAAGTCTACAACTTGTTTCGACACTCTATGACTGCTCTCTGGATTATTTTTGTGGACATGTTTCAACTTTTGATTCCAGTCACATTCAGATTTTTCGTCACTCAGTCTCTGTAACGCGTTGCAACGTTGAACAGAAATTTTCGACTGAAACTTAACTAACAGAATCAACTAGTTGAAACTCATACTTGTTCAATATTCAGATTAGCAAGCAGCTAATTTCTTTGTTCGTACGTATGCAATTCCAATAGCGCATCCACGATACCCACTTTCATTTGAGTGCAACAACTGTGAGTGTTTCAGATAACAAAGACCGGTAGAACATACGCTCCTCAGGATGATCCAAGAGACCCACAAGAATTACAGTTACATCAGTGATAAAAATAAATACGAGTACCTATGATGAGGTGGAAATGTACAAAGTGTATCTTGTACCAGTTCTTGCATCAGTTCCCTTTTCTATTGAATTGTGTTTGGTCTTGAGGTTGGCCTATGTATCACAAAACCGATTCTTACCATTAATTACGTACGTATTTACAAAACTACGATAGTATCTCTGTTTACATACTTGGATAGTTTCTTCATTCATTACGGTACTCTTATAGCTACTATTGCAATGCTGTTTAACAGATTTCCGAGCTGAAAATGTTGAGAACGTAATCACGAACGTTATCGAACACTCATTGCTATCAGTGATCATATATTCATCAAAGCGTGGAGAAAAGTAGGACGACTAACCTCAGATCGAGGTATGTGATCTCTTATTTTGATAATAACTATATTGTTGTCTGACAGTTGGGGACGATAATACTCTTAATGAAATTAGATGCTATCTGTGTCGTCAAGGTCTTCGGCCAGCGATAGTATCAGTTATCTTCGTGTTCTGCACAAGACAACGCGAACTAGTCTGCTATGTTATTTTCAATCAGAAGACGTGAAATCTTTTGGCTAATGTGCTTTACCAATTTTCGAAGCATCTGTATGATATAAACTTGCTAGTAAAACACTCGTAGAAGTCTAGTTGTGAATTATTCTCTCCGTTGTTTAGGTTCTTTTTTTGGCTTAGAAATCGTGTGCGTAGAGAACAGGAAGGGGTTTGCATGGTGCTATGCATCGAATTCAGTCTCAAGAGTATTTAGGTTAGCAAAATAAAATATACGCTGAGAACACAAAAATCCGCTGATAGAAAAGTTTATTCAAACTATGTACGAAACATGAATAAAACATTCATATTTCATTCATTATAGTGCTTAATGGAGGTTTTGGAAGCTCTGGCATAGCTTTAATTGCTTTCTTTATCAAAGTACAGTGAAACAATTAAATTCTGCATACAAAACAGTTTGTTCTGACAACGCCCGCAGAAGTCATCTGATGTTCAGTTCCAGTATTTACTACCAACTTACCATCAATTTACTATCAATCTTCCAGTATTTAAACATCAATTTACCATAAATTTATCATAAATTTACCATGAATTAATATAATTTTACTATCAATTTAGGTGCACTGACACACTAGATAAAATTGATAGCCAATAAAATCGCCGGTGAAGAATAAAAATGTGATGTCATAAACCTGAAGGAACAATTTTCACATAAAAGTTCTGAGGCCTCACGAACGTGATGACGCACACGTTCATGCATGACTGTATGACTTCACTGGCATTGAATATTCTGTTTGAAATTACATTAATAAGCTAGAAAATATTTTGTTACAAAGAAATATACCTGATGCGTCATTGTACTCGTATGTATACGTCATTGCTATCTACTGACGTCACAATTTTCTGTTCTTCTTTATTCATTTTTACTCATCGCATACACCTTGCATTTAACTTATTTTACTTGAGTTAATAAAAATCTTTCAATTATTATTGTAAAAAGTGAGAGGGATTTTGATAATATTATAAAGAATTGTAGTCTATACCATGAAAGTAAGCCTTGAATTAGAACAAGAATTTAATTATGTACGAAATGTATGCGTGAGCTTGGACTGTATTGCTGCATGTTCCTACTTGTACGTCAGCTTAAACGCTCATTAACTTGAATGTCAGAAAACGTATTTTATGGGTTTGAAAAATGTGCGTTATAGAGTTGACAAATACGAGTTATACGCTTGACAAATGTGCGTCATGGGCTTAACAAATGCGTGTTATGGGTTTGAAAAATGTACGTTATGGGCTTGACAAATGTGCGTTATGAGCTTGACAAATATGTGTTATTGGTTTGACAAATGCGTGTTATGGGTTTGAAGAATGTTCGTTATGGGCTTGACAAATGTGCGTTATTGGCTTGACAAATGTGCGTTACGGGCTTGACAAAAAAGGCGTTATTGGCTTGACAAATGTGCGTTATTGGCTTGACAAACATGCGTTACGGGCTTCACATTAAATACTCATCGTGTCTCAATTCCAGTTACAAATATTTTATTTTTTATAAAATTCTGCTCAAGTAGGACACATTAGGTTCACATGAAACTACAAAACACGAATTTTTTTCAAATAACAAATATTTCTCTTCATTAAAACATAAATATACGATATCAGGATAGAATAATTTTATTGTCAATTAATAAATTCCATTCCTTTCTCAGATGAAATTGTATCACATTGTCCAATTGCCAGCATGCAGTCCTCATTTCTGCTTTTTGCATTTCTGTGTTTGTTTCTCCCGCCTGTTGTCATAAGTTACAACATTTTAATTGCACTGCCTCTGGAGAGCGAGTCAATTCATCATTTCTATTCCAAACTCTCAAAACACTTGGTGGAAGCCAACCATTCGGTGACCTTGATAACATCCTTCAATGCATCATTTACGCATTCCAATTTCCACCACGTGAACCTAATGGCTGGTAGAAGCCTACCAGAATACAGCATGTTCGATATGAATGGATTATTGGGCACGTTCATTGGATTGAGCCAGCACGTGAACTTTGTTGCCTCTACGCTGTGGAGCAATGACGAAGTTTTGGATTTGTGGGAGAAAAGGAATACGTTTGATGCTTTCATTATGGCAGCGTACGTGAACGAGATGGCAATGCCCTTTTTGATGAACTTTACTGGAGAGTTCATCCTCATATCAAACCCTGGACTTGAATACCTTTCGACCGCTTATTCGGGTAATTGGCTTCCGCCATCGATAGTTCCTTTGATTTATCTGCCCTACGACGAAAACATGACATTCTTCGAACGGGTTATTAACGTTTTAGCTCTGCCAACCTTCTATTACTGTCACTACTGGTTCAGCGTCGACGGTGCGCTTGCGTTCCTTAAGTTGCGATTTCCTGAACTAGAAGATTTTCGAAGGTAAGTAAAATCTGACGTCTTTGTTGCTGGAATATTGCTTTCTCTTTGTAAATTGCATTTTATAATGCATTTCGTTTTCAGAACTTGACAATGAAATTATAGATGTAAACAATACAAACGACTGTTTCTTAGTATTCTGTACCATCTTAAATGACGATCCTCTGTTGTGTTGAAGTCTGATGAATGCAAGGTTATAAATTTTCTGGTGTCATTTTATCCGTGAATAAGAGTTTAATTACGTAGTTTTTGACGCCGTCTACCAGCAGTACGTACCCACATGCTGATCCTAGAACAGCTTCAGCGTAAACTTTTCAGGTCGACATTTGTTGCACGCATTGAAGACGTGGAGGTTGGTTATGGACCGTAACCTTCTCCACAAAATCACCAGTAGAATAAAATATCTAATAAAAACTAATCTAATGAAGCGTAAATAAAATACCAGACTAACTTTTAAATTTCTGTAGATAGTCTTCTCTTGAAGACTTCATGACTTAGATTAGTATTCAACATTAAATTACAGATTGTATGTAAGTTCACATATAAGAATGTGCTATGATTATTGCTATTCCCTATAAAATTCTAAAAAAATGCACAGTAGTTACTAATGTCGACCTACATATATACCAATACAATAACCATGATCATTATATATTCTATTAAAGAATGTGCTAGGGTGATTATTCTTAAAAATGATATGTTGATTGTCTTTTAATAGTAAATTAAAATGTAGCACTGTACAACGAAATCATTTTAGTAGAGTCCTAAAGTTATGATTGTTATTCAGTGCTTTGTTAAATAAGAAGTTAGTGTCTACGTTCGTAAAAGCTTAATTAAAATTACCCGAAGAAAGATAACCCACTGTGCAGTTATTATGACCGGGCGTCTCTCACCCTCATCAATGGAGAGTCTGCCCTGGACGCTGCTGTGCCCCTGCTGCCCAACCAAGTCTTGATCGGTACACTGAACTGTCGCCCCCCACAACCCCTGCCCCAGGTGTCGTGCCTGCGAAGACGTGGAGGAATTGTGCTTGCCAATAGTGGGAGCTTGGAAATAGTGGAAGCTTAGAGATGGTGGAGGCTTGGAAATAGTGGAAGCTTAGAGATGGTGGAGGCTTGGAAATAGTGGAAGCTTAGAGATGGTGGAGGCTTGGAAATAGTGGAAGCTTAGAGATGGTGGAGGCTTGGAAATTGTGAGAACTTGGAAATAGTAGAAGCTTGGGAATCGTGGGAGCTTGAAATTAGTGGAAGTTTGGAAATAGTGAAAGTTTTGAAATAATGGAAACTTGGAAATAGTGAAAGCTTGGAAACAGTGGGAACTTGAATGTAGTGGAAGCATAGCAATTGTGGAAGCTCGGGGCTGATAATGATTATAACCAGCTAAATATTTTGAGTGAACGAGAGTGCATGCGTTTCAGAACATTTATTAGCTAGAGCTTTTGAATTTATGAAAGCCTAGCACTAATAAGAAACATTCCTTCCAATTAAAAAGCATTTTGTGCTAGTGACACTTCATGACACCATATAATCTTTTCTGTCATTCCTCTACTTTGACACTTCGTGAAAACCATCGAGATTTTGCACTCTGAATACGTGAACTATGCGCAGGATCTCGAGTCGTTCATGTCGAGCAGCGGGGAGCACGGAGTCATTTACTTCAGCATCGGCAGCGTTGCCAGGAGTTTTAACATACCTACGAGGGCAAAGGTAACTCAGTGTTGACATACCTACGAGGGCAAAGGTAACTCAGTGTTGACATACCTGCGAGGGCAAAGGTAACTCAGTATTGACATACCTACGAGGGCAAAGGTAACTCAGTGTTGACATACCTGCGAGGGCAAAGGTAACTTAGTGTTGACATACCTGCGAGGGCAAAGTTAACTCAGTGTTGACATACCTGCGAGGGCAAAGGTAACTCAGTGTTGACATACCTGCGAGGGCAAAGGTAACTCAGTGTTGACATACCTGCGAGGGCAAAGGTAATTCAGTGTTGACATACCTGTGCAGACAAGGGTAACTATTCCTATTTACGAAAATAAATAGGACTAGAACAGGACCGAACTTTAGTCATGTTTTAATAGGACTAAACGAGGATAAAATAAAACTATATTGTTTTAGCGTTCTTTAGTGCATCGTCTGCTTTTTCAACTTGTCACTTTGTATTAAAACTGTGAACTTGACAGCTTTGGCTGATGAACTTGATGGCTTTGGCTGATGAACTTGATGGCTTTGGCTGATGAACTTGATGAACTTAGCTGATGAACCTGATGGCTTTGGCTGATGAACTTGATGGCTTTGGCTGATGAACTTGATGGCTTTGGCTGATAAACTTGATGGCTTTGGCTGATAAACTTGATGGCTTTGGCTGATAAACTTGATGGCTTTAGCTGATGAACTTGATGGCTTTGGCTGATGTATAATGAAGCATTTTTTCTCACATGTTCAGGAAGAAAATACAGAAAATTTGCACGGTGAACTTCCACGTGTGAACACAAATGAACTTTAGCTGACTTCGAGTGCGTACCACTTCATGTATAATTTTTTTTATCGAAAAATCTACTCCACCTATTTTGACCTCATTTAGTTGAGTACACAATAATGACAGAATGACCACATCAAATGATTCTTTTATTAATATTATCTGCTTAAACAGTACCCATAAAAGTGACAGCTGATAAATCATTTAAGTTGGGAAAACTTCTAACCTTGATTTCATGATAGTTTAGTGTGAGTTAATTTAGCTATAATAATTATAATAATGATGATCATAGTAAAAAATTACAGTAATGATTATGATATTGATATCATCAATAAAAATATAAATAAAAAATTGAACAATAATGATGTTATAGTAATAATAATATTGATGACATCCAAAATGATAATAGTAATACAAATAAAATGGTAAAAATAATAATAACGACCATAACAACAAAATGAAATCATAGTTTTGTATTAATTAAAATTTATGATGCTATTGACAATGATAATAGTGATATTGAAACCACAGTCCCAACCCGTTCATGTAGCTCATTTTCATTCAAATTGTAGCTGGAGATGCTGGAGGCGTTCAGGAGACTGCCACAGAAAGTCCTCTGGAAGTACGAAAAGGACGACCTGGACGTTCCTCCTAACGTCCTTATTATGCCGTGGGTTCCTCAGCAGGATATTCTTGGTGAGGCTAGATCAATTACGAAGTTATATATATTAAATTCTCTACCAAATTCATGCAAAAAACACATAGATTACGACCAGTATCGTCGAGTTATTATCAATCACGGTAATGCGTATGCAACAGTTGTTTAAATTACATCTCAACGTTCGGATGAAGTGTGCAGCACATATAACTTTGTTGGCGTCAAGGTATTGAAAATAGCGTATTTTCAGAGGTCCGAAGCTTCATTCCAAAATTGATATTAAGGAATGTGTGTTTTACATGCGATGAATTTATAAATTTCGTTACAGCTATACAGTCATATCTGTCAATACCTTAACAGTTACATAATACCTCTGTGAAAGATATGGCATCATCAGGTGGAGTGGTATTAAGGACATCGACTTCAGTCGTCCGCTTTTCTTATCTGGATGAATTACTTGCAGCTGTTCCTCCTCCTAAGCTGTCTAAGTTTACTCCCACTGTAGGTAGACTGAAGGCTTTGAACAACTGATAAAGAAAAACATTACGTAACCAAATTTAATAAATAATCAGAGTTTACTGAAGATGATAAATGTCCTCTTTACATCAACGAAATTCATATAATTAAACCTAATTTCCTGTGACTTTTACTAGCTCTGCTAATTTTAAGCATGTTATAAAAGATTCTTATGAATCCAAGTTTAATAAGAAGCATATTAAATGAATTCATTATCAATTGGTTTTCCCATTGTCATTTTTATTCTTTGCGATTGACTTTAGAATGATGAGTGCTTTGTTACTATGTATGTATAAACTTTGATACATGTAATATTTTTTATACACAGTGGCCCTTGGTGAAAGATGGTAACATGCAGATATGTTTCTGATAGAAAAGGACCGGATACATTAAGTTTATATTACAGAATAATAGTTTTATTTCTCAGAACAGAACTCTACTTAATAAGTACGAGATGCACAAACAAAAGTTGCATCTGGAATTTTTAAAACTTTTATTTCCGTGCAGGACACCCAAAAACTCGCATTTTCATAACTCAAGGCGGTGTAATGAGCATCCAGGAACTCCAATACCACGGCGTACCAGCACTCGTGGTACCTATAGTGTTTGACCAGTACAGTAATGCGGTAAAGGTGGTGCGGAAAAATTTAGGCCTTCAACTGGACTGGTACACTGTCACTGCTGACCAAATTGTTGAATCTATCAACACTCTCGTGAATGACTCAAGGTGAATCAGACGCTGAATGGCAGAATTTTTTAATTTGCATTTCAATGTGTTTTGTAAATTCATGCTAATGTGCGTATGTATTATGCAAATCATGGGATGACAGGACTGCTAATGCACAATTACAGTGATGGAATTCCGAATAACAAATGGGATGCTGCAATTAGCTAAGTTATTGTAGTTCTGGTTTTGTTCAATGTTTCCATGAAGGTTATTGCTCATCCGAATAATTTTATTATACATCTGAGATTACGCTCAGTTTTTACGGAAGCTGACAAAAAGAAACTTTCCCGTTACGACGTTAAAGGACAAATATTCCTAAATTGAACAGGATATGAAAGTGGATTTCTGACAACTAAATTCATTTTATTATTTCAAGCTGAACGTTGCGCACTCGCTCTCATAAAATATTCTGCGCGTTTCGAAAAATTGTACACTGATGCAGTATAACTCATATAATGTTTATATATAATTTTCAAAACAAAGCTCTTACAGAGATATTTTTATGAACTGTAGTACAGTAACTACGCTGTGAATGCACCTTCATAATACATCTTTATATCTCAGCCTGAAAGTTCTTTTAATAATATCTTCATGAGCCACATAGTGTTTTTCCATATACGTACCTTCAAACTGTACTAAAATATCTTGACTACGCATGGGCAGCTACGCAGAGCGCCTGAGGAAGCTGTCGGCGGTGCTGCAGGACCAGAAAGAGACTCCTGCGGAACGCGCCGTGTGGTGGATAGAGTACGTGATCCGCCACCAGGGGGCACCGCACCTGCAGTACCCCGGCAAGAAGCTCCATTTCCTGCAGTACATTTGTGCTGACGTAATGCTCTTCTTGACAGTTTGCCTCTACGTCTTCTACAGAGTTACTAAAAAGCTGTTACTCTTCGTGATAGGGCTATATACAGTCAAAGAGACAACTTCAAAGCAAAAACAGGCATAAAATTATAGGTAAAGTTTTGCTTCATTCTGAAAATTAAATGAGTAAATATATTCGAAAAAAGAAAAACAGTGCTTAATTATCTTGATTAGTATATTTGAAATGGAATTTCATTATGCATTGGCATAATACACAAATCCTATGAGAATTTGTTATGATTAATTCTTTTTACTCTGATGTTTCACGTTCCTAATCTCAAGGTTATTAGTTCAATATATGCTGTCACAGTTCTAATTAAACTGGATAATAGAATTGTTTGGCTTTAATTAAATTTTCCTTATATCTGGACAAACTTAGTTTCACTTTCAATTTTTGTGAATGAAAATATTTGGTTTATCAGCAAAGCATTCATTGATTTTAATTTCACCTTACGTCTTTACTCCATCTATGAAAAGAACAGACAGCCTCAACATGATAGTGCGTTCAAACTTAAGGTGCCATGCGAAAACTGAAACAATTCCGGATACACAATGGTTTTTGGTTGACGATACTCTGACTTCTCAGTTGAAATACACTCCCAGGGTGTGAACACTTTACTCTTTACGCCCGGCTGTGACGAATTCGTCACAGTGAAAAGCAAGGCTTATAGCACCTCTAATTAAGAACACAGAGTCTAGCAAAGGAGTGTGACGAGTACAGAACATGTTCTGTTTATGCTCAGTCAAGTGTTGCATTATTATTCGCCCGGCTTACTAGTTTCAACACAAGCAGTGCAGAAGGAGTGAACTGCTAATATTAATTCAGGCATTAAAGGGTTAATGGTCTAAATTTATTTTAAACTGTGTCTAACAGTTGGAATGTGTTTTACACGATGCTTTCACTTGCCAGTTTAAAGGCATTTCACAAGAAGCTAGTTGGAACATAGTCTGTCTGTTCCTCTGCAGATAAAATTAAATTATGTGATCAAAAAGCGTGATGAATCGTAGCATTCCTAACTTCTTTTAATTAATATACGATATATTCATACCTGTAATTATTCAGTAACAATGCTCAACATATGATAGACTCGAGTAACTTGATTCTTCTGTGCTCAAAGCATCAAAGAATCACAGCATTAAGGTATCAAAGTATCAAAGTATCCGTTTGCCATAATTACCATAAAATAATTCTTGCTCGATGCTAAAAATATATCAAGATGCGAAGGGGCACTAAAATATTACTTTATATCTAACTCCAACGAAATATTTATTTATGTGATCTATTTTCCAAAAATAAAATTATGGATGAATTTTTAGCAATTTTTAAAATACAGTAATTGTTGCTTTGTACTTTTAATGACTGCTAGGGTTCTTAATAAAATTTGAAAGAATGTCTTGTTCTTTCTTTAGGTTTTGTTTGAAATCAGTTTGGAGTGTGTCTCATAATACAAAATTCATTCTATATACCGATTTTCATGCATCATAAGAACCAACAGCTACCAACGACCATCTTGAACTCAATAGACCCACCAGTCAACAAGGAAGAAATTTGCAACGCGTACAAATTTCCCGCCGGTTTCCCGACTGTAATTTGAAATGAGTTTTGAACTCGCATGATGTGGCAAAGCACGACTAGATACTGCTTCCTGTTGTTATTAACGAACTCAAGAAAGTGCCTCTTTACTCAGGGTTAGCAAAAAATGTATACGGGCTTCAGGAAAATCACACGTTCAGTTTGTACTTTCTCGACAAAGGTCTGCCGGACGATGTGAAAGTGAAACAGGAATGAGCAGCACAAGCATGTGACACATTCTTAAAAGAGCTCCAGGAAAGTGTTAAATTATACGAATATTTAATGCAATTAATGCAGACGATCAGGATATAAAAATTCAGTATTTTGAATGGTTTAACTGAGTGAGGATGGAGACACTTCCGTATATTAACTTCTTTTTATCAGTAAAAGATGTCACAGAAACCTTATGACAATGATGGACTTTGCACAACTAATTGAGAACACATGTGCTGCACTTCCAGTGAACACTTTGATCAACGTTACCCGAGCAGTGATTCACCCTACACGTAAATGCCTGGAAGCCCAATCCAAATTTTATCGTCTGACCGGCGCTAATTTTCGTCAGCATTAACCGGTAATTATCGCCTTTTCTTACGATAAACCGATGATATCTTACGATAAACCGGTAATTATTATCTGAAAAAGACTGTATTTTTATCGTCTTTTCCCTATGCTTGGAATGACGGTAGGAATAAGACAGTAAAGACCGGTCAATATCGCCAGCGAACATTTCATCGTCTGGAAATACCTATAATTACCGGTAATAACCGGTACTATTTCTATCGTCGGAAGTTCCTACTATAAACGATGATTATCACCCCAAATCGATGATTATCTCGGGTCAACCGACGAAAAAATTCGGATTGGGAGCTAATGTCCAACTCTGAACGTCTCTTTTTATTGTTAAGGCTAAAGGAAACTTGTGTTAATAATGTAATGTCTGAATAATTTTCGAATTCAGTTTATAAATGCTTCTATTTTTTAAAACATGTATGTATTTTTTCCGAACTGTGTAAAACAGAGAGAATATAGTAGCCGAACATACGGGGAATTGCCTCCCTGCTTTATCTCTGAGGTATGTTACCATTTTTATGTATTGCCTGAAAGATGTACCCAGAATTTCTCAAGCTAGACATGTGGTTCTTACACACTCAGTCCTTGTGAGCGTTTCAAGCTCAGTTGCTTCTTGTCTGCACTACAGAGAGAAGCTTCTGCAAGGGAGCAAAGTTGTTGTTAGCTAGCAATTCAAAATTGCAGTGATTGGGAAATGGCTACGAATTGCCAGATTTAAAATGGCTGTTTCTATAAAAGCATTCGAATCAGATTACGAAAACAATTAAGAGCAAGTTACTCGAAATGAACTTCTTTCTGTGGCGATATGTATAAAATCATAATATAATTCTTTTTGTTATTATAATTTACGTCATCTTGGTTTCAATGCATGGTTTTTCTGCATGCTGTTCTTCCGTTAAATTTCAATTAATACTTATAAGTTACCCAATTAATTGAATGCAACAAACATACGTTATCGCACTAGAGGGACTCTAATCCTCTGAACACATGAAATGGTAAAAGGTGTTCCCGACATTTCTCTTCAATGACAATAAAAAGGATAAATGATACACACTCAGAAAATTAAATACATGTTATTCTAAATATCATGGGAGGGGAAATGTGAGTCATCTGCCACATTTTGGCATATGAACCGCACATGATGTCCTATTAAATAGTGCACTATTACAGATCAATTACATACTCGATAGCTGAATAGTTAAGTGTGCAGACGGAAGAATTTAGTTAAATCCATGGGCGTTCACATAAGATTACGGAATCTATCCTGTCGGTAACATCGATCACACTTACAATAATAATATTAAAACTTGCCCTTACACTGGAGATTCGTTGCTGATGATGGGTTTCGATGTTTAACACTCACAATTATAATTCCTCCGCAATGACGCTAAATTTTCCTTTTCCATTTCTTGCTGTTGCACAGTTAATTCTTCTCCTTTATACATGGGTAGATGGACGTGTAAAATCTGTCGTTATTCGTCGTTGTGATCCTTAATTTAATTCCCCTTTAATCACTTCTACACTTATTCTACCTATACCCTTAAACCTATATCTATGCCTTAGCTGTAAAAGCCTACATCATCGCAGAGATCTAATTCCCAAGTCCCCTTTCATCTATCCTTGCTACCGTTTTTATATGGGCTTTGCTCCTCCCACGTATCTTTTCCATTTTCCAATCTCCCTATTCGTCCAATGGTCTGAAATAGGTTTCTGAACGTCTGTAATATACCCTGCCAACTCTTCAATCTGCTTGAGAGTTTCACGACTGTGTAATTCTTGAGAGTCACAAGGTCCTTACCCATAAATTTTCTCTTGCTTGACACTTCATTTAGTCACAAAACCTTATACCTCGACCTTCTCAAATGCAGGTGCTTTGTTTATGTTTCCCCTTCCCTTGAGTTTGCCTCTCGGTTAAGCGTTCCACACAAAACCTTGTTCCTCGTGTGATACACACACCTAATACATATACCTCAAACATCACCTGGAATATGCAAACCTATGAGTGTATCATTACTGCCATGACATTCTATTGTGAACAAAATGAACACAGAAGACGTTCCAAGAATTTATGGGTGCATATTTTGCGATACAAGTTAATTGGAGGTACTTCTGAAATTTTGATGACTCATCAGTAAGTTACATTTGATTATTCACAATTTAACTACAGGATGCAGCTAATTTGTAACCATTTCATATTTGCTTTGAAGGTAATTCCACTGAATCTGTTTAATTTTTTGTCCATAGAATTAAATCATTTCAAAGGTAAGCTTATCAATCAATGCATGTGTATCCGATCATTCAATTTGCACTGTTTGAGTAGATAACAAAATTTCTGACCATAACGTATAATTGTAATATTTTCAGAATGCACAACGCGCAGCACAATCGTTATGCATCTGTTGGTTTAAAGTTCATTCGGATTTTTACTTGATTTCAACTACGAAGGGTGTTGGGAGCTGGAAAGAGTTTATAAATGTATCGAAAAGGAATATCATATATGCAATAATAATATATTTTTTACAGATATTATAATTACTGTTGTGAACATACATACTTCGTGCCTGAGCCTCTATCATGCAGCTAACTTCAGAACTTTCTTTATTTTTCTTGGTGGTGGGGCTTGCAACGGATGTGATGAGCTACAACATATTAATTGCCGTACCTTTTGAAAGTCAGTCTATTAGTTATTTCAACTCGAAAATAGCAGAGCATCTGGTGGCAGCGAACCATTCTGTCACTTTGGTCACGAATTACAACGTTTCATTCGTGCATCCTAATTTTTACCACGTGAACGTTTTTGGTAATAGTAACCCCCCCTTTGAGAACAACATCTTCGATTTGGTATGGGCTCTCGAAGCAATTATTGAATTGCAAAACTACATCACTCATATTGGTATCACCATGTGGGAGAACGAAGAATTGCTAGCTGTGTGGGAAAAGCGGAATGATTTTGACGCCATCATCATCGGTGCATACGTGAATGACTTGGCTTTGCCATTCTTGATGAACTTCACCGGACAGTTCGTATTGATATCTTACCCTGGTCTTGAATATTTTTCCACCTCCTACATGGGGAACTGGCTGCCCCCTTCAGTAGCTCCAATGTTATATTTGCCCTATGGTGAAGACATGAATTTTTTCGAAAGGCTCATCAACGTTCTCTCCCTGACTGTCTTCCATTACTATAACGCACACATCAACATCCAACAACAACGTGAGCTTCTTCGTCCATTTTTTCCAGACGTGGAGGATCTCTTCAGGTAAATATCATAACAAATATTATAACTTACGCTTTGAATGAGTTTTATCTTTCATATTGATTAAAGATTGAGGCTTTTCGAGAAGAACTTACACAATAGGTGTTCTTAAATCAAATAATTCCACTAGAAATGACCCATGAACGCTCCCTTGCTATTGTTATCAGGTCTGAAGAAAATTTGTAGAGCATACAGTTTGATGCAGCAATTATTTGCCCACATCAAGCAAGTTAATTTAAATGGCATCAGAATATAAATAAGCATCAAAAATGACGCCGCTTATCCCCACTAAATCGAAAAAATTGATCACATCTCAAATGCGTTTGTTGTGATTGAAAATTCATCTTCAAATTTTAAGTTGCCATTGCTTGGCCACGTCTCTCCGTCCGCATTTTAGATGTTTCGACGCAGGCATTAAATACCAACGTCATAAGCTATAACGTTTCTCTGACGATG
This sequence comes from Trinorchestia longiramus, assembly GCA_006783055.1. Taxonomy (NCBI): domain Eukaryota; kingdom Metazoa; phylum Arthropoda; class Malacostraca; order Amphipoda; family Talitridae; genus Trinorchestia; species Trinorchestia longiramus. The sequence continues at coordinate 35,650 of VCRD01000217.1, forward strand.
CCTCCACCACTCCTGCACCATGTGTTTGGTGAACGCAAATACTCAAATGGTCTGCTGTTGGTGTTTGGGTACGGCATTAAGACTTGGTGGTGACGTGGAATTCTATGGGCTAAGTGGCATGAGTTGTGACGTTGGATTCAACTTGGGATATCGCGTGGGCCATGGGGCCAAACATGGAGCAAGATATGAAGCGAGACATGGGGAAAGACATGGAATTAGATGATGGGCAAGACATGGGATGAGACACTTGCATCAAGGACCTACGATAAGCACTCGTACTGCAGCTGTTATCTCCCACACCAGGACTGATAAGATAGCCGCAGTTCACGTCTGCGAGTTGGGACAGGAAGAAATGCAAGTGCACCACACATGTCTTCAGTCCCAGCCTACCCATCCTGGACGTGGTTGCTAGACGATACGAAGCAATCTTATCAGCACAATATAAGTCTACAGAAGTTTTGGTGAAGAGATTTTGGATCACTGCAAGGTCTACATGTAGTGAGCGTTATGCTTATTGATTGAAATTTAAGAGCACTTCGTTCACATCATGCATGGAAGTAGAAATTATTTCTTTTGAAGAGAAAATAACATGACTTTGTGATGGGAAGTCTATGCTCGTTTTAAATAACATAACTTTCAACTCATACTAGAACTGAAAGGAAGGACACCTGTCGATTTTCGTATATATAATTTTAGTGAGTCACAATGCACTCATACATCGGTTTTTTCGTTGTGGCGTCAGTTCTGGCCGTAGGCGTCGAGAGCTACAATGTGCTGCTTGCTGTACCATTAGAAAGCAAATCTATCCACTACTTCTTCACAAAGCTGGCAGAGCACCTCGTGGCAGCGAACCATTCTGTCACGCTTTTAACTGCTTACAAAGCATCTTTTACGCATCCTAATTTCCGTCATGTGACTGTCATTGACAAGGAATCCTATCCCATAACCAACGTTTTCGAAATGACAGACGTGAGAAGACACCTTAAGATGCTAAGAGAAGATGTCTTCACGATAGGTAGCAAAATGTGGACTAACAAAGAAGTTGTAGCAATTTGGGAGCAGCGGAACACTTTTCATGCTTTCGCAATGCCAGGCTTAGTGAACGACATATGTCTACCATTTGTGCTCAACTTTACCGGTGAATTTATTGTGATATCTAATCCAGGAGTGGACTACTACTCCACTTCCTACATGGGCAATTGGTTCCCACCATCCGTTGTGCCAATGTTGCTCCTGCCGTACGATGAAAATATGAACTTTTTAGAACGCCTCATCAACGTAATTTCCCTACCCACGCTCTACTATTACAACTACTTCACGATCGTGAATACAGAAGAAACTCTTTTGCAATCGTTCTTTCCTGAATTTAAAAATTTAATGAGGTAAGTAAGCTCACTTCTTATTCCAAGGAAGGTTGAACTCATTTAACATGGCAACAATGCCTTGGGAAATGGGGTGTTTAACTTGAGAAATGGCAATAATTACTACGGTCTAAAACTGGCTTCTCACTTTAATAGGTATAAATAAAGCAAGAACTTTCTAGTGTCATGTTCCAAATTGTAAAAGATTGAAGAAATGATAGTCCAATAATATAACCTCATATCTCTTTTGTCTTTCTTTCTCAACAACGTTCTTGCGTATAATTTGTAGAACTTGATCACGTCCCGCACGTAGCATACAACGCTTCACAACTTTCTCCTTCCCTAACATCAATCAATATTCAATTTTTACCTTTAGTTGTACGTATGGGTTGAAATGTCTACCTTTTTTTTAAAGTCAACTTAATTTTGTTCTCATTTACCATTACTTTTTCTTGTTTTCCATTAAATTTCTCACAAATTTTCAATACATTTCTGCATAATTTAACTATTTCTTTGTGTACTCATAATTGTTATAATATTAAGCTTGTACGCTAGCCCCTCTAGAAAACAAGACTTGAGGGAAGACGTGAGGAAAGAAGTGAGGGAAGACGTGAGGGAAGACGTGAGGAAAGACGTGAGGGAAGACGTCAGGGAAGACGTGAGGGAAGACGTGAGGGAAGACGTGAGGGAAGACGTGAGGGAAGACGTAACGGAAGACGTGAGGGAAGACGTGACGGAAGACGTGAGGAAGAACATGAGGGAAGACGTGATTCCTGACAGAGCACAATGCCTCGATTATATTGAGTCTGCTTTATTTAAGGTTTTACGTACAGCAAGCTGAAAATCTACTTTCAAGATCAAGCAGTCGCTAAATGACAAAACACAAAGCTTGAAAATTAGTTTTTTAAGCCACTTTTCAAGTTTTTTAACATGGAATTCTCGGGGTTCGACATTGTTGTGTTGCAGTCACCGGACTACTGCATGAGAGAATGTCCGGGGCTACATGAACTTTTCCCTGCTGATATTCACTGTTATTTATACGATCACATCTAGGTGACCATTCAATTTTAGAACCGTCTTAAAATTATTCTAGAAATCGAAAGAAACATTGTCTCCCTCTTTCCTTCTTTTTTTTCTCTCTCTCTCGCTCTCTCTCTCACTCTCTCTCACTCTTTCTCTCTTTCTTTCTCTCTTTCTTTCTCTCTCTCGCTCTCTCTCACTCTCTTTCTCCCGCAATGATTAGTACATTTTCAGAAGTTTCATCAAATTTCAACAACTTTGGCGGTGCGACATTTGAAAAATTACAAGTACCTTGATCTCGTTTTCTTCAATTCAATTATTTCAATACGTTTTACCAACTACAGACACCAAGCTAAATACTTCATTTTGGCGCGATTGCATCTCTGTTTTGTTAACAAGCTTTTAGGAAACCCCGCAGATACCATCCTTCCTCTTTAACTCTTCTACGGGGTTTTCCTATATTTAAGGATGTCTAGCGAGCTACACTACAGTCTGTCTGTGCTACTGGCGGGAATCTGTTGCACGGGTTATTCGTGTAATTAGCTCGTCAATAACTAACTTATTCTTCACAGTTTATTTTCTCGCAATTTTCCAGTGCTTGGAAGCCAGCAAAAATACTGAGTACGCGTATGTCTGAAATATCGCACGATGTTATTATGGAGATATGATTAGTGACTGTACGGTTTGGCTACTGAAATCGTTCAATTTTTAGCTGAATTAACAAACAAATGTTCCAGATATTTTACTCCAAATCACCGTTTTCATATTGGATGATTGTACATAATTATAAAAATACATACAATTAACTGGATAGGGTGATACAGAAATATTGGCTCAGTAGTGCAATTTTGAAGTATTAATGAAAAAACAGCATTTAAATTTTAGAATTAGACAACGAAAGAAATTTATTCACAATTGTCATTGAAGAGACGATAGGAAAAAACAAATTTTACTTAGATTAATGTTGTTGCACTGAAAAAAGTTCCATTTACCAAGTTCTAAAGATAATAACTTGGGAAGAAAAAGAAGAATGGTTTATTTAATTATTGTTGATGGCTACATTATTTAAACGATGTTTGATAAGTGTTGAAACTGGTTGTACTTGAAATAAAAGGCCACTAGAAGAGTATAATCGAGTAGTGGAGGCGCAGTGTAGACGAAAAGGCCTAAGTTTTAAGACCTTTATACTCAAATACAATAAATCATTACTGAAAAAGATGCAAGTGTATTTCGGAAGCACAAGAATCTACAAATCAAATCTATTAATTGAGTATAGAAACGCAACTCTGGTACGAGATCGCTACAGTCGCATTATTCAATCAAATTAAAAGCCTTTAGTAACGAAGCAAATTAGTTTGTCATCAAAGACTTTTTGATGACAATAAAGTACCGAGATTGTACACCGTTTTACTGTTGGCGAAATTCTTGAGTTTCAATGAACTCGTTAATGGAGCTAGAAACGGTATACTGTTCCATGCAATATGAATTAAGTTCTCGTATTTGTTGAAAAAAGTAACTGAAAGATTCAATCGGTGTTTGCACTCGAGCAAATTAGTCATCAGTTACTAAGAAAATGGAGTTCAGCTTAAAGTTCTGTTCCCTTATTTTGTGGAGCATGCTGCTGCCAGACGTAGCTCCCTACAACCTGTTGATGGTGGTACCAGTGGAGAGCAAGTCTATCCACCACTTCTACACAAAGCTTGCTGAACACCTAGTGTCAGCCAACCATTCTGTCACCCTTCTGACGAGCCACAATTCGTCTTTCTCGCACCCCAATTTCCGTCATGTCAATGTTATCGGCAACGACATCCCGCACAAAGTCGACTTTTTCGCCATGACCGAAGTCACGAAATGTTTCAAGAAGCTCCGGGCGGACATTTCTCTGGTGGCACGGAAAATGTGGACTAACGAAAACGTGGTCAAAGTCTGGAAAAAGAGGGGAACTTTCGATGGCTTTCTCTTAGCATCACACTTGAACAACGTTGGCTTACCTTTCTTACTGAATTTCACGGGCGTTTTCATACTCATATCTAACCCTGGATTAGAGTATGTAGCATCCACCTTCATGGGCAACTGGCTGCCTCTGTCGGTGGTGCCAACTTTTCTCCTGCCCTTCGATGAAAACATGAACTTTTTAGAACGTTGCGTGAACGTGGTGTCTTTGTTTTTACTTTACCACTACAATTTGTACGCGTTAGTGACGAGCGAGGAACAGCTACTACGATCTTTCTTCCCTGAATTTAGGGATTTAATGAGGTGCGTAATGAAACATACAACGAGGTACGTAATGAGGTACGTAATGAGTAGGTATTGAACTCTACACCGCAAAGATAAGTTGTGAGCCTCAAGTCTCATTCTCAAGTTGTAAGCCTTCAGTCGTAAGTTTTATGCCATAAATCTTAAGTTCTAAGCATTAAGTCGTAAGTTGTAAGCCTTAAGTCTCAAACTTTAAGTCACAAGTTTTCATATATGTTGTTTTTACTCGATTTCAGAATTCGAGAATGTTACATAAAAGAAATGCTGCAATTTGCTCATCAGTTTCAACAAACAAGTTTTGAAACTTTGTTGTTTTCATTTGTTATGCATAAATTTTAAAAGTATTTCTCACAGATCTTTATGATTGTCAGCCTTGAACATATAATAGAACCTAGTGTACGTTTGCAAAAACATCAACAATGCTTCTACATAAATCAACCGTATTTAATAAAAAACGTGTACGCGTGTTTTTGGTGTCATGGACTGTGGAAAAGATAGAACAAAATTGACATTTATGTAATTTAGGTATTGTAGACACCAAAGGTGCTGGATCATTAAAATATGTGATTTTGATCGTTATTAACCTCCTTCCCATTCAGCATAGAAACTCTTTCTGAAAAGCACGGCGATTGAGAATTAAAAGGAAAAGAAAACAAAGAAAAAGCTTATTTCAACACCAATACGATACGTAGAAAATAGAAGGACAAGTACATTTCTTCACGTGAGAGGCTGCTAGTTCATACTCCCTCCAGTCGGAAATAGTTGGTCCATATCAGTGTGGAAGTTGGTCGGAAATATTTGCTCCAAAACAATTGTACACCTTTTAGAAAGGATACTTGCAAAACTACTGGTTATTACAAAAAGAAAAACTTTGTTCTGTAATACAGTACAGTAAATTGATAATGTATAAACATCGATGAAAAATATTTTTAATAAGATAAATAACAAAAGACAAACTCTACATTGTAAATAAATACATCAAACTGATAATGTATCAACGGAAGAAACATATTTACCACTATATTTACTCAATACGTATTAATTTATTCTTCAATTTTTATGAGATCTGAATTGAATTTAGAATAATTCCTTTTTCTTTTTAGTTGTACTTTTGACAGATGTTGAAACCTGTAATTGTTGCCACCGTCAGCCAAAATAATTTGTTCCATTGACTGCTGCAGAGTAAGGAAAATGTTGTTCAATGTTGATCTCTGTTATACCTCAAAGCTATCTGTCACTGCTTCAATTAATTCATCAACGTTGCGTGGTGCTTTTTGATGTTGAAGGAATTGGATTGAATTGAAATAGCCGAGGTCAAGTACATTCAGGTCTGGACTGTTTGGAGTTAAATAAGGGATCAGTTGAATGTATGTGTGGTCGAGCATTGTCTTGCTGAATTTTGATAGTGTGCCATATCCAGCATGCTATTTAAGAACTTTTAAATATTATATGGAAAAGAAAAAAAATCTATTAACTTTTACCCTATTTTTATTATAGGTTAAAATTTGTGTTCAACACACTGTGATCGATCGTCTACTGTACTCAAAATAGAAGTTCGTTAAAAGACGCTGAAACGCGGAGAGCTTTTTCCTCGTGTAGCAAATTTTTCCGACTGGATAGAGTATATAATTTCAGTGTACAAATGATGATGAATTTATTCATTACGACTGTACATGTTCTTCCTTCGCAATCTCTTTTTATAGGAATGATTTTTATAAAAAAGTTTCATCTCTAAAAGGGATCTTTAATTTTTAAATATTTTTTTTAATTTCTGAAACTTTCTTATCGTTTCATGTATATTTACTCACTGACTGAAATGGCCTTAATATTTCAAGTATTCTATCACAAACACTAAAATTATTTCTTCATTTAAGTATTTCATCTTACCTACTGAAATGAATTTATCATTGCGGGTATTCGTTCTCAAGTATTATTCTCACTTGTTAAATTTGTGTGACCACCGGGCAACAGAGAGCCTCGAGCTCATTTGCTTAAGATTTACATGACAGAATCCTTATCTCAACACACCGCTCGTGGCAACCTCCACGATATCCGGTGCGAGACAAGGCACTTTGCGTGACTCGCGTCAACATGATGTTTCCAAATTATGTCAACAGATGATGTTTAGAAATCATGTCATCATGATGTTACCGAATTATGTCAACAGATGATATTTACAAATTATGTCAACATGATGTTCCCAAATTATGTCAACAGATGATGTTTACAAATCATGTCAACATGATGTTTCCAAATTATGTCAACAGATGATGTTTAGAAATCATGTCAACATGATATTTCCAAATTATGTCAACAGATGATGTTTAGAAATCATGTCAACATGATGTTTCCATATTATGTCAACAGATGATGTTTAGCAATCATGTCCTCATGATGTTACCGAATTATGTCAACAGATGATATTTACAAATTATGTCAACATGATGTTCCCAAATTATGTCATCAGATAATGTTCATAAATTATGTCAACATGATGCTTATAAATTGTGTCAACAGATGATGTTTTCAAATTATCTCAACAAAGGACATTAACAAATTATGTGAACTGAGGATGTTTATAAATTATGTCAATGAATTGTGTTATCACATTATTTCTAATCATGAAGGGTCAACACGTTATGTCAACATATGAAGTATCAACACTTGTCAACAAATTATGTAAACGATGATGTTAACAAATTTTGCAAGTACATTATGTAAACAAATTATGACGATAAGTTACACCAGCAGACCTTGTGAACACATTATGACAACAAATGATATCAACATAGGTATTTGCTATATTTTTTAACTTATTCTAGGCCTGTCAAAGACTAAAGTTCCTTCGAGTCGTGCTGCCTCATTCATAATGTCTTGTATATAACGGAAACCTTAGTACGTAACAATTGAGTTCCACTAACAATTAAAGATTGAGTACCGGTAACAATTAACAATTGTGTACCAGTAACAATTAACAATTGAGTGCTAGTAACAATTAACAATTAAGTACTAGTAACAATTAACAATTGTGTACCAGTAACAATTAACAATTAAGTACTAGTAACAATTAACAATTGTGTACCAGTAACAATTAACAATTAAGTACTAGTAACAATTAACAATTGTGTACCAGTCACAATTAACAATTAAGAACCAGTACCAATTAACAATTGACGACCAGTAACAATTAATAGTTGAGTACCAGTAACAATCAACAAATGGATGCCAGTAACATGTATCGATTGAGTACCAGTACTTAAGAACATTGCCCTCTCACGTACAAGAGTTCACAACAAGAACATAAATCATGTGACATACTCAACAAATCTGCGACCATCAATAGTTTCATCTGATAAAGGTGGGCAAACTTGTAGATGTTGTTAGGGATTTAAAGAATGTTTTGTGGGCAGCTACTACGAGAGAGCGTCCCTCACCCTCATAAACGGGGACTATGCGCTTGACAACCCAGTGCCGCTGCTGCCCAACCAGGTTGAAATCGGTACCCTGAACGCCCACCCACCTGGACCTCTGCCCAAGGTACCAACACGCCAAAAGTATCAACCTTGGTATCAACTTGCCTAAGATATAAAGGTTACCAACAATCTCAAAGTACCAATCTGAATACCAATGGGTGTACGGTAAAAACTTGTTCAAAGTATAAACTTTGGTACCAACCCTAAACTTAGCTCATGGTATTAGTCTAAGAAACAAAGGTACTAACCTTCTGAAAGTACTAACCGAGGTACGAAATTACAAACGTGGAATGCAGCCTCTATTTTGTCCTTCTTAGCCTTGATTGCTCGGTGACTGAGTATTTCGCGTGATTGACGACAGAGCAGTTACATGAGTGCACTCGAACTATTGTGTTCCGTGAACCACGTAATCAGTACGTATTGTGTTCCTGAGCGTGATTGGCGAATGTCAACATGGGACTTGGGGAGAAACCCAAGAATACATCACTGAATTCGTTCCCATTGCCCCATTATATATCAGAGTTTTGTAACTAATTCAGTAGATGTGCCAGGTTGTTGATGCTTGTAGGTTCAGCGCTGTTACTGTACCGCGAGCGAGGTTTCAAAAGCGTAAGAACTGCAAAACATCTTCATCAGGACTCTTCTCATCAATGGTAGAGGGCAACATCCTCAGCATAAAATCTAAATTTCATCTATTCTCCCTCGTTTAGTTTGATTTTAATGGTCAGGACATGCAAGCTGTTAACTGGATAAAAAAATTAAACTGGGTTTAAGTTTAATTGACGGGATCGTCTCCATTTGTACTTGTTGGTCATTACTCGTGGAGCATTTGCTTATCATATTCAATATCTTATCATCTAGTCCTCAACCTAGACCGAGAAGAGCCATATAAAATTCCTTATCTCTTTGAACTCATTTTTCATTGAATTCATCATTCAATCGAATGAAATGCTGATGTGCAATTTTTGGATTACAATCCCTACAATTTAATTAATAGAACAATGAAAGTAAACTGTATCTGAAAGTTATGAAAGTGTTATTTATGAAGTTTAAAGTAAAATTTAAAAGCAGCTTCATACACTCATGAATGAGCAAAATTTACACCACAGAAAACATTGTTCTCATTCCATTTGGCTTTAAATTTTATTGTATTCATTTGATATTTTTGTCCCATACTGATAAATGATAGTAACACCGAATGAAAATTATAGACAGGCCATTCGTCCAGATGTAAAATGATATTTTCCAGGATTTGGAAGACTTCATGGAGAGCAGCGGAGACCATGGTGTCATTTACTTCAGTCTTGGCAGTATCGCCAAAAGCACCGACATCCCCGCCAGAGCCAAGGTGAGCACCAACATCCCCACAAGGGCCAAGGTGAGCACCAACATCCCCGCCAGAGCCAAGGTGAGCACCAACATCCCCACCAGGGCCAAGGTGAGCACCAACATCCCCACCAGAGCCAAGGTGAGCACCGATATCCCGGCCAGAGCCAAGGTGAGCACCAACATCCCACCAGGGCCAAGGTGAGCACCAACATCCCACCAGGGCCAAGGTGATCACCAACATCCCCACCAGGGCCAAGGTGAGCACCGATATCCCGGCCAGAGCCAAGGTGGGCACCGACATCACAGCGAGAAAGGGCCTCTTAAGTAAACAGACACTACATTCGAAAAATGACTTACAAACTAGAGTTTAGAAAATCGTTGCTTATTAAAAGCTTGAAACGTTGATATTTTTTTGGTGTTTTTGAGTGCCTTCACAATCGTAGACTTAACACTGTTCGATGAATTTTTTACAATGATGACTAAAATTGTTTATTATCATTTTAATTCTGATTTGTCTCTGCACATGACAAGTAGCTGTCAATTCCCTATGTGACAATACATAATCTCTAAGAATTTTGAATATTGGTCACTGTGAACGTCATTACGAGATTTATTACATTCCTTTCTTACTACTTGGACATACCATACCTCAGATATCTTAGGTACGATAGAAGAACTGAATTTTTCAATCGGAATACCTGGATTGTTTACATTTTAAAACATAAAATACTAATAACTACTCGTATTTCTAAATAAATTTCTACTGCCAGTCAATAATGTATTAAAAATCATTAAATGCTTTCATATTTGTTTTACATTTGCGTTCCATCCACTTCAAATGTAAGCTCTGACAGTTGGGAAGCAGCTGCTGGACTGTTTATGTATTCCATCATCTTTTATTGTTTACAGGAATTGAATGATGGCCTTATACATGTCAAAAATTCCTCATATAGTTTTACAAACCGCGTACATCATTACAATCGTTCCAGTGAATTTCATGCTTTTTCAGACCACATAAATTATTATACTCATTCGATTAAATTAGCAGTGTTTGTTTCAAGTACACTGTCTCGATTTTTCTGTCCGGTTAGCGTGAGTTCATAGAGGCGTTCCGAAGGCTGCCCCAGAAAATTATATGGAAGTACGAAGGTGATGACATCGTCCTGCCTCCTAACGTCCTAACAAGCAAATGGCTTCTGCAACAGGATATTCTGGGTGAGAATTGGCACACCCAAATGCACCTTCGTAGTTGAAATCTAGGTAAATCTTTTTCACTGTCGTATAAAGGGAAAAAATTTTCTGGATATGACGGAAGTTTCATGTAACCTTAATCAGGTTTGTTCATTAAAATTGGCACAAGACAAATTCTCTTAATTTCAATGCTGTTTTGCAATTTCATGTATGTTTATAACAAAAAGGTATGCAGACTAAACATTGACACCCAAAATTATATATGCGTTGCACAAGGATATATATATATATATATATCTGTTCGTTATACTTGTTATTTTCATATTTTCCACGATCAACGTTGGTTATTTTATATTTTTGAATAGCTCATGTCAGTTGTTTTTTGTTAAGAGCATGTGAACTATAGATATTTTTAGTTTAGCAGCGACCATTCATAAATTCCGGGTGCTTATTGCCAATTCATATTTAGCGTCTTTTGTTCAGCGCCAAACAATCTCGAGATTTGCTACCCACCATTTTTCTGAATGCTGCTGTATTTTCTAGTAACAAACCACAATGCTGGAGGTAAATTTTACTTAATCTGAATAGTGCAATCGTTCGTAGATGGGAATTTTTGGCTAGAAAAAATATATAATCACAGTACGTATGCACAGATCTGCAAAAATTTTACTATTAACAGAGTTCCAGCTGAAGCATAATGCATAGCGTTTTCTTCACGTACTGGTACTCGTTTTCTTCACTCCGGCTAAAACTTTTTGTAGCATACACTTATGAAAAATAATAAAAGTCATTCATTATTTCATCACTGTCATGACTTGGCTTATCGAACATAATCAAACATCTCTGATATTTTAGGAGTTTGATGTCACACGGGTAGAGAGGAAAGTTTTTATACTAGTACATACATGTCTACATATTTTGTACCTATCTCCTCTGATCGGTCTAACGACCGATAAGAATTTTACGTACGTTTCGTTTCTGGTTATATAAAAGTATGATTAGAAGGCGATAATGTAGGTGGGGAAATTGAACTCAATTTAAACTGCAGAATTGATTCAATCGAGCAGGGCACCCAAAGACTCGTGTTTTCATTTCACATTGCGGCATCATGGGTACCCAAGAACTCAAGTACCACGGGGTTCCAGTATTGGCAGTACCAATTGCTTTCGACCAACACAGAAACGCTGCTAGGATGATCCGCAAAAAGCTGGGCCTTCTTTTGTCTTGGGATACGCTCACTGCAGACGACATCGTCGAGTCTATGGACATCCTCGTGAACGACACGAGGTAAATCACTTAGGTGGTATATGAGATGAACATAAATTAAGAGGTGCCGAACGTACGCATGCACTTGAAATAACATTGTTATACGTAGATGATTTCATGCACAGTTTTCCATTAATTGCATTATGAATGCACCTACACAGGGTGACCTCTTGAAAGGTTAACCAAAAGTATGCTCTATTTGTTTGTATCTATGATAGAATATCAGAGAGTTTAATTGAAATATGCATAAGGAAACACAAAATCTATATTATGCATGCAATTGGTATTCTGAATATAATTAAATATTAATATTTCGATTGAATTTTTACAAAAGACCTTCCAAGTCAACTAAAATATCTTGACTACGCATGGGCAGCTACGCAGAGCGCCTGAGGAAGCTGTCGGCGGTGCTGCAGGACCAGAAAGAGACTCCTGCGGAACGCGCCGTGTGGTGGATAGAGTACGTGATCCGCCACCAGGGGGCACCGCACCTGCAGTACCCCGGCAAGAAGCTCCATTTCCTGCAGTACATTTGTGCTGACGTCATGTTCTTCTTGACAGTTTGCCTCTACATCGTCTACAGGCTAATGAAAATGATTGTAATGCGTTTATTACAGATCTGCTTTAAGAAACAGATGCAACCGAAATTAAAGAGGAATTAATTTTAATTAAATGAATTTGCAAACAACGTATCATTATTTTTCTACAAATGTAGAACGTTTTATTTGCTGTCTTCAATATTATTTCCAACTATTTCGTTTTCTTGTTGATTTGCTTTTTTGTTTCAAAACCAGTTCTGGACTACGGATTTTTATGCATTTATGACTGACGTAACAAAATACATTTCCTGTTAAGGTGTATTTTTGCTATTCCGTTGTAGCAGCGGAGTACTTCTCAAGTTATTTTGTCGGATTTCCAGAGTTCATTAAAACAAACTTGAAACTTTCCTCGTGCTTGCGTCACTTCTGTGTAGTATCATGCAGCCCCAATGTGACCCAGCGCTGTCCGGGCTCTGCTCAGCTGAATATTAGGACTGTGGCAACATATTTGAATTGCGAAAATGTATTTGGATTGCAACTATATGTTTAAATTGTGCCGGTATATTTGGATTGGGACCAAATATTGGGATTGCAGAAGGAAATTTTGATTGTCACAAAATATTGGGATTGCAACAGAATATTGGAATTGCAACAGGATATTAATTGGAACATGATATTTGGATTACAACATCAGATTGGGGAGCAACATCATGTTGGGAGCGCATGAAATAGTTGATTAGAAGTATCTAATCTGCAAAAATTTTGAACTATGCTTCATTTTTCACACTAAATTAATTTATTGATAGGCTTTTTGTTCTCTTCTTTATAAATACGCACCGGTGTGATCTCGTCATTTCCTTATTGCTCATAATTTGTTCAGGTCAAAGTTCTTTTCCCTTCTACACCATTCATCACCAGGTGCTGCCTCCATGGTCATAGGATTATGTTAATAAAAAATTTCATTATAGTTTTTTCCAGTTCTCAGCTGATAGTGCAGTTGGTAAATAATGAATGATGACTGATGAATGGGGAATGTAGATTTAAACAATTATATGTCCAAAATTATATACCGCTAAACAATATTTGCTGCAGTCATTAGCGTTTTATTAACACTAAATACTGTTTATATAATACAAAACACTTTTTAAAGTACCTAACTCGAAATAAGATGCAGAAGAAATTTAATTTAGCGTGTATTCAATTGTTAGAAAATATTTTAGTCTAAATTACGTTCCTGAACACAAATTCGGCAACCATTTATAGAGGAGCGAGTTCTTTCGACAACATTTCTTAAAAAGGCAGTTTCTTAAAGACCCTTTGGACAGCCATTGCTTTAAGCCATTACCTCACAGCAGCATTCCTTATACCCCAGGAATCTGGCTCACGTAAGGTCGCGTTCCATATTCGAGCGAGCGGAAGTCTTTGAAGCGTCATGCAAAGCTTTCAGTGCTCGACGCCTTCCCTTCAAAAATGAACGCCTTCGTCATAAATGAATAAAAAGACCCTCGAATATTTCATGCATCTCTTCAAATTATTCCAGTCAAAGGGTTTTCTTTCCTTGAGAAGATTTAAAACTCTCGTCTTTTGAACGAGTCTCCTGTTAAACATACAACGAGGAGCGCTGGATACAGGAATAGTAAGCAGGATGCGTGAACTGAATAATAAGCTGGATACCTGAACTGAATGGTAAGCTGGATGCGTGAACTGAATGGTAAGCTGGATACGTAAACTGAATGATAAACTGGATACGTAAACTGAATGATAAGCTAGATACGTAAACTGAATGATAAGCTGGATACGTAAACTGAATGGTAAGCTGGATACGTAAACTGAATGGTAAGCTGGATACGTGAACTGAATGGTAAGCTGGATACGTAAACTGAATGGTAAGCTGGAGACGTAAACTGAATGGTAAGCTGGATACGTGAACTGAATGGTAAGCTGGATACGTAAACTGAATGGTAAGCTGGATACGTAAACTGAATGGTAAGCTGGAGACGTGAACTGAATGGTAAGCTGGATACGTAAACTGAATGGTAAGCTGGATACGTGAACTGAATGGTAAGCTGGATACGTGAACTGAATGGTAAGCTGGATACGTGAACTGAATGGTAAGCTGGATAAAACAAGAGAATATGAAGACGGGATACGTCAATTAAATATGAAGACTGGATGCGTCAATTGAATATGAAGTCTCAATCCGTCAATTGAATATGAAGGTTTTCAACATCAATAAGAGTGTATTTATTAGTCATAAGCTAGGGCCAAAGGAATTCCAAATTAGTTTTATTTAAATATTCATAAATAAATCTTAATCTTAGGATTATAGAAAGTCTTAATTCTATTATATCAGACATTACTACAAGTTTTTTCCCTAAGAGTCCTCTTATGGTTGTATGAAATAACTTAAAGCTATTGCTTGTATTTGACAAAGACATGAATGAGTGCAATGGCTTTTAAGTACAATAGTTTCAAACATGAAGACGACACGAAACCATTCAACTAAGGTTAAAGAAATGATTCATTCTTTCTCTGTTAGGTTATTCTTGGGCGGCGTAATGTTATGTGCAGGATTTTCTCTCTCAGTCAGGTGGGTAGCCATTCTGTCAATACAAAATTACATCGCCACAAAATTAATTGAGAAAGAGGAAGTTCAAGTTCTGCCTCCCCTGTCCCACATGTAGAGTGTGCTTGTGTTATGGGGCTAAGCTATATAAGGTCTCCCAAAATGATAATAATCATACGACATAATGATAATATCAATAATCATACGAATAATAGCACCAATAGTAATAGCAGAGGTAAAAAACAATGATAATACGAGTAAAAGAGTAAAAATAAGCGCTTATGTAAGACAAGGTTGAGTTTGAAGTACATGTGGAGCGTGTGCCCTGCAACAACATAAAGCTGAAACATCGTTGCACAATAAAGAGATATTTTTCACATGAACTTCTGTGCAAGCAACCTACTGAAGCCGAGAGTGAAATGTTCTTCAAAAGGAAGATAATGTCATTTAACGAGTGTTCAGGAGAATGAACTGCATTATAAAACAATTTTATTAGAAAAATACTCATGAAAATGATCGCATGGATTTATTTTCGAACAGTTACGAAATACTTGAACTCCCATTGAAAAATATTACGTGAAAGTAGTTCTTCCCATAAGTGTCGAGACATGCTTGACTTCTGTCGTATTCTGTACACTCAGTCACGTCAACGTTGGTCGTGTTTGAGTATCCTAGATCCCTCAGGGGTATGACCTCGGAGATTCTTCAGTATTGAAGGCTGAAGGATCTTTTCTTTGTACTCGAAGGATCGTCTTTGTGCCAAAAATTTGCTTACGCGTTCACGCCGGCAGGCACAGACAGTTTTGCTTTCCAAACCTAGCACTGGTTCTGCTGTTGTGTGTTCGTTAAGGCTCTAAAGTAAGTTTTTGAGCTGAATATGCACTTCATTTGCGCAGGACTTAGTTTAATCATGTTCTGCAGCTGTGACCATGAAATACAATGATTAAAATCATTTCTTTTAGACAATAAGCTGTGTAAATTGTTTTGTTTTTGAAAAGAATGTTGCGAAGATTTTGCAAATTATGAACTGTGGTAAAGAAATACTAGTATTTTAAGAATTTCCAAACTGTCCTAAAGAAATACGGTCTCAAGTATTATACATGTATGACCTGTTATTGTTCTGACATTATGAGAAAAACCTTTGAACTTTACACCTCGCATCGTCTTTATTGCTGTCAACTTTTCAACTCATTGTTCTAGTCTTCAAGTTGCTATTCGAATTAAAAAGAATATTTTTAATGGTATTTTAGGCGACGTATTTTGAAAACATCGTTTTGTGCTTTTGATGATAAAATATTTTTTATGCTTGTTAAAATAAATAGATAAATAAAGCTATTTGCGCTCGGTTGAATTCATTTACTCAAGGTTTGCTTCATTAATGGAGTTTCCGCGCCGGAACGACATTTATAAGAACTTTTTCTAACCAGCACACAGTATATGTAGATGGACTTCTTCGTCTGGTGATGGACTTCTCTCACTTGAGAGAAGGCCAGACGGGCCCCAGAATATAAGGAACTTGTGCAAAAAACCTAACCCTTCTTATAAGAACCTCTTCAAGTGGTAAATATTAGCGAGAAAAATCCACAGGGAACAACAGCCCAATTTACACTGGGAATAGGCCTCATTAAAAATAGCTGGCTTAATTAATGGTGTTGGAAACAAAATAAGTGAGAAAATAAATGGTTTCTTGGGAGAGATGAATGGCTCGGTGCGTGGATGCGATAACGCATTGCGACTTCCCTCAAAAGTCCTGTCATCATCGTGGGTTGTTTTTGCACCTGGTGTGGGTTGACTTTACTGCCTGTTTGTTTTCTATTACTTTCGGTAAGTTCCCATGAGTGTCGGAGAACAGTGTTGGGTATAAGAACATAACTGCAAGTAAATAGAATAAAATAAGTGACCCTGTGTCGTAGGATGACTATGTTTTGATTCTATGGAATGAAAACAGTACTGCACGTTCTAAGAAAGAAAACATATCTGCATGTGCTATTGAACTAGTTTTCTTCCACAGATTTAACTTACATCCACTGTACACAGTATGATCTAGCTTTAGCTAGTCGCGTACTAATACGGCTCTGATTTAAATGAGCATAGTGCACGAACAACAGAAGCCTGACTTTCTTTCAATCATTAGAAGCTCCCTAATGCTGTGACTATATTACTCATTCAGTTGCTCATTCTACATACTCATTCATTTGTAAATCATTTCTGAATTGTGACTACAGCAGGCATGTTATTTCCAACAATGGACCGTATTCACGTATAGTGTGCAAATTGCCACACAGTTAGTCGGAATTCCCGTACAGATCGTCGGAATTCTTGTACAGTTTTCCAGAATTCACGTACAGTTTGTCAGGATTCCTGTACAGTTTTTTCAGAATTTTCGTACAGTTTGTCGGAATTCCTATACGGTTTGTTGGAATTTCTGTACGTATTGTCAAATTCCTGTGAAGTTTGTCGGAATTCCTGTGCATTTTGTCAGAATTCACGTACAGTTAGTTGGAATTCCTGTAAATTTGTTGGAATTCCTGTACAGTTTTTCTAAATTCCCGTACAGTTTGTCCGGATTCTTGTACAGTTTGTCAGAATTCCCGTACAGTTTGTCAGAATTCCTATACGTTTTGTCGGAATTCCCGTGCAGTTTAACAGAATTCCTGTACGTTTTGTCGGAATTCCCGCACAGTCTGTTGGAGTTCTCATACGTTTTATAGGTATTCTCGTACAGTTTGTCGGAATTCCTGTACGTTGTGTCGGAATTTCCCTTGCAGTTTGTCGGAATTCCTGTGGTATGGGGCAATTCACGGGCATTTCAATGATTTGAGAGCAGCAGCATGCAATATGTTCTCATAAAAAAATACTACCATGTACTTTTAATAACACGCACTTGAGGTTTAAAGTTAAAAATTCATGTTTTAAATGACGCTTTTCATTGATGCGTTGTTTAAAGTGTAACTCGACATACATTAGTTTGCAATGGACTGATTTCTTCGTTTATTGTCACGATATGACATGTAGGTCTAGTAGTTTTACTAGAGATGTAAAATTACTTTAGCATTATTACAACAGTTACGCCATTAGTACTTACACGCTATGCAGACCATACACTTCCATGGGAAGTTTAATCTGGGAAATTATTGATTTAAGTCTTTTTTAAATTTATGTTTGTGGGAATGTTTAATTTGTGTCATGATCCTCGATATGAACTTTATTTTCTCCCGTAATTGACAAAAATATCACACACCAGGTCGCTCTTATTAAAGTTAATCAATTCCGCGGAATTTGATAAGCCGGACGCGCCTTCAGGACAGGAGCCGGGGCAAAGTTTGGGGAAGATTTTCAGAATTGCTGGAGTCAGGGACAAAAGACGTGAAGATGCGAGCCATTGCAAGGTGGAGATTAGAACTCAAGTTCGTTAATGTCTTCAGCACGAGCAGCCGAACACTCCCAGCGAACGTCGGGGATGACTCAAGAAATTTCCTTTTTATGTTCCCAAAAATCTGAATAAAAACTTTTAGTATGAACTCCGAAGTAGTTGTTGTTTCAAGAATGTGAATATATTAAAGGTTCTTGAAACCCTTAAAATTCCCTGAAAATTTTGTGCACCGGAAATATCGTACATGGCAGAAGTGTGAAAATTTTCAACAGTTTCTTGAGGTAAAACATAAGTTGAAATATTTCAGGGGTCATGTTGACAGCCACTTTGACATGTGAGATGATCATAGTTTTCTTGCGTTATGTGTGAGGATGCAAGGCCTTCATGACTATACGGCTTGCCACTCAGGCCTGCATCACCTCTCATTGTTGATATTTTGATGCATACTCGTATTTTATGTACAATTTTGTGCATGAGTGATGAATATTTTGATGCATATTTTGACGTACATTTTGTTACATAAATATTTTTTATGTATATTTTGTTTGATATTTCAGTGTATTTTTTGTAGAATATATTTCAGTTGATATCATGGGAGATATTTTGGCTTTTCTAGGTGTGTGCGAAGTAGATATTCTGGCAACCGAATTTTGCAGAATTCTTTTCACGCAGTCGAAGGGTTTGGCTTCATTAGGAGAGAGTTATATCCTTTATTATGTTCGTATGTATTCCTGCTCGTTGTACGTCATACTTCCTGCTCGTTGTACGTCATACTTCCTGCTCGTTGTACGTCATTTCCGTTTTCCTTTCCATGATAACTTAAACCAGAATCTGATAACTTTTTCAATCTGATTCAATCCTTACTTCACAATTTTCAGGTTGAGCTCTAAATACAAAATACCACATACACAAAAAGAAAGAACTTCCCTTTTCTAAACGCGTGATGTAAAAAAGAAAGTTCTTTACGGTACTACGACCGTTGTAAATCCTTCATTATGCTGCTCTTGAGGATTAAGTTCATTGCTGTCAATCAAACTGAGGTTCATTGCTGTCAATCAAACTGAGGTTCATCGCTGTCAATCAAACTGAGGTTCATTGCTGTCAATCAAACTGAGGTTCATCGCTGTCAATCAAACTGAGGTTCATCGCTGTCAATCAAACTGAGGTTCATCGCTGTCAATCAAACTGAGGTACATCGCTACTGGCGGAAATTCCAGAGTTTTTAGTCGAGGCGTTGCTTCCGTCATAGCGGCGTGGTTCTGAAGCTTCATGGGAACGAGCATGGAGGGAAGTGAGTTGCGTGACCGTGACTCTCATGACTCACGTGACCGTGAGTCACGTGCCTCAATGCAGTTCCGTTAATGATGGATGAACCTTTATTTCCTATGTAATACCTGCCGGTTTTCCCGAAACGTTTAGTGGGTTCATGGTATTTACTATTCCTTTCACGGGTTCAAATTTGGGTTTCTTCACAGAGACATGTTTATATTCAGAGTGAAGAGACGCACAGATATTTTCTATTGAGTGCTCAGAAAGCATGAACTTAAACCAACTGAATGTATTTGTAAACTTTAATGTTTGGCCGTTGTAGGTGCCAGTGTAGATTTTTTGCACTTTTCCAGTGCAAAAATCAGGACAAAGAAATCACATTCAAAAACAATTAAGCATAATATTTTTTCCTAATAGAGAAGTCTTCCTATAATTATAGTTTTTTTGAAGGTTCTCCTCTGTCGCTTTGTTATGCTTGTGTCATTTATTGAGCGAAAATACGACCAAAGGAAGACAGTACCGTGAATGTAGCGTGACTTGCATATAGATCCTGAATATTTTACTCGCTTACCTCTGGTCTGTGTCAGAAAGAGACTTTTCCTGGTGACTGTATCGTCTTTCTGTTCCAGTGACAGACAAAAATGAAGAAAAATTTTGAATTTGCTTCTACAGGATGAAAAATAAACTGTGATTAGTAGGAATTTGGAATTAAATTGGGGCAAAATCAAAGTCTATACAAAGTCATGCAGAAATTAACATGCAAGAAACTAAATACACTTGATGTATGCGTAATTGGGACTCGAAGTTCTGAGAATTTAAAATTCTGAAAAAGAAATTAAGACCATACAAATTTGTTCCAGAAAATTTGATATTTTACTAGCTCACCTTCTAGCCTTTAATGAATGTGCTGTAATTTCAGTGCTCTTAATTGGATACTTTAATGATCTAAATCATTGGTGCTGTTTATAATTAACGGATACTATTTATCCACTATTATTAGATATTATTACTATGTAGTTATTATTCGCAGATTTTACTAATGAATTATTATTAACGGTCATTTGATGCTACAATTATGGTGGTCCAGAGCTCCCCATGATAAGACTTAAGTTACTGATCGCAAACTTTGTACAAAGAACTTGAAGCAATTTTACAAGCATTCATGACCTACACAGTCACTAACTTGCACTGATATGCTGCCTCACTCTCCAGCTAATTAGAACATTAATAATTTACTACATAAAAGACTGCAATCTTTAAAAAAGTTTCTTCTTATTCTGTTAACGTTCTTGTCATTCTCGTGAACCTCTTGTCATTCTGGTGAACCTCTTGTCATTCTGGTGAACCTCTTGTCATTCTGGTGAACCTCTTGTCATTCTCGCGTACCTCTTGTTATCAATTATTATTCGGCAATTTGTGTCGGATATGGTAAGATCTACGAAATTTTACCAAGAAGTACTGAAGTTAATTTTACTATGACGAATTTTACTATGAAGTTTGATGGGGAATGTTCCTTGTATTTTTTTATATGTCAAGTGTAGTCGTCATTTGAGGGGAATATTTTGTGAACAAATTTCTGTGTTCTCTCGTGCGTGTTCCAGGCTACTCTTTGCGTAAGAAAGTTCATAAACTGAGATAGTCTTTGGACGTCAAAGTCTGATAATCTTGTTACTATTAGCTATGCTAATGCGAACGAAGGTTTTTTAGAAGGACATTAGTGAGCGCATATTCTTGAGTGACATCCAGCATAACTCACGTCATCCTGTCTGCAAACTCTGAATGACTTTCTGCTCGTTGTACGTCATACTTCCTGCTCGTTGTACGTCATACTTCCTGCTCGTTGTACGTCATACTTCCTGCTCGTTGTACGTCATACTTCCTGCTCGTTGTACGTCATACTTCCTGCTCGTTGTACGTCATACTTCCTGCTCGTGGTACGTCATACTTCCTGCTCGTTGTACGTCATACCTCTTACTCATTGTACGTCTGCTATGTGAAGACGTAAGTTGCAATGTGTTGCTGCGGACAGAGTCAGGAATTACAACATTTCCTGGTAATTATGTCCGTGCTCCGGAGCAAGCATTGCGAACCTTGTCGTGTTGAGTGTCGGTATTGCAGCGCAGAAACTTCAACCCCTGCACGACGCCCCTGTTGTCTCCAAAACTATAAAACATTGCACACAAGTGCACTGAAGGTCCTATTCGTTTGTCCTAGCCTCTGTTACCAAAAACTCCAGTACATAGGGACATGTTTACTCAGTAGTACGACACTCAGGTCAGTTTCACGCACCATGACTCGAACATTACTTACATTACGTACATTATGTACAGTACGTACATTACGTACAAGAAATAAATGAGCTGTTCGTGTGTCGGTGTGTCAGTATTGGCAAAAATGTCGAACATCGCCAGGTTAAAAGTTTTATTGGCTTCGTTATACTGCACTTGACACTGGACATTCCCGACCCTCACGACCCTCACAACCCTTACAACCTTCACGACCCTCACGACCCTCACGACCCTCACGATCCTCACGACCCTCACGACCTTCACGTCCTCACGACCCTCAACGACCTTCACGACCCTCACGACTCTCACAACCCTCACAACCGTCGAAGACGAGGGCAAGAGGCTACAGCAAGGCACGGCCAGACTGCCTCATTCTTACAGTATGCAGTCAGCAGATGCCAGCACACGAGAGCTTGCTGTGCGATCCAAATACTCCTGAAGTGTCGTCTTTAAGTTCGTAAAAAATGTGTATTAGTTTAAAAGAATTACATACGGGGAATTTCATAGAGCCATTTTCTACGGAATTTTGGCACAGGAGCTGAGCGGAAGTGCAGCAAAAAAAAATTAATCCAGAAAACTATGTTTTTACCTAATATTTTTTCTTCAGATTGGTTGTAAATTTGTGTTTGTTATGGTCAAATGTACGGAAATTTACGAAATTACATGGAACTTAACGTTCATCAGACGACGGTGTCGTATCGGTAAGATCAAAATACTTAATATTGCAGTAATGGCTGATTGCGATTGCATCGGACACGACTCATCGATTGACTCTGGTCTTCTTTGAACAGACTTTGCAGTTATTCAGTGAGCACTAACGATGAGTCGTACTGCTCAGGTGCTGAACAATTACGCAAGTATTTACCTGATTACATTTATGATACTGTTAGACGAACTGTTCTGGTCCAAAACGCATCAAAATTGATTATTTCAAGACTGAAGAACATCTTTTAGACAAAAATTAGAGGAAGCACTGTTAAAATTTACCTCATTTGGCAGACTTGAAGTATGTGTTCCAAGCTAATATTTATCGTTGCCTCGTATACATATGCAGTGCAGTCGGTACAAGAGCTTCATGTCATGAAACGCGAAGTTTACTCTCTCAATATACTAAAGATTATCAATAGTCATCGATATCTGTTAGAGGCCGGAGTGATGCAGTCTCATCACACTCACTGCAATACACTGCCCTTCACGATTTACTCTCTGTTCAAATAATCAAGTAATTTTGTGTAACAGCATATTTTGTACCTGAAGCTGTATAAGTTCGAGTAATTTGTAAAAGTTTGTTTTAAGACATCCCACTATATAATAATGACCAACTTGTTGCTTGCTTGCTTGCTTGCTTGGTTCGTCTCTCTGTCAGGCTCTTAAGGATTTAGATAGGAGGGAATTCGTCTACGAATAACAAGATGAGATGCCATGAAATTTCATCCCTAAATTACGACGGCAAATATAGTTTCTGGAATATAAATTCGAAAATCAAAACACTGTATTAGAGCTTTTGATCCTGTCTTTATTCCTGTTTTGATAAGCTATTTTATATATTTTTTCAGCTGAACTTCTTCGTAGCTATTGAAACTTCGCGCGGAGTAGAGCCCAAATATTCGGAGTACAGGCCCTGGTATATTAATATACAGTTTGTTGCTTGCTTGATCCGTCTCTCTGTCAGGCTCTTAAGGATTTAGATAGGAGGAAATTCGGTAGGGAATACATGTATTGTAAGCATTGTATTGTGGATACCAAAAACACAGTCTTCAGTGAGGAAACTCCTTCAGTATGGAAACTCCTTAACAAAGCCAGCGTCCACTGGCAAATAAAATGAAATAATTTAGTAAAAAATACGGGAATTTTCACGTGTGGGCCTACTAGTAATATACATAAAATAATAGATGATGTATTTCCATTTCTCTGTATATCTGTGTGTCCGCCCCATTACTTCCTATCTATTACTGAAGAAAAATTATTGAACTGAAATCAGAACGGATATGCATGTAGTATAAGCATAGTATTGTGGATACCAAAGGCGCCTTATCACTATAAAATACTCAATTTTTTCCGTTATTAGTTTTCTTTTCCTACACGGCCATGTTAGCGGTAGATAAGGTTCACAATGGAAGTTCGGTACATATACATGAAAAATATTCAGATTTTGATAGTACCACGGGTAAAACTGAAAATTGTATTTTATTCCAGGAATCCTTTATTTTATCATTTCAAACCGAGGAATTTCAATGGGTACTAACAGGGCCATGTTATCGTTAGATAAGATGCAGAATGGAAGGTCCATATATACGAGTATGTATTAATAAAAAATATTCATTTAGAGCGCAATAATTCGGCGTCAATCCTTAATACACGAGTCTGCATAATAAATTTAAATCAGTAAAATCTAAATCGTGGACCTTCCACGGGAACTGTCTAATTTAAAAATAAATGTTATGCATAGAATACCAGTTTTTCACGGTGCAGCGTCTGATTGTTGACAGGCTGCTACGTTGAATTTACCTTATACCTGCACATGGCAGCGATTGCAGACTGCTAGACTATAGAGTAAAATTTCTTTTTTACTCCTGAGTGTATTTATGTTTAGTTGATGATTAACACATGTGAGAAACGTTGCGAATGGTTTCTTTTATTTCTAGACATTCAGTTACCATTCAAAGTTTGAGTTCGGCTGCAAGCAAATCTACTTTAACTGGATCCAGTTTGATGTTTCAGTGAACAGCGGTAGAAAAAATGTTCTGCCTGGAGTTATGACGTTGCATCCAGCTCATCCAGTGCCCCAAAGAACCTCTACCTCAAGTCACATGACAAAAGGCGTGAACAATCGCCGGGAGCGGCATCACTAATCTTAAGATGTTAGCGCCACAAATTCTTTCAGAATCGTACCGAAGTTATTAAGGACTGGAAAACAGATCCTAACTCTTTAATTGTATGATGATTTATTATGTATTTGATGAGTAATTTGCAGGAAGTAAAACTAACATCAGCGCTCAAAGAAAAATGATCTACATTGAAACTGAAGCTGGATTGACAAAGCTAGGTTGACTGACACCATACCTCTGCTCGATCTAATAATTATTTCATCCATTAACAAAATGTGCTTCAGAAAGGGATTATTTTACATAGCATTTTATACTTCCGCCAATGAAACTTGAATAGAATCCTTCACATGGAATTAATTTCTTACATTGTGTGTCATGCGTCGTAAAGCTAATACTCAACAGTGCAAAATGCTGTAGTATGCTTCCATTATTTTCCATAAGTTATTTTGAACAAATGTGCAGATTATTTTGTCTTGTTCATGGTGATATTTCAGTCCCTAAAAACCATCGGATATTCTGGACCCTCAGTAAGGCAACAGGAAGCCTCACAAACCTAGAGACCAAAGTAAGTCATCAAAAAGAACAGGTTGACCAATCACAGGGCAGAGTAAGGGGCAGTTGTCATACCTGGTCTCTAATTGACCAATTGTGACGCGTAAATTGTGATGGATGAGAAAGAGTTATCGTCTCTGATTGATTGGAGTGCGGAGTGCCAAATGCTTCTACCACAGCTCGACTGCTCGTCCATGTTCTGGTCGGGAACATCTTTGTAGTCTCCATACTACAAGAAATTCAAACGATAATGACCTAAGTAAGATCTAATTATATTATCTTACTGTGGGTAACATGAACTACGTGTATGTTGAACTTTCGGTATTATTATGTGATTAAAAGAACTTGCTTGTTTGATTCAAGAAAACTTTCATGTACTGTTAAAGAAATTATGGAAAAAAAGTTTTTAATTTTTGCACAGTTGGCTTTGCATGAAATATATTTACCTCAGCCCTACGACAAAAAATTGAATGAATATTATATTTATTATTTTTACTAGAGGCGATAAAATTTTTGTCTCCCTAATGAGAAAATTTTTAATACGTTTGCTTGTTCAAAAATGCCATTCGTTTTTTATAGCAAAAAAATGAGCCACATTGGAAAGGCAAAATAAAGTCCTGTATTTAATTAATAACATCTGTAGTATTATTTTTCAATTATCATCTGCCATATACTGGTTCAAGAGAAGTGTCTTGATTCGAAACATCGATGGTCTTTAGTGTCGATTTATTTTACATTGTCTTGAGAATTGAATGTTGACTCTTTAAAAATAATTTACAGTGACCAAAACAGGCAGAAATTTGATCCATCAAAGTCTTGGGAATATGGAAAAAAATGTGTGTGAGATCTCGCATTGTCACGGTGTAAAACAATGCCTCTTCGATTGGTTAGTGGAGGACCTGTTTGGAGTATCATCGTGTCTATTTTACCTACCTGCTCACAATACAGGTCTCAATTGATGGTTTTGTTCGTGGGAAGAAGTTCATATTAAACAACATTTTTCTAATCCCACCACATTGGCATTAAAATCTTCTTAGGGTGGAGTCATGTCTTTGAAATTGTTTGTGGTGGGTGTTTGTTGCGCGTCCATGATTGTTTTTTTTCACGCTTTATTATAAAGAACTTATTTCTCATCTTTTATAATCATTTTCATCAAAAACTATGCATTTTCTTCCCGTTCAAGTAGAAGATCGCAGATGGAGTCCTGTGCACGAGATTGGCTTCAGCTAATTCTTGAGGAAGCCGCATATTGAACTTGGAAGCACATGCAAGCTTGCTGAAACGATTAGAAACACTAGATGTGGATGTCATGCGACATTAAATTTTGATGTCATGCTACACTTGATTTGGATGTATGGAGACACTAGATTTCGATGTATGTAGACATTAGTTTAGATGTCTAGAGACACTAGATTTGGATGCATGGAAACACTAGATTTGGATTTCTAGAGACACTTGGTGTGGATATATGGAGACACTAGATTTAGATGTATGGAGACACTAGATTTGGATGTATGGAAACACTAGATTTGAATGTCTGGAGATACTAGATTCAGATGTACGAAGAATATTCACGAGTCCTCTAGTTTTTAATGGGATTTTTCATGTTCGAACCTGAGCTTCGAGCACTGGTTAACTGGCTTGCCCTTCACTTATGCATCAATAAGTAGGTGATCTAGCAGCTGTGGGGCTTGAATCTGTGCTCAAAGCACTAATGTGAGCAGCACCTCACATAATGAAGACAAAGAGAAGGCAAGGCTCAAATTGTAGCGTTGTGTCTAGCCTGTATTCCAAGCACTGGTCGTCACACCTCTCCCACGCTGGTGTCGTTGTCTCGTTGATGCAACTGTTGCTGTGGTGGCCTTTTTTATAATTCTATTTCCTACAGAAATGCCCCAAATACGTATGTCTAATTGAAAAAATAGTGGCGTACACGCAAAAGGGTAGTGGTTATGCTCTAGAATAGATTGAAGGGTTTTTTATTCTGGTATATCGAGGTTAGAAATAATGGTAATCATCCTCGAATTGGAAAAAACAGGTGTAAATTAAAATAGAGCTGAAGAATAGAAAATAACTTTTCGATGATTTGTCTCATCTGCAACTTCAAATGCTGTAAATGAGCATAAAGAAAAAGTTATTAATTTATACTAGTTTCAAAATTTTCAGATCCATTCCGAGAAAGTTGAAACTGAATGGCTACATCATCAAATGCTTCAATCTTTTCATGTCAAGGAAACGATTTATGTATTCAAAACTTAGTCCCTCTGATAAGTGAGAATTGTTTTTACACCTAATATCTAGTATATCAAGCGTCTTATAGAACTTTAAAGTAGGTCATTGCGTACATGAAGTATATTAAAGTAAGTCAAAGTCTTTTGAAGCGTATAAAAAGTGTGATAAAATACGTTAAAGTGTATTGAAAAATACAAATAGTAAATATTTTTGCCAGTAATTTCGAACATACTACAACACTGTGGCTCTCTTGAGGTTCTGATGTTTTGCTAAGATCTTGGCAGGTGTTGTCAATCTCACAAAGCTCGGGTGAGGGCTCACGTCTCTGTTCCGTGTTTTACTATCTCCTTAATAAAATTATTACCAGCTGAAAGAATTAAAATCGTGCTGTGATCATTATTGCTGGTATTATTAATATCTTTGTCGTGATCACTCTAGTAATCACTCATCAGTCCCAACCCTCAGACATCTCTTATCTCCAAGCAGACATTGAATATCTTTATCGTACTCGGAGTAAGCGCCTCAGGGAGTAAGGGACCGTCGAGGAACCCAACAGGAGAAAAGGCAATTAAAGGCAGGATGAGTTTATTAGTTTGTATTTAGGCATTTGAATATTCTATTAGTTATTGTTTCTTCGTTCTTCGCCACACACGTCTTGACGTCAAGTACTGGCGTACTGACATCTTGCGGCAGAGCCCGGGACGTGGAGCGCGTGCACTTCTTGTTAGTGCGTAGGTTGTTTAAGCCTCATATTGTGCACAGACAGGATGGCTGTTTTCTTCTTCATTCGCTCTGCTGTTAACTGTGTACTTTCTTCAGGTGATGAGAGTTCTTGTGGAAATGTTGACTTTGGAAGCGCTTGGTAGAGAGTCCGTGACACAGGTAGGTAGGTCGGTACCAGTAGGAAAGATTTGAGGGACAGTTTGGCACAGGGTGTGCCTAAGTACAGGGGTGAAACGGTAAAGGATACTAGGAGGGTAATAGAAATGAGCGCTCTGCGCACATGTGTTGAGTGGTAAGGGTCTGCCCATGGAGTTTTCCGTGACACAGAGCGTTGTAGCCTTCTTATGTAGGGCGGTTGGCTGGGCGCTGCTGCCTGAGCGGGACCGCTCGTTGGTCAACTGGCGCTTCCGGTTGTAACGGGCTCTAGCCTCGTCACTGGATTCACTTTCGTTGTCTTGTTCTCTGATTGGTCGACGATAGCTAGCCTCGTCTGTGCTATGTTCATATGTAGTGATTACCTACATCTTCATATCATTAATCATAATTATTGTTCTCTTGAATTATTAATTAATAATTATAATTAATATGTAAATACTAACTGAACGTATGCCTTTGCACAACACCGTATGGTGCGTGAAAATGTTTTGCTTGTGCTCACACGACCACGACTTATTGCGCAGCCTTGTGTTGCTTGAACATGGTTTTTTGAACCCTCTGTTCCCTTGTACAATCTGCATCTTGTACCATCTGGCACCTTGTACCATTTGACACCTTGTACCATTTGATACCTTGTACCATCTGACACCTTGTACCATTTGATACCTTGTACCATCTGACACCTTGTACCATTTGATACCTTGTACCATCTGTTACCTAGCACCATTCAAAACTTTTTGTTTTGATGAGCGGAAATATTGGGCTGGCTTTCAGAGCAGAACTGTGCTCAACTCGTGCGACAAAAGTTCTCCGATGGCCATGTGTTGGAACTGACAGTTGTACGCACGCGAGCTGCACACTCAATGATGAAATCAAACGCAGCCCGCAATACTAATCAACTATCAATATACTGCATGTATTGTGTTCCTTGTATGCAGTACTACTGGTTTGTTCTAAAGGTCTGTTACACTTTGATATTTTTATTTAAAAGTCTCCAAAATTATGATGTATAGGAATAAGAAAACAAATAGGGCTTTCCATACATTTATTAGGACTACTAAAAGACTATTTTTCAATTTGACCTTCTTCAGCATCAATGAGGCGCCTCAGACGAGAGCGGTAACCCTTGCATACTTTGCGGATGTAATCTTTTCTTATTGTGGCCCATGAACAATTAACGGAAGGCTTTAACTCCTCTACACTGTTGAGGCGAACTTTACATTCCTTGCTCTCAATATGCGTCCAGACGCTGTAGTCGAGGGGGTTCAGGTCAAACGACTGTGGCAGCCAGAAGTCCTTGGGCCAAAAATTCATGTTTGAACCCAGTCACTCAATTTTTGCTGTATGCGCAGGTGCACCATCTTGTTGGAATACGTAGTTTGCATTTCTAGTTATTTTTCTTACCCAAGGTAGGATTTTCGTGACAAGAACATACTTGTAAGCAGTGGCGTTTAGCTTGTAGCCTGGGGGAACCACACTGGAGGCATCTTTTCTCCATTCAATGCCACAACTCCAAGCATCATCACAGAGGCCGGATGTTTGATTGTAGACACGTTCGGCAACTCAGAGATGTCCTGAACAAAGCTAACAATGCGATCATTCTGCTTGTTCACAAGAGGATCGACCGTGAATGTCTTCTCATCGAAAAAAATGATAATCCGATTACCATGATTTTTAAGATCGTTAAGAAGGCGTTTACATCTCTCAAAACGCTTCTGCTTCATTGCAGCAGTTATCAGGGGTTTTTTGACACGTTTTAAGCTCTTTCCCTGTCAATCTAAACAGCCCTTCTCACTGTCGAGACAGAGATGTTCTTTTTCCCAGGAAGATGAGTCATTTTGAGCGTTGGATCCTTTTGAATGTTTTTCTAATGGTCTCTGTCTTCACAACTCGGCGTTTATCTGAACGAGGACGATCTTTGAGGGTTTCACCATCTCTCAAACGACTGGCAACTCTGTGCACTGTCATTCTACTGACATTACGGTGCTTAGCAATGTCTGACTTCTTATGGGACCCACGTAGTGGAACAGAGATCTCAATTCTCTTTGCCTCCATAGTTAATGCTATTAATTGTTATGGACGTGCTAATAATTTTTAAATAGGATTGATAGCTTTACTATTCAGCTATTACAAGAATATTCCAATTTATTCTAAATGATCACTGAATTTCTGGAAAAATAGTGTAACAGAACTTTAGAACAACCCGTATTCAAGCACTAATACACTGCATAAATTGTGTTCTTTGTATGCAATACTATTCAACTACCAATATACTGCATGTATTGTGTTCTCTATATGCAGTACTATTCAACTACCAGTATACTGTATGAATTGTTTTCCCTGCATCTAGTACTATTCAACCCCCAATATTTTGTATGTATTGTGTTCCCTGTATGCAGCGCTATTCAACTTTACATGTACACTGTATAGACCGGTATAACGAACATACATGAATTATACGCACGTAAATTTCAGTTACATAAACATTGCGAACACTAACCATTGTTAACATTGTGACATATATTATGTATTTTGTGTGGGTGCTG
The DNA here is from genome assembly GCA_006783055.1 of Trinorchestia longiramus. Classification (NCBI taxonomy): domain Eukaryota; kingdom Metazoa; phylum Arthropoda; class Malacostraca; order Amphipoda; family Talitridae; genus Trinorchestia; species Trinorchestia longiramus. Next base: position 66,618 of record VCRD01000217.1, read on the forward strand.
CAACCGCTAAGTAACCTGTTTCTTCGAACATAAAATTCGTCGATTTGAATATACAATCTTTTAATATTATTGGATTTATCTCGTTCTAAAGACATGGGACAAGTTTCACATTCATTTATTAAAGACACGGTGAATGATACGCGAGTTCTTGAGTGACTTCATTTACGCTATGCGTACTGTTCGCGTAAATTTTATTTTGAGAAAATTAAATATTAATAGAGATAAAGAAGCCAAAGCTTTGATGGTGCAATTATTCCAAACAAAATTAGCATTTTATAACCTGCGATCTAAACGCTTCCCTTAAATATTTATTATCTTTGATTATTGAAATTCATACGGATAAAACTTACCGAGTTTATATCCTTAAGTCTTCCAAAGCTAAAGTTAACTGACACCATACCTCTGATCGGATTTATAATTTTTTCAAATATGAACAAAATGTGCTTCAAAAATGGCTAATTTTAAACATCATTTTATACTTCCATCTTATGAGGCAGCTGGTTGAAAAGCCTTCACTATCACCACACGATAAAAAAAGACCAATATCACCACACGATAAGAAAAGCTTTCTCTATTACTACACGATATGAAAAAATACATTCTGAAACCAAATTTCCATTTGTGGTGCCTCAAATGCTTTTATTTTGCATTTGTACGGGACTTTTTGCTCTCATTCACATTTTCCGGCGCGTCTGTGCGAGCCATTCTCTGCATCAACGTCCGATTCACTTCCATTCATAACGTCATCAATAACTTTAGATGTTGGGTCGCCATCGCCGTCTTTTTCTTTCTCTTCCCCAAAATTCGAAGCAAAAAAGCTCACGGCAATTCCTCTTCAATTTGAGGTACAATAAACTCGCGACCACCGGCGACCAGGCAATAACTTTTTAAACATATGGAGATTGACGGACGGTGAGGCTTCCAAATGGAATTTGTGCGTCATGATTGCAACGCGCGAGACAGATTGGGGAATACGAGAGGGAATTTTACTCGGGTTCGGATGTGTATCTTGAATGTATTAAGATACACTAGAAATTTCCTATGAATTTCTGTGCTATGATTGCAATCCAGTGGACAGATTGGACACTGAGACCGAGAATTTCCAGGTTGTGTGAGTGTATTTCATGAATAAATCTAGAGACTCACGGGATACGAGCTGGAATACAATGTTTTGACTAGTGAATGTGTATAACATGAATCGGAGGGGGAGTCTATTTTATATTTAGGAATCGTTTGTGAAGGCAATCAGCTCATTGAAATGAGATGGAGGATTGTTTCATTAATACAAAGAGATTTTTTCTTTACTTGCAACGACTGTGAATATACGTGCTGAAGTCCTGTTCAGCTTATTTGACTTTACAAATTAATTAGAGGATTGTTTTTCCACAGGTGAGGCGTCAGCGCTGAAGGTGGAGGCAACCAGCGGTAAGTAAGCCTAGTGAATTATTTGTGTAATAATTTAATTCGGCTAACATAGATGAAGGATCATATCGCATTAAGTGTAACTCGAAACTACTGACATAATTCTGAGTGCTTGTGGGAGAGCAGTGGCTGGTGTTCATGATCATTAGAAATTTAGGTTCCTCGTTTTAACTATAAATAAACTAGTTTTTTCCCATTCAACACTGATGATGTAATCTACTAAATAGATGTTCAGTTTTACACAAGTTCACTGTTTACATACACACAACTATACAGCATACACATGAGTGCAAACATCACACGATAGTGTAAGATCATTTGAATTATAGTAGAGTCGTTTATTTTAGGCAGGCTTGACTTTCATATTGGAATGCATGACAAAAGAAGTTTTCAGAGCGACAGAAGTTTGCACTTCAACGTACTTTGGATCCGTCAAAGACCCATTCTAGCAGTATCGCTTAACTTTAAGTCTACGGAAGTCATTAATCGTTCTTGGATCATTTGAAGCTTTTAGAAAATTGAGTAACCTCAGGGTACCACAGAGGGAGGCTATACTTCAAAAATATTCATTTCCATGAAGAAAGAACGGTCCTGCACTCCCACCGCATTACCAACTTCCATTAGAAAAAGAGGGCGATGCGTGCACAAAATGCTCCGTGTGTGCGTCGGTCTTCATAAAAGAAGATTTGAAGAGCTTTCCAAACTTCTAAAGGGACCAAGAACAATTCAAATGTGCTCCATAAATGCAGGAAAGAAAGAGAATGCGCGCGGCACAATCTGAGCCCGTCCTCCTGAAAAGCCCTACGCGTCCGCCAGGGGACACTTGTGAAAGATCAAAGGCCGAGCGCGTGTGGCTGTGCTGGCGGTGTTGATTTTTTCTTCATAAGTGCATGGGCTTATTAGAAACACAGAGGTCAGAAGGGTGCAGTAAAATCTGATGAAAGTACGTAGCATGGTTGCATAAACCGTAAAGAGAGACACAATTGGTACCTCATTTGTTATAAATAAATGGTGCGCATGTTCCGTATACCCTTGCCACTCAACGCAACTCCGTGGATTGCTGCAGAAATTAAAATTCACAAATAAAAAGCAGTAATTAAAGGACGCAGTACAGCCTTGCATTAGAGTATACTAGTATAACGAATTGTGTGTTTTGGGAGATTTTGATTCTCCATCACATGGGCGTTTTTTTTCTCAGTTTTGAGGAAACGTTCTCTAAATTAATAATTGTAATAATTAAAATAATTGAGTAATAATTATACTAATAATACTACTGCTGCTACTAATAATAATCATAAAAATTCAACTGCTCATATGACCCTATCAACTTCTTCCAACTAAAACCAAACTAAAGTTAGGGCACGTCCAGAAAATTGTGAGAAGCTTGAAAAAGTTAGTAAGTTACGTAACGTAAGAACATGTAAAGTACGTGTGGAGTACATGTGGAGTACGTGTATGGGCGTAGGTACATGTGTTTTATGAACAGGGACGTTTTCTTGCAATTTTTGGTCCTAAACAAACTAGTAAATACTCGTGCTCTCAAAAATAGGAAAACTATTGAAATTAGAAACTGCCCAACATGGGACGGGCTCAAGTACAACTTTTGAACTGTTCCGCTACAGAAAATTGACAACTCGTACGGATTTACTAAGTCTTGAATGTCTTACATTTCTTCAAAGCAGTTCATAGACTCATACTTTTCATTTCAACTTTGTATTGTCACAGATTGTGGCAAGAAAGTTGCCTAAGTTCAATTTAAATTTCTCCATTGTGTCATAAAAAATTCTCGATGCTGACCACAAAGTAATATTGGATCTCTTCCAACTCAAAACACCAAAGAAGTCTTTCCAATTTTGCGAAATACTATTTCTCTAGACTCCCAAATTGTGTCTTCGGAGGGAAAATGAATTAAATACGACAATCTGATGATATTGCAATACTCTTTTAACGCCAACATATGTTTCGTTTTAGAAGATTTTCGACTCCTTTTGAATGAGAAAATTTACGATAAGAATGATGCACTAACATTTCTCAAAAACACGCTTCCGTCGTACGCGTTATCGTCCTGTGAACTACACATACATTGCAGTTTACAGTTAATGCACGATCGAATTTTCAGACACATTCGAAAATTTACTTGAAACTTTTGTCATGCAGTAATTGGAGGAAATCGACGTCAATGCTGTCAAAATTCCCCGTCGAGACTTAATGTTTGTTTGAGGTCTGATGCGTGCACCTAAGTTGCTGTTTACTTGAGCATCTGAGGTTAATTTAGAGCTGGTTTTTTACTGACATCTTAAGCTTGGTACTATCTAAGCCTATAATTAAATTTCAGGTTGTATAATTACATCCCCATCCTGCTTTAATTTAACTACTGGCGTACACAATTAATAATTGTGATCGTAGACCAAAATTTGGCACCACTGCCAAATATTGGAGTGTCACAAAATCTGGTGCGGCGCAGTTTTGAGCCCAACATACAGAAGGAGGAGGGGAGACAGGTACAGAGGAGGGGGGACTGCCACCTAACAAAGGGCGCCTGAAACAAAGGCTCTGAGGATCGGCAGAGATGCTTTGATCTTTAAAAATGAACTCGTGAGACAATTAGAAGGGAAGGGGAGACCTACTCTAGAAAAAAATACCCAAAAAGAGTTTGCTGTTCAGAATTGAAGGGTTAAAACAGCTCTGCAGCTTCCCAACAATAAGTACTTACTTCTGTTAGTTAAGTAAAGAGAGTAGATTGTGAGAACGAGTGAGGATAGTCTGTGGGGAGCATTGAGAGTAATTTGTACCAATGATATGAGCTGGTGAAGAGTGAGAATCCAAGAAGAATTTTCCTCGGAACTGTAGAAATAGTTATTGGATTCAAGACCAAAATTTGTCCTGTGTAATTTTTGGCCAGTTCACGTAAAAACATCATTTCTCCAGAACTCAAATTCAATCTTTTTCACTGTCAGAATAATTAATTTTTAAAATCAGCATACGACTTTTCGTCTCTTTCGGTGCCCAAGAAGTGATTATGTTCGGAGATTTAGAACCTTTTAATCTTTTTAATATTTTCTTTAGAGGCTCACGAAGATCGTCTTTGAGTGCCATGCTTCAAGGGACGAGCAGACTGCAAGGCAAACGTACATGAATAAATGTACGTGATTTACGACAATATGTACGCCACGTACATACCCATACATCACTCGTGGGTGATTGAGTGATGATGTAGATGCCAAGTGTAGGCGAAGACATTGGATCATGTAGAGCATTATAAAATGCAGTGTAATGTTGTTATACATTAAAATATATAAAATTGAATATTTTATATATTTTAATATATAACAACATTACACTGCATGTTACAATGCTTTACACGAACCATCGTATTCGCCTACACTTGGCATCTACATCATCACTCAATCCCTCACGAGTGATGTATGGGTGTGTACGTGGCGTACATATTGTGCATCATAACCCGGGAAACATTATAATCTATGTCTACAGATGTGACGACGCTGATCTTGTATAGAATTCCAAACTAACTCACTCTCCATTTTTTAGACAAAATTTTCTCACAAACTCGAGCTAGCCATGACCCATAGCAGGTTCTGGTTACTCTAAACGTGTATTGTCTTATAAATGATTCTTTTAATAGGATTAAGCCCTCCGCTGCTCTACTCCCCGGATTAGGTGGCATATATTCAGGGCTGTTACTCCTAATACGAAGCGCGGCAATCAGCGAATGTGGCGTCAGTTTAGACGTCGGTTTAGTGAGCTTAACAGGATTGCTTGGATTGCAAAGCTCTCTCCAAGTCTCCGGCGCATAAGTTGAGTAAAAAAACACGATAATGGGGTAACTTGGAACATTGACTTCCAAACTCTCTAATGAAGACTTGCCGTAAAGACTGGCCGGCCTAAACAAACACCAACAATCCGACAGAGCGGGCTATGTGTAGCCTACGGGCACATACTGCATTTGCAGTGTATGCAGTCAGTGTTTTTGTGTACCAGTCTGCAGTGATTGCATGATTGCACCTGAGTTCAAAGAATTGTTTTTACAAGTAATGGAAATGAAAATGATAGCAGTTTAAGAAGCAATTTTTATTCCTTCTCTGAAAAGAATTAGAAAGCTTCACTTGAGATTATTGATTGAAGCATAGTTAACTCGTCAACCTGGTTTTATTTGGTCACACACACGCACAGTACTACGTTCTGTATGTGCATGACTGTTTTAAATCAATACAGTTAAAAAATATTAGCTCTACGTTTATTATTAAAATATTTTACTTCTATTACAGGAACACACAAATACGAATGTAGCCTTGTTACACGTCACTTGTTATTTTTATTTAAAATAAACAATTTTTGTACTAAAGCTAAGGAATAATATTATTTTGAAGGACACACTAGAGGGAAGGGATTATTCTTACCGATGTGAATAATTAGTTTGCACACAACAGCACTAGCCTCATCAGACACAACACACAGGCAGCAGTCAACACAACACACAGGCAGCAGTCAACACAACACACAGGCAGGAGTCAACATAACACACAGGCAGCAGTCAATAAACACACAGGCAGCAGTCAACACAACACACAGGCATTAGTCAACACAACAATGAAGGTCAGCAGTATCCTGACTGAATGTGCTATATTATATACATATAACTGTTCAAAAAGAATTCGTTGATTAGGAGAGCGGAAAAAGTGCCCCCATTTTACAGCAAAATGAAGGCGAAGTTGACAAGTTGTTCCATATGAGGTACTTCACAAATGTGCCTCTGTACATCTCATGTCCTCTGTACACCTCATGTCCTCTGTACACCTCATGTCTTCTGTACACCTCATGTCCTCTGTACACCTCATGTCCTCTGTATACCTCATGTCCTCTGTACACCTCATGTGCTCTGTACACCTCATGTCCTCTGTACACCTCATGTCCTCTGTACACCTCATGTCCTCTGTACACCTCATGTCCTCTGTATACCTCATGTCCTCTGTACACCTCATGTGCTCTGTACACCTCATGTGCTCTGTACACCTCATGTGCTCACGCGTGGTCCAGGAGAGGGTGTCTGATAACTCGCTGCAGCTCCTCGTTCCTACCACCAGCTACGCCAAACTCTTTTCTTTATGCGAATCAAATAAAAAATGCAAATAGAACTTCTCAAGAGGGAAATGTTCTTCGAGCAAAGTTGGTTTCCGTCGCTAATGCTGCAAAGGCAAAACCGCAATCCCTGGTTTTGGGTTTCGAAATGGTTTTAGCTTTTTTAGAATCGGGTTGACATCGCTCCAGCCTCACGAACGTTGTTTTGAAATTTTTGCCTGCGCAGCTGTTGAAACTTTGTGTATAGTCATCAAAAGAACTAATTTTTAAAACAGCTGATTTCCAGCTAATTCTTGTTCATAACTAAACTTGAATAAATTAATCGATTATGAATATAAAAGTTGCTCATTCCCCGATAAAGTAAATCGAAATGAGGAAACTTATTTTTAATTCTGGAATTGGTTTTTCAAAAAATATCATATGGGATAAAATTAAATATTTTCTTCTTAGGAAATAACATGATTAGCAAATAAATATCAACAAAACTTTAAACGTATTTATCACATCGAAACTAGAAGTGATAAGAATGTGGTGGTCGTTGGAACATTAAACTGTTGAAAATCCACACGAATTTTTCTGCACCCAACGCACAAACGCACATACAACGAGTTAAGTTATTCTTAGTTTTCATGACATCACAGATTTATGCCCCGGACATGCCCCGGACCTCGATCTTTGCTCGAATCCGTACGTGTTTATGGATGAGTTTTATGACTGAGGATTAGTATGACTGATTAACATGAACAGCACAAACTCCAGTCTTGACATGAAATTATTTTGTGATAGATAAACTTAAAGAAAATTACTAAATATTTTCTACACGGTTAATATGTGAAAAACAGAACACACTTTCTTTTTATTCGTAATTGACCTCCAGACATTCGAAGAAGTGTCTTTATCAAGTGCCTGTTCTGTTGCGTCTTGCTGGGTAGGAAAAAACTTTTTTCAATTGCATCCAATGCCATCTTCCACCTCGAGAGTCTGAAAGTAACTTCTTTGTTGCTTCTTTATTCGTTGTGGAGAAAACTTGTGCTTTGTATGATTCTTGCCTGAATCCTTGAAATTATTCCATCCTGACTGCATTTTTGGTGTGATAATGAAGCCTAATAGATATCGTGTTTTCAGCGTAACGTTAATTCTACTGATTAATAAAGTATTCTCTGGCGAAGTTTCTTTACAAGTAACTCTGATCTTCATAAATGGCAATGAAGTCTGTAAAAATTTACGGAATAGACAAGAAATTTTCAGGCAAATTCGGTGATGAAATTGTTATAAATGAAGAGGAGAACAAGTCCAAGGAGATGAATATCTAAACTTCATGACAAGGTAAAATTGTTAATACTCTCTTAACTTTAATAACATCTTCCCCTTAGCCTAGACTAGGGGGAGGGTATTGAAATTTTCTTATAGGGCATTTATTTTTTAATTCATGTTCATGTTCTTTAATGTAACTCATTACATTATGTCTATGTTAAATAACACATGGATGTGAAGGATATGCATGAAAAATGAACAGTCAAGGAGTGAGTCCATTTTTGGGGGACTTCTTCATACGGGATACACATATGTATGCATCTATATTTTGTATATACACATCTGTATACATGCATGTTATGTATACATGTATATTTTGTATAGACACATGTTTGCATGCATATTTTATGTACACACACATGTATGTATATTCATAAGGAGGATCAAACATCTAGAATGTTTCTTCCCAACTTTTACAGAAGAGAATAAATTTGGTCTTAAGTCTCGACAAAAAGTTGATTGCTGCAACTGGCTCCAAAAGTTTATAGAAAACCCCGTCATTTTCAAACTTTTGTCATAATGAACGTTCTGCTCGTTATGCTACTTTTAAACCAAGACCAAAGACGTTTTTTCCACTGAAATCCTAACGAGACACATTTTATGAGCAACATTCAATTATAAAGAATAGTTTTTAACCGACGGGCGATATTTTTCCTTTGCGGTCACTGAATTTTTTCCGACACATTTTTCACGCCGTCGTTTGACATTTTTTTTGCAGGCACATAACATTTCTGCGAATTATTTCATTTTTAAGAGAGTTTTTCATGCACCTGAAACATATATGCTGCCTCCCAACAACATTCTTGAGGCGCACTCTACATTCTTGCTAACACAGAACATTGCCACTGAAATGATTCCTTCATGAATACAACAGTTTCGAAAAATATCACAGTTTTTGCTCTAGCATTTTTGTGCAATTGTGTAACTGTATACTCAGAAACTCCTTTTAACACAATTGGTGTCATAAGCAATTTTTAAGATGAACTATATTTCTTAAACATACATCAGCTTATTTTTGGGCATAAATCTCTCTTTCAATCGAAAATTCCAAAATGTTTATAATATGTAGTAGTTGCTAAATCATCACGACAAATAGTCATATGAATTATAGAATATTAGACAAATTTTAGAAACAAGCAACTGTTATTGCATTGGCTTTGTCGCAAAGATGCCCAGCAAAATGAAGATAAAAAGATTGAATTTTTACTTTCATAGAATAGAATAAGGCACTAGAAGCAAGCCGTTTGGTCCATAATCTGTATTCACTCAGAATAAGCCATGACAATATACTTTTTGATAAAGTAACATTCTCATAATGTTCAACAAGATGTTCATCACATAGAATAGTTTGAACAACGAACGCTCGTTTTTTCAAGTGTTTATCTCGTAGCTTGAACTGCTGGTGCTCGTTTCAAAAGTTTCTTTTGAACGTCGCTTTTCTTTTCAGTAGCGGAAAGAATTTGCAAAACTCGGCCTTGTTCCCTTCGTGCCTCTCATGGGTCGCTTACCAAATTCAGAAGCTGCAAAAGTTGCCTTGAAAGTTAAGACAATTTAGAGAAATTTACTCGCATTACTACTTCATAAGTCGCTGTAGTCGTCGGACCTCTTTGTAAATATGCCCTTTCTCTCGTAAAAATGCTCCTTCCAGTAGTAAAAATACTCGTTTTTTCTTCTTTCCACCAGTAAAAACACTTTTCTTGCTGTTTTCTCTTGGAAAACTATTCTTTTATTTCTCTTTTGTCCAGTAAAATTATTTTTTCTTGCTCCGTACATCAGTAAAAATCAGTGTACATTGTACACAGATCTGCAACGAAAAAGTCATTACGCACTGTGCACAATTAATAATGTATTAATTCACTGGAAATTCTTACAAGTAAAATAGAGTAACACATGCTGTAATAATTTCGATATTGTAGAATATGATCGCATATGTTCGTTGCTAGTAGAAACAAGCATGAAATAATTCCTCGTAATTCAAATAAAAAGGATGGGTGCCATCATTTTTTGCTTAGTGATAAATTTTCGTGTCAGCTCACAAATGCATGGGATTCGCTCCATGTTACAAGATTAAACAAAATAATGATGTATGATTTTTTTATTATAATATATGAAAAAATGATAATATATAATGTATTTATCATTATATAATGATGATGTTTTTGTTTTGATTTACCTTAATTTGGGTGTAGCTGCGTCGCCTTCAACGTCATAATGAGGTCATACATTCAGCTCACTGTGTCAAGAAAAGCCTTTGAAAAAAAGCCTTCAAATCTTAAGCGATTTATCCATTAAAATCTCCTTCTGTTGAGTGTGTTTTCTCCAGTGAGTGAGAAGAAATGGCAGGCAACTCATCTAGTCATTGTTCTTCACCATGCAGCACTGACATTTTTTTCTGAGATTAGGTCCAAGACTGGGACGAAACTTTTAGAACTCCAGTGGTTCAAGAAATCAATCACTCCAGTTCTAGAAATCAGTTTGTATTTGACGAAGCAACACTTTGAAATGTACTCGTACATACATAACGAATCATACAAAAATATTATCCTAATTCAATCCTGCCTAACAGTTAGTGCTGAGTGCATTCACTTTATGGTTAAATTGTCCAGTTTAAAGTGAGTTGACCATCGGATTCACGCATTTCAGTGATCCTCAGCACGAGCAATGTTGTTTTTCAGAGGGTGTCGTTTGTAACTTTCTCCTTTGCAGTTGGCCTCACAAGTTCAGTTTCGCCCCCGTCTAAAAAGTACGAGAAGTTGCGGTTACATGCTCCCTAAACTGCTGCTGAAATACCCTGTGGCTTCGCAAGCTGAACTGCCACCATTTAACAGAATGGACGTACTCCAAATTTTCTCGTGCAAGTTTCTGCTGTTGATTTTGCCTCTAATGGAAGACACGACGTGCTCTAGAGTTCCAATAGACGGTATAAACAGTGATTATTACAGTATTTTTTTTACAATTTCGTTGTTTAAATTTATCTGCAAAAGAAAGCGTTGATTTCAAATCTTCTTAAGATGATATTGCAAATCCTGTATTTTTTGTCATTAGTATTCAAAACAGTCAAATAACCTTTAACTATCCTGTCATAAATGAATAGGAATTTTCTGTTTTTGCAAGATCAATTATGTTTAGCCATGATTACACGGATATCAGAAGTAAAATTGGGCATAAAAATGAGTTATTTAAACTGCCACGAGAAGACATTCAGAAGTGCGTTGACTGCACGCGCTTTTATCGAAGTTATTCGAGTATGTGCACCAGCACAGCAAGAAAAATTAAATTCTATTTCATCAATGGGAATTTATACGAAAAATATATTTGTGGGAATGCTACAGGACTAACCAGATGATAAAGAAACGTAAAACTTTATAGTTTTGGGACCCTGACACAGCAAGAGAGATGCAGTCTGAAGGCCAGTCAAGGCATCTGTCGCTCTAGTTAACATCACAGGTCTGAGTAGAATAGAATAGAATAGAATAGAATGAGGCTATAGGAACGAACCCTCTAGCCCATTCTTGGGTCGGATAATTACTTCGATAATTATTCGGTTGTTTACTGAAGTCCCATGCCGCATTTCTAGCCGCATCAACCATGTCGGCAGCGGGATTCGAACCTGCGTCTTCCTGCTCGCAAGCAGATTCGCTCACCAGTCGACCAAGCATAGTCTCTACAGCTGCAGATGCTTCAGAGAATCATGAAGTGTACTGTGACTCTGGCACCTTGTGACTTCCCTCTTTTCCCGAGGATAGGTTGAAAATAAACGTGTGATTTGCCCACAGTAAATGAAATTTCACATAATGCAACCCGTAGCTCCACAGCATAGTCTTCAAGAAAGAAACACAAGCGAAATTTAAAGGGTGAATACATTCGTTGTCTCCATGTATAAATACTGGTTTTATCATTTTCTTTCATCTTCATTGAAAAATATTCCATTCCAAACCAATGCACAGCGTGCTTTATTTGAGATACGCAAACAATCTTTTTTATTTTGTTTTATTCACAAGCGGCACTATCTATTAATTAAACTTATGCAATGATCTAGCTTAAAAAGCATCATTGATCAGAGTAATTCAATCTCTTCATGATTTTTTTTAAATTTTGTACTATCTGTTTAAATTGATTCAAATTATTTAAAAAAATTCCTACGCAATTTGAATTGCTTGATTAAGTGTGCATTCAAGAATCAAAGAAATGAAAAGTTCTCGATCCAGGAAATATCCCATTTCAATCACCAAAATTGGAAATGACGCTAAAAAGACTACCACTGAGCGAACACGACTACCTCCACTGATTGTGATGCCGTCAAGCCCAAATTATGTAAATGTCATGCAAGAATATTAAAGTCCATATTATGCTGAAGCACATGGTGCTTTGTGTGTGTCTGCACGGTAGCCAACCAACATCCTCACTTTACATGAACTGCTAATGCAAGAGACGAGCAAGTGTTTGCTTCGGACTCGTTTCAATCGAATGCAGAGTGCAAGCAGAAACGAGTTGTAGAATAAAAGTTCGTTTGCAACTGAACAAAAAGTGCCAGCAGAAATGAGTCATAGAACGGAAACTCATTTCAATTGAGCACAAAGTACGACCGGGAACAAGCAGTAGAATGACATGAACAAATTTCGATGATGCAACTTTGTACCGGAAGTGACATCAGTTACAGTGCTGATGCACTTAGAAGTTTGGCAAGACTGCATTGGTGTGGTGCAGGACGACGCCCACTGGCGATAGCTTGTAGTTCAAACCATGACGTACTCCAACAACTCGCCCTGCACGTGTCTAATGTATGAAATCCGTGATGTACGAAGGCATTATGAAATTTTTGTCATGCAACCAATGTATTTCTTAATTTTGGACACGTAGCCACGAAGTTTGTAGTCTTTGACGCGTGCCACAAGTAGTTAGTAGTCTTTGACACGTGCCACACATAGTTAATAGTTATTGAGCCTTTGACACTTGTAGTTAGTAGCTTTTGACGAGCGCCACACGTAGTTAATAGTCTTTGATGCTCATCTCATGTACATAGTTAGTGGTTTTGTCACGTGCCTCACGTTTTATGTCCGTTGCAAATGATATCGTGCAGTAACCGTAATGAATACCCGGCTAAGATAGCAAAAAATCAAATGAATAAAATCTAAAGTATAGTGCAAGTTCAAAATTGACTAAATAACCAGTGGTAATACCGTACTGACGACTGAACTAAAATGATCCCTTCACTATAACTTGTACTTGTAATAGATTATTGTAGAATAACTTCACTATAATTTGAAATATATGTAAAATAACTCCATAATAAGATTTAATTGTAATAATGCCACACTAAATTTGAGTACGGGCAAAGAGTACGCTCGTACAGTATGAAAGTACTGTCGTACGCAAGAAAGTTCCCCGTGCGACTTTCGTGTGAACTCCGTGACCTGTACGGGGCCGTAACATTAGTGTATCCTTCACGACCTATTCTAGATGTTTCATTCGTCTTTAAAACATCATGAGAGTAGCCAGGCATTATCAAAGAAGCCTCTTGAATGTATCTATCATATTTGGTTTACTGGTCTAAAAACATCATGAAAAAATTCATCAAGGGTGTATATATCATGAACATATATATCATGAATGTATGAATGTATGTTCTCAACATGCCAATACATCAATTGGCTTGACAATTTGACTTGGAGTACTTAACTTATATTATAGTGTCAAATGTGTGCAACCACAAAATTGAATTTTTTCGTTGTTCTCAGTAAATCCCTTCATGTTTGTTGAGCTGAAACGCACTATTTACTTTTGTAACTGTACACAAAAGAGAAAATCAACATTGTTGTCATCAAATTTGTTCACCCCTATAATTACTGCAGTGTGTTGTCATGATTATAACAATTTTCTTATAAAAATTACCTATAATAATTTTCCTGTATTAATTTTCTTGCAACAATTTTCCTATAATAATTTTTTCAAAATAATTTCTTGTATTATTTCACCTACAATAATTTTCCAGTAACAATTTTTTCAAAATATTTTACCATTGGTCACAAGGACAAACTACGAGTGTTGTTCATGAGATTTCATATTGCTAATTTCATCAGTCCTTCATGCACTTCTTGTATGAAGGAATAGAGATGCAAAGTGTCATTTTGATGCATTATTTAAGAGCAAAGTGCCTGGGCTGATAGGGTATAACTAATCTTTAATAATTAGGTTGTTCGGAAAGTTCGTGCCGATTTTTAAAGGAGAGAAAAAGTTCAATATATACATATAAGCCAATACATTTTTAATCAACCAAATATGAACCATTTTGTTGTGCAAACTGTTTCTATCTTTCTTTTGACTAGAAAATACTCTCATCGCAGAATTGAGGTGGTTTCATGCCAAAGAATTCATCAGGGTATCTTTTTAGGTCCTCCAAGAAATTAAAACTTTTACCATTAAGACTATTCTGCTAAGGCCGAAATAAATAATCGTCCGAAGGAGCATTATCTGGTGAATATGGAAGGTGGCATTACACATCCCAGCCAAGCTGCAGCAATTTTTGACAGGTTTCAAAAGAAACGTGTGGTCTGGCATTAACCTGATGGATCAGCTGTAAACTCGTATATTTCTTTGGTTGCTTATGATGGACTTTTCCTCTATGGAACTAGAAAAGCATCAGGTGTGCTCTACATGGAGGTCTAGTCAAATTTTGCTTTCCAAACTCAATCATGTTCTTAATAAGTCGAAACATGAACTACTAAAAATCGGCACGAACTTTCCGGACAATCCAATATTTATTTACAAAACAATTAAATTTATTTGTTTGTTTTTGATAGGAAATGAAATTCAAAGAGATCCCACAATGGCCATATATCATAACTCCCTGATGTTGACTTCGTACCAGAAGCAAACACAAAACACACTCATTTCAAAACAGCTACGATATATATGAGTGGGGGGTTTATTCATTGCTACATCTTCATTTTTCAGTTGGAGCCCCTTGAACTTCCTTATGATACCAAATAACTGGCTTACCTCTTTATCGAACATTTGGAGGGCTTACCTCCACATGGAATCATTTCGAGATCGTACCTCCGCATCGAAGAACCTGACAGATTTACCTCCGTATCGAACCACCTGGCGGGTTTACCTAGTGTTCTCACGAGAAGGTCCCCAAGAAGCAGTTTGTTGACTTGAACCTCCAATCAAAGCCAGGCTTCAAGCTCTCAATATTCTCGAGAAAACTACTATTTTTTCCAGACGCAGAAGAAAATATTCATTCCTACCGAAGGCTTGACAGGAGCTTCTTTCATTCAATTTTGCTAGCAAACAAGACTAGAGAGGCGCCAGACTTCAAAGCTTCACGCAAGGAAGAAGATGCGTCTGAGTTTCTCAAGACTGCGTTCTCTGTAGGTTGAATTTACACAGACTTTAGTCAGGCCACGGTTATAAGTTCCAGTGGAAGAACGATTTATCCACAAAAGCCAGGTAGTAGATGTGTGAAGATCTTATGCTTTAGAGCAATGACAAAATTTAGAGAGCGAGAGAACTGAAAGCCTTTTTTCTAGAAGCAGTGAAATCTTGTCTGTTTTCTTGTCTGTTTCTTGTCTGTGTTTCTGTGTGTAGAAAATGTGTGCATCGATATCGTTGATACCAATGTACACATTTTTCGTGGACATTCCGGCCAGAGTATCCAAAATCAAAACCCTTTACATACATAAATGTTAATAACTGGCTAACTAATAATTCGATTTAAATTTTTTCTTTAGTTTGATGGAGAAGTTTTTCCTGTTCTTGCAACAAAAAAGAATTTTGTTAAACTTACACTTTGGTTGTAGTTACTTAAGAACTACGACTGTATTCAAAACACTTTTTTGATGAACAATGAACTCAAATGATGGAATTAACTAAGTTTTTGGATCACGACAACCAACAGGAAATGCAAAACTGCTTTTCGGTAAATAATAATCCTTATGCCAATAAAAAAATTCAACAATTTGTTGACAATAGTATCCTTAAAATAAAAGTGTGACTTCATTCACCTAAAACTTGTCGGGTATTTTTCATAATGTCTTTTTAATGTTCTCGGCTGGATGTTCGTCAGAGGTAATCTGATGTTAACATTTCCAAACGTCGTGCCAAAAACAGCCGATCAACTTTAATTAATAAAGCAGTCATTTCCACCGATTTTAATCAAGCAACTTTGGGTTCATCAAGAAAGTTTCCTTCATAGTTCATCAAAAGTAGAAAAAATGCCACTAAATTTGGTCGGCGACCCAAGACGAAATCAAGCGACATAGGGCGGCCCCTCGGCTTTTATTTATTTAAAGCGAGAAAAATTCGACTCCACTTTCTTCAGCTTTATTTATTTAAAGGGACGAAAATCTTTCCCCACTTCCGGGATTTGAGATTTTGCCTCTTGCATGGAAGTGACGACTCCATTTTTCAAGCACAAGCGACGACTCCCTCACTTTTTTTTCGCTCCCTCTCTCACTCTCTCACTCTCTTTTTATGGTGAAAGTGACGAAGTTGATTGACGTGGAAGAAAATTCGACTGCGAGAGTGCAGAAAAAAACAGAGCAAGTAGCCAGAAAAAAAGGACGTGGCAAGGACAGAATAATTCTTGTCGTTGGACAGACACATTCAAAGGTGAAATGAGGGCGGAAATTAGGGTGGAAATTTGACTCTCGGGCTCCTGGCAAATGGGATAAACTGATTGAGGTGGAACAGAACAACTGGATTTGGAAGCTGGCCTCCGGATTACCAAAAAATCTGGATTTCGAGTGAGGAAGCCGGTCTCCAGATTACAAAAAACTGGAATTTGGGTGAAGAAGCTGGCCTCAGGATTGCAAAAAAATTAAGTGAAGAAGCCTGCCGTTGTAGTAAAAAATGTAGATTTTTGAAGCAGAAATTACACGAGGTTGTCACTGAGAATTCAGTACAAGAATTCTTACGTACTTAGTTTACTTTGAATTTTTTGCACCATGTAAATGTGGGCGCAAATGAAGAGACATCACAAGTGTATGAAAATGTTCTTTAGTGAAAAAATATCCAAGAGAATTCCAGAGTACATGTTGACGCACAAGTAGCAACTGCATGAGGGAATCATCACATATGAAGATACCTTCTAGATAAACTTGAGCAATATATTTTATGCAGCCTACGTCTCTTTCTCGGGATGCGAGTTGATCAAGGAGAAAAAATTGAAACATCGGATGCAAGAAAACGCATACAAGTATGAATGACGAAGTGACTCCGCTTTCATATTTTTTCACTGTTTTTATTACACACGATGTGTTAAATGAAAGTACTTAGTGTAATTAGTGTAATAACAGTGTGTTAGTGTAATTAGTGTCTTAGTGTAATTCAGTACTCAGTGAGTCAGAATTAATGCTGTGCAATGACAAGCTTCTGTATTTCCTTTTTATGCATTCACTGGTGAGAATCTGAGTTATTAGGCGCCAGAGAGCAATGAAATTATTTGACCTGCTATAGATGAAGGTTTGAGCTGTATTAAATAGGAGTCTAACTCACCTGGATGTAGACAGCATCTGATCTACGAGGCTGTTTTTTTCAGTCTCCGGTGGGCTATATAAAATGCAAACTTACATAACATAATAATTTGATTACCAAAAGTACTGCTGGGTCTTACTTATTTCTCCACATTATCGCTAAAACGGATACAGCCCTATTGTCCGAGGTATGGGCATGGCCGCTATGATCGATGCTCCCACCAAATGTGAGTTACGAAGTATAATACGTTTTCTGCAAGTAAAAGGATGTAGTGCTGCTGAAATTCATCGCAAAATAAACCAAGTGTATAGCTAAAACTTTATGAGTAAGGGTAGTGTATAGGAATGATAAAAAAATTTGAAGAAGGATGACTCGACGTTCATGAAGAAGTTAGACAAGGGCGAAAGTGGTGATTGACTTGTACCCTTGTCCACCTTCTTCATGGATGTCGGTTCGCCCTCCTTTAAATTTTCTACATCATTCCTGCACACTACCCTCACACATGAAGTTCTCGCCGTACACTTTACTTATTCTCCTAAGGATTTCAGCAGCACTACGTTCTTTCGTTTGCAGAAAACTGATTATGCTTCGTAACACACATTTGGCCAAATACAAAACGTAAATTTGGCAGCAACAGCATCAATGATAGACGCCACTCAAAAGCATTTATGGGAATTGCAGCACCGTAAGCACTAGAATAGAATAAGGCAATAGGAACGAGCCGTTTGACCCGTTCTTGGATCGATACCCAAGTTCCATGCCGTAATACCCAAGTCCCACTAATGACAGTTGCAGCACCATTTATATCAATGGAAGTTACAAGACCATCAACACTAATGACCGTTGCAGCACCGTTTATATCAATGGAAGTTACAAGACCATCAACACTAATGACAGTTGCAGCACCGTTTATATCAATGGAAGTTACAAGACCATCAACACTAATGACCGTTGCAGCACCGTTTATATCAATGGAAGTTACAAGACCATCAACACTAATGACAGTTGCAGCACCGTTTATATCAATGGAAGTTACAAGACCATCAACACTAATGACAGTTGCAGCGCCGTCAGCACCAGCGGAAGAGCTAACACAAACGTAACAATACGCAGCGTCACAACATTTACTGCAGCGTCAGGGTCGTTGCATCAGTAAACAGAACTCGTGGATTCTGTGAGTCAACACGACGGTCAGACAGGAGGGCCGTTGGAGAGCCTGTGTCGGTGCCTCATCTGCATCCAAATAACTCAAGTTTATCCCACACTTCCTCTACTCGATGGACCCTCGCAGTCTCATTAAACTTCCCGGGTCTAATATGACCGTCTCCGAGTCCTCTGACGTGAGATTAGTGCTAATGTGACCATCTCCAGCCTTCTCACGTGAGAACATCGCTAATGTGACCATCTCCCAGCCTTCTCACGTGAGAACATCGCTAATATGACCATCTCCAGCCTTCTCACGTGAGAACATCGCTAATGTGACCATCTCCCAGCCTTCTCACGTGAAAACATCGCTAATGTGACCATCTCCCAGCCTTCTCACGTGAGGCTGACATACTTGAATAGGCAGGTTCGATCCCGTTTGCTTAGCATTTTTTTCTTGACAGTTATAGCGTGACCACAAACGATTTACGATTATCTGCAGTTTTTTCGCAAAATATCGGACTGTTAGTGTCTGGCCGTCGAACGACTATCCTATATTTGATTGCACCGCTAAGCTCCTAGCGAAGTAATCTTTGGGTGGTCAAGAACCTGCTGCTCTCACATTGGTAGCTCCACGGGAGACATGAATGTTGTCCTGCACTTCCTTCATATACAAGCAGGAACATTGCACAATTCGGTGACGAGTGTGTAGTTTTCGTGGACATAATTTTTAGAAATTATGGTTTTGAATAAGTAACTTTTTTGTCACATTGAGAAATTTTATTCCCATGATATCCCATGGTTGTTTGAGGTCAGGGTTCTTGAGAGATTTTGGAAACACAACAGCAGAATTTCATGAAATCTTCTCCCTCGAGTCACTTCCAAGGCAACAACAAAAATCACTTTGATTCATCAACGTTGCAGTAAAATCTGTAAACTTTCCTCTCTAATCTGAACTTTAGGCAACATTCACGACGATGTTATTGAACATTGCATGAAATCTGTGAGAATTTGAGTGAATATTCGAGCATTTTCATTAATCTGGGTTTATGACAGCGATGAGACTTGGTGGCACACCAGCACGTGCTGTGGGCGGTGCGTGTGAACGCATTAAAGATTAATGTACGAGTTCAAATATTTTAAGCTTGTGTCTGGTACGTAACTTTCATGCAGTTTGTTTTTCCTGGTGTCTATTGTAAGCCTCATGGTCAAACTCTCATTATCGCGTTCATGTAATAATAATATTAGAGGCTTCTATTCCTGTACTAGCTGGACAATTTATTCTGAGTACCAGATAACAGACCTCGACCACCTCTTGATTCTGCAATTTTAAACACTAATATTAATAACTGTCTAAATGATCAATAATCTAATACTAAGAATGACTGTCGTGTGTTTATATATTTATTTATCTATATATTTATATATTTATTTATATGTTTCGTGTCACTTTAAAAAAAAATGAGAGAGATCCAGAGCCTTATATACTCGAGTCCGTATCGTGGATACCGAGTTCGGCGGTATATTGTGGCTCAAAAATACTGTATTCAAAGTGTTTATTACTGTCACAAAAAAATAAGTTACCTTTGAAATAAGCTTAAGCATGGAAACTCCACTTGCCAACAGTATTTGCCATCATTTTTGATGATGGCATATATTAGCATGGGTACACTAGTTTGTATATATTGTGCATACATCACAAGCATGCAGACATCATTTGTATGTTAAGCCACTCAGAAGAGCAAGTAAACTTGGTTAATTATTATGAACTTAGTTTGCTCTTCGACTCCTTTCGAACCAATGCTAAAAATTTGTAAGGTTTTGTTTTTAATGCTGAAGATAATATCTATTATCTTCAAAAAGATATTTGAAATTAGAAGAATGAGCTTGAAATTCCTACTCATTGTTCATATACACCTAGTTAATGCTCATAAACCTCTACTTAATGCTCATAAACACCTACTTAATGCTTGCAAACCCCTACTTAATGCGCATTCAGTTCCCCGAGTTGCATTTAATTATACATACTTCTTAAATTCTCTCTCCGAACGACTTCATAGTTGACAAACTTAAAACTTAACCTCGTGAAGTAAGAAAAGAAACACAAACGCCAGACTCGAACACATGAATAAAACGCGCGTTTTTTGCGGAACCGGACCGAGAACAAGACTGCTTTGGTGTAGCGTGCGGTTGTCGTACAAAAACAAACCCTCGAACAAGACTCGTGTTCACAGTCCCAGAACTGTTTACATTTCATCAGGTTCTGTACGATAGAAGACGCAATGCACTACACGTCTTTAAGCGTCAGTGGGTCGTTCCTAATGTTCTGAGAGATGGTTTGCTCAAGTTCAGTCATGAGGCTGGTGAGCTAACACACAGAACTAAAGGCTGCTGGGTAGTACAATCCGTGAACACCAGTATGTCTACAGTAGAGGTATGTACTTATGACCCCAGTATGTCTCCAGCAGGGGTACTTATGACCTCAGAGGGTCTACAGCAGAGGTGATTGATGCGGCATGTGAGGTAGTCACAGACGTATAGTTAACTCGTATCTGTATTGTATATTTATTCTCGAGTCAAAATATCCTAAGCGCAGATATTGTAATTTCAATTCCTATTTGTTGGTAACATCGTGCATCGTGGCTGAAGAACAGCCTTTTATGGTGAAAGTTTTGAGGTTTTTCTACGGCAGTTTGTAAATGGTAGTTTGTGTACAGCAGTTTGTGTACAGTAGTCTGTCTACAGCAGTTTGTGCACGGGAGTTTTTGCATGGAAGTTCGTGTAGAGCAGTTCGTGTAGAGCAGTTTGTGCGGGGCAGTTTAGGGAGGGCAATTTGTGCAGGGCAGTTTGTGCAGGGCAGGGTGTGCAAAATACCTGATATCTTATTTGTATTTTTAATTGATCACGTAAATACTTACTAAATAGAAGCTTCAAGGATGACTTGCGGAATGGAACATCGAATCAGCTGTAAGTTGCATGATTGATCCATAGTCCATTGTGATTATTATTCAAAATAAAAAGTTAGCATACCTACATATTTTCAAACTGCAAGTTTGAATTACTCAGTAAAATATTTCTTGGTGCAACACAAGCTGGAAACGACATTAATTATTAACACACATAACTTGTGTTGTGTTTGGTTCTGTCTTCAACTTGAAAATGGATTAATCAGTCACGACAAAATTAACTCTAACGCTCGAAGTTTGCAGCGAACACTAAAAAAATTGATTTACCTACATTTAAACATGTTGTCTGAATCTACTATTGTAAAAATGGATTAACTTAAGTATGAAAAAATGCTTGAACTTGCTCTAACTTTTCATGTTTTTGCAGAGTCGAAGAGTCGTCTTCGAATTATGAATTCCTCACAAGAACACAGAACAACGACTGATTTAGTACACGACCATCACAGCGACTCAAGACAAAGCCACAATGCGGAGGGGAATTTAAGACTCTGAATATTTTCTCCATAGTTCATCTTGTCATTTGTATTTCATGCAATGTTGTAGCATAGACCTGTATTGCAGGTCACGCAATGTTGGAGTATAGACATGTATTGCAGGTCACGCAATGTTGGAGCATAGACATGTACTGCAGGTCACGCAATGTTGTAGCTATTTCTAGAGTAGCATCATTACGATGTAATACATGAATGATGCGACAGAAACATCATCACAGCAGCGTGATATATCTGAACACAGTTCGCTTTTCAGTAACATCATACTCATAATATGCATTACTTCTCGAGACGATGCAATCCGTGATTGCGACCACATAATGTTATCGTGCAATCAGTCACGCTGCACTCAGCACAGCAATCCAATAATGAGGTAATCGCAGCATCGTCGTGTCCTTCAGACTGAACACATACTGTTTGTGTGCAGCAAGAGAGAGGCTCTGTCTCTACCCCGCCCTCGTCTCTTTAGTGGAGGTTGAGGGGATCTTGGGGGTAGGAGGGAAGAAGGGGGAGTTAAACTGAATTAAGGGGGTTTGAAGAGGTGGAGGAAAGGGGTTGAGTCTGTATGTGTACAGTGCGAAGGATTGATCGTCAATTAATAGTGTTGTTTCAGACGAATAAAGGGCGCTGATTCAGTCTTCTTTGTTTTAAGTATACGTTGAAGTGTCTTGCTGATTCATTATCTACTTAGATGTTAATGATGTGTCATATTAATTCATTATCTATTCCAATGTTGATGATGTGCTTTGATTATATTGTATCTATAAAGATACAAATCGTACTGGTATGAATCGAGTAATAACTCAATTCTCTTATTTAGATGCATCGTGAACTTTGGACTCAACAAGCAAAACTGTGTATGTGTATGAGAAGTACACAGTACAATACACACAGTGTAGTACAGTACAGTACAGTACAGTACAGTACAGTACAGTACACAGGGTGTAATTCATTCTGTGCGAGATTTCAAACGACGTTGGAAAAAAAAATTCATTTATAACATTAATTTTCCTGGTATAGATATGTGTTATTATTTTTAAGTGATCTACATATACCTACGTATCTCACAGAGGAGTCTTAAATGGTTTTCTGAGAATAAGTTATATATAAAATGAGCAATGCAGACTACTATTTTGTTCATGAATTCATCACTGCAGACTATTGTGTTATATATAAAGACATCAATACAGATTATTCACAGTAGTTTCCATGCAAATCGTGCTCAATGATGTTGATGATGTACTGTGTGTGTACGGAGTAAAGTCTGCATAAATGTCTATTCATATGTACATATATACTAGATAGTCCCCGTGGAAATTCCACAATTTAAATTTGACTAATTTGAAATTATTATATAGACGTAGGTATTAAAGACTTATGACGAATTATGGTGTTTAAAATAAACATTTTTCATGAATATATACAAAACTTTCATTTTGTATTCATCTACCGAAAACATGGCCTAGATAGCACTCGTGGGAATTCCACCGTTTAAAAATGATAAAATTAAGAATCTATGAAATAAAATACATTTTTCAGCTTAAACTGTGGTACTATCAGAACCTGAATATTTTTCATATATATGTACAGAACTTCCATTCTGTATCTTACCTACCAATAGCATGACTGTGTAAGAGAAGAAAGCTAATTACAGTAAAAATGGCGTATTTTATAATAACCCAGCTCCTTTAGTATCCACAATATAATTCGTATAATATGTACATGTACACCCATTCTGATTACAGTTCAATAATTTTTCTTCAGTAATAGATAGGAAGTAATGGGACGGGCACATATAGAGAGACAAAGAGATGGAGATAAACTTTCTATTATATAAGTCGAATCTACATATACTAGCCAGTTCCCGTGGAAATTCCACGATTTAGAATCGACTAATTTCAAATTCTTGTAAAGATGAACGTATTAAAGATTTACGGCGAATTATTGTGTTTTGAATGAATATTTTTCATTAATATATACAGAACTTCCCTTCTGTATCTTATCTAACGATGACATGGCCCAGATAGTAGCCGTTGAAGTTCTTTGGTCTTAAAGGGATAAAATTAAAGATCTATGAAATAAAATGCATTTTTCGCTTTTACCCGTGGTACCATCAGAATCTGAATATTTTTCTTGAATATATACAGAACTTCCATTTTGTATCTTACTTAACGAAAACATGGCAGTGTAAGAGAAGAAACTTAATACCGGAACAAATGGCGTGTTTTATATTGACTAGCAGGACCCGCGAATAATTTGCGGTAATTCAGTATCCATGGCTCCAGTGTAATGTATCTGGTGTTCCATATTATTATTATTTCATCTTTCATGGTCTCTGTTTCTCATGTTTCCTAGAAATTGTTGTCTCTCCACCTCATTCATATCATTTCGTCTTTCTTGGTATCTGTTTCTCCTGTTTTCTAGAAATTGCCGTCTCTCTACATCATTCATATCATTTCGACATTCTTGATCTCTATTTCTCATGATTTGAAGATGCATTCTCCCTCCTCCTGACTCATATTCATCCTTCGCTGTTGCATTCGTAGTCTGCTTCTATTACGAGTTGCTTGCCTTTCGTCTTCTCGCAAGCGTTTCGGCTCCTTCTCTGTCGCTCTCTTGCTGCTTCTCTGTCGCTCTCTTGCTCCTTCTCTTTGTTCTCTATTCTCTGCTCCATTGTTTTAGATCAGGGGTGGGCAAACTTTTCAGTGCAAGGGCCACGTTCAAAAATTCGCAATTTCTGGGGGCCGCATAGTACAGGTTCGCACATAAGTAAATTATTGACGGTATCAGTGATACGCTAGCACCACTTTTTAAAATTTAAAATAATTTAAAAATTTCAAAAATTTCGAAAAATTCAAAAACCCAAAAATTTTTTTGAGCAATTTAAAAAATTAAAACAAAATAAAAAATAAAAACAACTAAAATAGTCAAAAAACTCAAAAAATTCGAAAAATTAAAAAAATTAAACCATTGAAAATTTACAAAATTTAAAACATTAAAAAGTAATTTAAATAATATAAAAAATTTAAAACATTTAGAAATTAAAAAATTAGAAAAAAATTCGAAAACCAAAACATTCATAAAATTCCCAACCCAAAGTAACGTAATGTAACGTAACCCGACCCCAACCGTATAATGGATACCGCAATGAAGGGTGTGACGCACAGGTACGATAGTCGTAAGCGTATTGATATATAGACTAGTGTAATGCCTGTTAATATACGGTTAATAATATCATGATAGATAATTAAGGAAGTTTCGCTAGTACTGGGAGAAAACGTTTTTCTAGTCTCAAGATGACATGTATCTGATCTTGCTGGAATTAGGTATCACTTCTTTATTTTCCCCGAGATATATTAGTACCGATAAATATTAGAATCAATAAGATTTTCTAACTAATTGATGTGTTAAATATGGGTCTCCAAACTGATGAAGCGATTTTATGAAATAAATCATATACCATGTAATCACGTTAATTTTAAGAAAACTCACAGCTTTTCTGTAGAATTTATTTTCTATTGGTTTTGTCAGCTATGTACAATGTTATAAAGAGTTCCTTGCTGCCAGAAACTGAAACTTTTTCCCAGCAACGGTAACAGTACGTAGACAGTCGTCTTCGGCGTCTTTCTTGCTGTCGAAGTCTTGCTGCTTCTCTCTTACGGTTGGACACGTTTCTATCCATGTTGGCCTTTTTTGCCGGAATTTTATTCTTAAATATCTTCTATTATCTCTTTGACGCTTTTCAAGAAAATTACAATTCCGAAAACAATAACTCAATTTCCAAAATCTTTGGCTTTATGCTAAGTGGTAGCCAGGTTACTGATCAAACTAATTTAAGACATTTCTTTTCGTATTATCAATTAAAAATATCAAGGCATCATGATGAATTTCAACAGAAATGAATTTCAAAAAATCCAAAGAAAATTTCTATTTTGTAAAAATATACCGATTATGGATTCTGGATACCATAATTCAAGTGAAAGGGAATTGAATTGCCACAGAAAAATAATGCAATAGAATGTTTTCTTGCATTTCTTAAGCTTTATCCTTGTTGCTATCAAAGCTATCGATTAGAAAAGTGTGACATACGGACGGACAGACAGACAGACGGAGGGACGGACGGACGCTGCTCTTATTATAGTATAGATTCGGCTCCTTTGGTATCCACAATACAATGCTTATACTACATGTATACTCGTTCTGATTCCAGTTCAGTAATTTTTCTTCAGTAATAGATAGGAAGTAATGGGACGGACACAGAGAGGGAAAGAGCGAGTCGATTATATATGTAGATAATCGACTATGTATCTCCATCTCTCTGTATCTGTGTGTGTCCGTCCCATTACTTCCTATCTATTACCGAAGAAAAATTATTGAACTGAAATCAGAACGGGCATGCATAGTATTAAAAGCATTGTATTGTGGATACTAAAGGCGCCGAATCGCTATAAAACACGCTATTTTTTCCATTATTAGCTTTATTTTCTTACATGGCCATGTTATCGGTAGATAAAATAAAAAATGGAAGTTCTTTATACATTCATGAAAAATATTCAGATTCTGATAATACCACGAGTAAAACTGAAACATGTATTTTATTTTGTAGATCCTGAATTTTATCACTTTCAAATCAAGGAATTTCAACGGGTACTATCTGGGCCATGTTATCGGTAGATAAGATACACAATGGAAGTTCAATGGAAATGAAAAATATTCATTTAAAACACAATAATTTGTCGCAAATATTTAATGCATTCACCTTTATAGTAATTTCAAATCAGTAAAATCTAAATTGTGGAACTTCCACGGGAACTGTCTAGTATACATTGCACATATATATATATATATATATATATATATATATATATATATATATATATATATATATATATATATATATATATATATACTGTATATACTGACAGCTACTCGAAATGTTGGAAAAATTATTATACAACATTTGTGAGCGCAAGTTTTTTGTCAATTGTTTTCATGCATCCTGTGAGCTTTTATTAACATAGCAATTTTATTTGTTTGATCTATCAAAGTTTAAAACAGTCTTGGCACACACGTTCTGGGTTCATTAATAAATTGATTGCACGAGGGCCGCGAGAGCCTTCAAAATTCATCAAAATCTTTCGGCCAAAATTTTTTCAGGAAATCTACGGGTTCAAACGAGCGAGTCAAGCGCAGCCACATCAAGTCAATCAAGTTGACTTAGAAGCAAGCTACAAAGAACGCAGACTCTGCGTTGCTCCAAAGATTCTTGGATAAATTTTCAACCTCAGACTGAAGAAGAAGGACTTAAAATGGGAAAGCCTAATTTTGAGCGGTGGCTGCTCAGGTGTTTGCAAAACAGTTGGTTTCTTGAAGCCTCAGATTGATGTGCATTTATAGTAGTATCTTAATTCATTATCCTACATAAGAGTGAAGGTATTACTCATGGAATTTTACATAATATGATTTATATGCATACAGATTGATGTGGTTATGATGAATTACTGAATTTGATGGGAACACATTTAGGTGTATAATCTACATATTGTGTAAAACCCAATAATTTTAAGAGTATTTCGAACCTGCAAAAAGTTGAGAGAGCTATAAATAAAAGCGTAATACTTCGAGACTTCAACAGAGTTCATCTTAATGAAAACAAAAATAGAAAATAAAAACATCACACGGTAAAGAACTTCCCCAATTAGCCAATACGACACGCTGTTTTTTCAAAGTACAGCTGAAAATTGTGAAAAACCTTCATAATTTGCTCATGTATGAATGACACAAAGCGCCAACACTCAACAACAAGGCCAGATGACACCTTGCAAAATAGGAGTCAACAGTCTGCAACAGGACTAGAAGACACCTTGTAAGATAAGAGTCAACAGTCTGCAACAGGAACAGAAGACACCCTGGAAGATAGGAACCAACGGTTTGCAACAGGACCCAACAGGCGCGCTGTAAGAAAGGGTCGAGGTCGAAGAGGCATATCAGCTATTCTTGGCACAGGCGTGATCACAACAGATGGGGATTTAACTCATAAAAGCAACAGACTGAGCGATAACAAGACTGCTGTTGGAAAAATGGCATCGACCATTTTTCCCTGCCGTCTTCGCGATTGAAAGAAATGACCTCAGCGTGAAAGAAAAAGAGTGGTGTGAAGGGTTGGTGGAGTAGCAGTGTAGGAGTGGTGTGAGGGGCTGGTGGAGTAGCGGTGTAGGAGTGGTGTGAGGGGCTGGTGGAGTAGCAGTGTAGGAGTGGTGTGAAGGGTTGGTGGAGTAGCAGTGTAGGAGTGACGTGAGGGGCTGGTGGAGTACGAGTATAGGAGTGGTGTGAGAGGGTAGCTTGCCAGTGTATTGACAAGTGCTGAAATTAGTTAATCTTGAAACATTCTAGAAGGTGATAAACTGCTCATAAGATTCACGGTGTAACTTAAAGTTAAAACGTTAAAAAGGATTTGTGTTACTCAAGACTATACTGGGTATGAATTTATGCACACATTTGGCATTGCAAAAGGTTTGTATAATTGGAGTGTGAGATGATTATATGACTAAATGGTGGTGTAGAACAGACTGATGCAATCCAAAACCTGCATGTTTGTATAATATATGTGCATGTTAGTAGTCAACTTTATGTCATTTGCTTGGATGTTCATTTGTTTTACTAATTAGAAGTTTAATTAAAAAGATTCTTTAGCCAGTTTTGGTATATCATCAGCTTCCTCGTGATTAAATACAATGGCATGAAATCAATGTCGTTTTCGTCATTGGCTTTCACAAAGCGCATTTTGAGCAGCTTACGGCGTCTGTCTACACACGCGTTTGCAACAGCTGAACTGCATTCAATCAAACCTAATCAACTTGCCTAGGTCTTTTACAGGCGCACGTATTTCTTTCTATTCTATAAAACGAGCTTGCAGAGCTCGCTTGCAAAGCTCTGAACTGCCTCTATCGGAGCTCAAGCAGCTGATCCGTGAAAATTTAGTTGCCCATCGCACAGCAGAACCGACAGGGGAAAAGTCTACTGCTTTTGAGTTACGCTTTTCAGATGTTCATCGACACGATTACGAACAGGGTAAAAAGCGTTTCTGATAGAACGGAATCTGTTAGAATGTGGCTATTAGTTTTGAACTTTTGATTTGGTGGTATTTGAAGGTAGGAAAGAATGAGTGAGCGTGAGAACGAGTAGACCGTGGCTACTCGATAGAAGACAGTATTAAACCAGGTTTCGATCTTTATAGTGAGTTGAATATTCAACTGTGAACGGCTCAAAATTACTGAGAACAGTTCGACCTAACTTAGTTAAAGTTAACCGCAGTAGTATTATTAATTATAGCATGCTCGTCATATTTTCTTGGAGGAGCCAATTTACACATCCTAGTAGGTAGTTTGATATTTTTGAGGCAAATACAACCTTCTGTACAATATTACTATGTGAATTTATGATGGACGAACAAACCCACATCATACGAGACCTTTAAATGCTATGCCGATGCGTGAAATATTTTGTGAACTAAAATTTATTTCTTGGAACCTTGAGCGGTTTTTGAAAGCGCTCGAGTTCGCTTGAGTTCTAGGGATAAATTGAAGTGAAATGCATTATATCTGTGCACTACAAACAACAAACTAGAAATAACAAGTATTTTCACTAAAACCACAGGTAAGTCGGTTGGGAAAATTATACGTCATTTTGTTGGTAAATAAAAGGTATTTTAGTTTACAAAATAACGGAGTATTAACGAATGAACTCATAGATGATTTAATTAAGAAAATGGCCGATAATATTGCTAATAAAGTATCAGGTAGGTTTATCATCACTTGCATTTCATGTGAGGCTGCACATTTGATCAGGAGTGCCTCGTTTGTCTGCTACAGAACTTTACATGAATTACTGGCCTTAAATTTGAACAGTTCAGTGATCACTTGGTGCTGGTACACTTACGTAAGCTATCCTATTCCTCATACCAATTTATTCTAGAATACTGAATCTTCCATCATAGAATACTGATTATTTTTACCTAGAATGCTGATTATTCTATTGTAGAATTGAGACTATTTTATCGTAGATTAGAAACTATTCTACCATAAAATCCAGAATACTGATTATTCTATAGAAAATTCTTGAATCAGAGATATATACATGCATGAGTAAAGGGTTGAAGAAAAACAGAGTCTGAATAGATAGGTACTCATTGACTATGGGTCATCGACTAGAGAAAGTAAATAAAATTACGAGTTTTTTATGATATTTGGATATTTTCCTGCCAAAATACATTTAAATAATAAATACAGTAATTTATTCGAATAGACTGTGGCAGAATTTCAACCCAGACCCCGGTTCAATATTCTGTCATTGTGTTCTCGCAGAAATGTTCTTTTTTCTTCTTCTTCTTTTTCGTGTTTATTTGGGGCTTCGAAAACTAGTCCATGTAGCCCCTTCTTTTTTCTTGGGTTTGTGCGGTCACTTCACGGTCATTGAAGAAGACACGGCAATTCATGCGATGCAAGTTGACGTGTCTTCACTTGAAAATATTAGCACTTTTTTGTCGCGTTTAAACTCAAATAGGAATTTTGTTTAACCCAATGATAAATCTTGTTCTGATGACCGTGAAAATAACAGTGACCATGACCATGGAAAACAGTGACCATGACAGTGAAAATAATAGTGATCATGACTATGAAAAACAGTGACCATGGCCAGGAAGAAATCAGTGACCATGGCCAGGAAGAAATCAGTGACCATGATTATAAAAATGAAGATGACGATGATGATTACACAATATTTGTAGGTCATTTTCTGACTAGTCATCTCACTGTCGGTTTGAATACAAATGTACAGCAGTATTTTCTCACCGCTGCTAACATCTAAGCCAAAATTAAATAATGCTCGCTAATGTTCATTTCCTGAGGCATGTTGGAACGAGCATACGTGTACGCGTTAGTGATTCTATCAATTTTGGAGTTGAAACTTTTGTAGTCAATGTAATCTTGCATTTTATCTGCAATTTGCCGTGTGAAGTTTGGCGCTTAAAGCAATTTGGAACGGCAATTTTAGCATGGATTTTTTTATCAAATTTTTCTCTTATGGGAGACGTTGGGCAAAATAAAATTAAATACATCTTTCTTGCTGCACTTGACATCGCATGCCAAGCTAAGCTTGTTCTTTGCATGCCACAGTAGAAGCCAGCCAGTATTGTACTGGATCACAGTGATGTACAGCTGATACTGTACTGGATCACAGTGGTGTACAGCTGATACTGTACTGGATCACAGTGGTGTACAGCTGATACTGTACTGCATCACAGTGGTGTACAGCTGATACTGTACTGGATCACAGTGGTGTACAGCTGATACTGTACTGGATCACAGTGGTGTACAGCTGATACTGTACTGGATCACAGTGATGTACAGCTGATACTCTACTGGATCACAATGGTGTACAGCTGATACTGTACTGGATCACAGTGGTGTACAGATGATACTGTACTGGATCACAGCGGCCCAGTAAGATGCCCAGCAAGAGGCCCAGCAAGAGGCCCAGCAAGAGGCCCAACAAGAGGCATAGCAAGAGGCCCAACAAGAGGTCCAACATGAGGCCCAGCAAGAGGCCCAACAAGAGGCCTAGCAAGAGGCCCAACAAGAGGT
>VCRD01000217.1:98269-145583 GCA_006783055.1 Trinorchestia longiramus
GTGGAAGAGGTGGTGGAGGTGGTGGAGGAGGTGGTGGAGGAGGTGGTGGAGGTGGTAGAAGTAGAGGAGGTGGAGGAGGTGGAAGTGGAGGTGTTAATAACGTTGGTAGAAGCAGAGCTAGAGGGTAGAATAGAATAAGATAGTATATGACAAAAGAAACGAATCATTTGGTCCATTCTTGGGCTGCTACCCAAGTCCTACCCGTCTAAAGAACAGGCAACAATCACGCACATGCAACTCAGCACGGCCGGGTATTTTAGTCACGCGCATACGCCACAACCATAAATATTCAGCTGGAGTTAAGAAGGATATAGAATCAGTGCTATATAAAACTGGGGGTTCTTTATTCAGTGTTTGTCGAGACGATTTTTGAATGTGTTATGAAACCATACGTGAAACTATACTTTCAGGCAGCTGGTTCTAGGTGCTGGCAATTTTTACTGGAAAGAACTTCAAATCCTGTGGTATCTTGAAGTTTCTTACAATTAGTTCGTGACCGTTAGTTCTGGTTCGCAAGGGTAGTTGAAATGGAGGTGGTAGTGAAAGTGAAGGTGGAAGTGGAGGTGGAAGTGAAGGTAGAGGGGGCAGCGAGGATGGGTGTGAAAATGCAGGTGAGCGTGAAGTTTAAAAAGGTATGGATAGAGGTATAGATAGAGGTGTGGATAGAGGGGAAAACGGAGGTGGAAGTGCAAATGGGGGTGCAGGTAGAGGCTATATGAAGGGATATGTTAGGTGCTACAGGTTTGACCCCATAATGTCTGCAGCTCCCCACACGATCAGTTTGACCACAGCACTGTCTGCAACTCCCCACACAATCAGTTTGACCACAGCACTGTCTGCAACTCCCCACACAATCAGTTTGACCACAGCACTGTCTGTAACTCCCCACACAATCAGTTTGACCACAGCACTGTCTGCAACTCCCCACACAATCAGTTTGACCACATTACTGTCTGCAACTCTCCACACAATCAGTCCGACCCACAATCATGCGCTCTAATCACGTCAAGGCTTAAGTTACTGAAGGCTTTAGTTAGCAGCATGGGTTCATTAAAGTCTTTTGAAACTGCGGTCAGCGTTCGGTTCACAGAGAACCCAATCAAGACATCTCATTTTGGGGCGATCAGTGGCGACAGCTGCAAAGCCCAATGCAAATGCATCGCTCAAATTCTCCATGATCTGTTCTGATTGAGTTCGATTATCGCACGACATCTCCTGAAAATCTTCCGGATTCTCAGATCTCAGAGAAGTGTTTAAGCAGATCTGCTGAATGTGGGACTAATGAGCTCAGTTTTAAACCCAGGTCAGGTGAGATTGTGTTTCTTGCTCACGCACATGAGATGTATCACAACGTACGATTCGTTCGTGTATGACTCTGGTATTATCACGTATTAAATAATGGACACTCATAAGTTGGGTGCTGTTTTAATTTCCTGAATGAAATGACATCACTGTATGGCATGCTCATGTTAAAAGACTTCGATGTTTAATAGTACTTCGGAATTACTGCAAGTTAACAAGCATGCGTAGTTTATTGTGCGGGTGATTGCGTGAGGCTTGTTAGGCTTGCAAACTTTGACTTACCTAAACTCTTTTCACCTCAACACCTGTGAGCTGTGCCGTTGCAATGCGAGTTCATTACAGGAAGTCCCGTTTTTCAACATTTTGACTTACGGCAACTCGTCGTTACGAACGAGGTCCCATAAATCCTATAAATTCATGTTCTGCTTTACGTCAATCCGTTCGTAGCTTGCAAACCGAGCGTAGTACTAGTTGTTTTGCTTGCGAGGCTGAATACATGGTAACGCGGCACGTAAACGAGGAAGATGCTCACTCAGTACGCCACATTGAATTGTAGCTTTCGCTGTGGTCTCTGCGCCCCGTAGTTTTTTCCAGTTTTCACCCTTATTTGAACTTTAATTTATTTATATATTGTTTAGATTATATTTATGTACATATTCATATCATTAATTAGTATAATTTAAGCATGTAAGTTCATATTTCCGTGACGTATGGGCCTAAGTTCCGACTTGTGTACCTAACTGGCTTACGAACCTCCGTAAGAACGGAACTCGTTCATAAGCCGAAGACTCCCTGTATCGGATTTTATTTAATTTGCTCTCGTACTCGCAGCTGTTCAGTCCGAGCTAATTATTGCTGGTGCTGGGATCGCACTATTCATGATGCTAGTAGTGTCTCTAGTGTGTGTAGGTGTACAGATATGTTGGTGCAAACATGCTGGTGCGACACTTCCAACTGATGACCTCTCACAATACTACAATACCACAATAACACCACAGTACTACAGTACCATAATACTGCATTCATTGAACCTTAAGTGTTCACCTGCATAAAAATGTCCACCATATACATATTCCTTCTTTTTCTGATGACCAAATCCGCACCATGAAATTCAAATTTGAAGTTTTTTGATATTCTTTCATAATTTACCTGATAAATTATAAACTTAATCTAAAGAATGGACATCAAGCACTCTTTATATTTTGTATGGCCGAGGACCTGCAGCCAATCACATCACTGGAGCTCGTAAGTAGATTATGAGTCGAATTATCCCTGATGATGGAAACAGCGTGAGATTTCGGGTAATTAATTTTCCGCAAACCGCAAAGGTTTCCCTAAAAAAACTGCCGTTGTAAGAACTAAATCCCCATGTCGGATATGAAAGTCTAGGACTTAGTTCAGGAAGACTAAAGCTACTTATTGGTATTGGAGGGTTCTGTTAGGGGTAGAAGTACGGTCAAATTTCCCTCGTTGAATACTTGTTATCTCTCTCTTCTTTTTCGCTTTTTCTATTATAACGGGTTGGGCAAAAGTCACTTCACACCTTTAAATACTATGATATTAAAACAAAACCTAATAAAGCCAAAAAATGAGTTGCATATCAAATGAAAGAAAAAATCTTGCAATTTTATTTCATATTTAGTAAATCGATTAAAAGTTTATATTGTTAATCATAAACTTTTCACTATTATCAATAACTCCAACATGACAAAATACAGCAAAGAGCTGCGAGCAAGAATAGTAGTCCGTTATTTCACACATAACGGATCCATAGTTGCAGTGCAGAGGGACTTCATGACTACATTTAATCAACGAACAAGTCATTCCAGACATTGCATCATTGCAATGATTTCAAGATTCAGAGAATCTGGATCAACAGCTGATACGGAACGCTCTGGTAGACCGAGAGCAGTACGAAATGCATATGCAATTCAGCATGTTTCAAACAGCATTCAACAAGAGCCACGAACATCGACTAGGGAACGTTTCAGTGAACTAGGAATTTCTCGTTCAGTTAGTTCACGTTTCCTTAAGAGCGTGACAGAGAGACGGACCAAGCAAGCAAGCAAGCAAGCAAGCAAGCAATCAACCAACCAAGCAAGCAAGCAACCAACCAAGCAAGCAAGCAACTAACCAACCAAGCAAGCAAGCAACCAACCAAGCAAGCAAGCAACTAACCAACCAAGCAAGCAAGCAACCAACCAAGCAAGCAAGCAACCAACCAAGCAAGCAAGCAAGCAACCAAGCAATCAAGCAACAAATTGTGTATTATTAAACCAGTAGCCTGCACTCCAAATATTTGGCCTCTACCCCGCGCGAAATTTTAACAGCTGCGAAGAAATTCAGCAGAAAAAATATGCGAAATAGCTTGTGTACGATAGGATCAGAAGCTCTAATACAGTATTTCGATTTTCGGATACATGTTCCAGAAACTATATTTGTCATTGTACTTTAGGGATAAAATTTCATGGTATCTCATCTTCTAATTCGTATACGAATTTCCTCCTATCTAAATTCTTAGGAGCATGACAGAGAGACGGATCAAGCAAGCAAGCAAGCAAGTACGCAAGTAACAAGTTGAGTGTTATTATAGAGTAGGATTATTATACTAGACAGTTCCCGTGGAAATTTCCCGATTTAGATTTGATTAATTTGACATCATTTTAGAGATGAATGTATTAAAAATTTACGAAGAATAATTTTGTTTTAAATTAATACTTTTCATTAATATATACAGAACTTCCATTTTGTATCTTATCGATCGATAACATGGCTCAGATATTACCCGTTGAAATTCTTTGGTTTAAAAGTGGTAAAATTAAGGATCTATGAAACAAAATAGTTATTTTAGTTTTATCCGTGGTTCTATCATAATCTGAATATTTTCCATGAATATATACAGAACATCCATTCTGTATCTTATCTAACTAAAACATGGCAGTGTGGGAGAAAAAGGCCAATAATGCAACAAAATAGCGTATTGTAGTGATCTGACGCCTTTGGTATACACAATATAATTCTTATAATACATGCATACCCATCCTGATTTCAGTTCAATAATATTTTTTCAGTACTAGATAGTAAGTAATGGGACGGACACACACACACACACACACACACACACACACACAGAGAGAGAGAGAAATAGAGAGAGAAAGAGATGGAGATACACTGTCTAATATATACGTAGATAATTTCAAATTGTCGAATCTAAATCGTAGAATTTCCACGGGAACGGTCTAGTTTGCTAATAATTACAAGAGCCTTTATTGCATCTTGAATATTATACGGCAATCGCGGGAAAAATCTCCCACAATGGGGAACATCACTCGGCAAAGCGTGGTATTCTAGATACCAAGTCCCATGTGCACTGGTCCCATTTGTGGAAAAGCGATCATTCATTGTACATCAAAGAACTGCAAGCTGTAGAACAAAATATGAAGAGAGAAATGAAGAGAAAAATATTCAAACATGAGGGGCACATGGAGCTGTCTGCTCCTTTCATTAAGCTGAATCCAGGGACTGAAATCCGAAGTAATTATGATTCGAACTAAACAAACCAAGTTTCTCAAGACTTGCTAGCGTTTAAATAGTCTGAATAGTATGGGGTTCAGACTTCAAAGTCAATCCTACTAGTATTCATGACCATATTTCAACGTAAATGTTTTGAAATTTAAATGCATGCACCAAAGACTGAGAAGGCTTTGGGACAAAGGATATCGAGAAAATATTCATACCTGATGATAGATTTATTAGAAATTAGATTCCAGATTCAAAGTATCCCTTGTAGTACGAAATATCAAAATGAAGTCGGAAAGCGTGAATAAACACGAAATATTATTAAAATAAATGAGTTGCTAATTCACATAATGCTTATTGTATATCAATAGTTTATAATATTCAAGAGACAATATGACATGAATAATGAGATAAGTTACGTGTGTCCTAAATGCACGATAACTTACAATCAGAACCACGACAATCTAATGTATTTTTTTAAATTTGAGTTTGATACAAAACTTTCCTAGTCTACGTTGTGCAAATACCAACAACTTTACAATTTAGCTTAGGTCATCTATGGATATGTTAATAGTCGTATATTGATAAGAATTATAGTTCAAATGATCGCTGGAATTGAAATTTGGGCACTCTGTGACTAAGCTCAAATTCTGGTTGAGTTTATCATTCGGAGTTCAGCGTTGAATGAAGTTTTGAACATTGAAGGTTATGTTTTTCAACATTGAGCAAATGTCTTTTGCACGCTGTTCAGAATGGTGGACGATGCCTACGTTGTTTAGCCCCCAGAACTTATGACTCAGTGCCTCGATATGATTTTGACTTTTAAAATGTGAAAATTGTGTGATATCATGCGGACCAGCATTGATCAATATATTAAAGGGGAAAAAAGGTGACTTTCAAATCGAAATGGGCAGAAAATGTTATGAGCTCGAGGTCAAGTTCCCTTTTTTTAAAGCTAGACTAATATAGATATATTCTTTGTATGCATTTAAAATGGTATCACGCGACATAATATGATTTAATTTACTGTTCCAGGATCCTATAGAGAATAAGATCTGATGATGACGTGCCAAATGTAGTGACGTAATGAATAGGAGTCACTGTTTGCTTCACTTTTTATCCTGAGTTCTAACAAAGTTACCCGACATAAACAAACTCTTTCTGTGCAGCTTTTCAGGCCTTAACCCTTTGTCTACCAACGGTACCTCTAGCTACAATCGTGTTTACATACAGCAAATAAAGTTAACTAAGATTGCTGTAAAAACGACAGATGTAGTACCGAGAGTTACTGCCAGCTGGAAAAGGGTTAATTTTTATCAGAAGATAGGCTCCCTGGATGCAAAGCAAGAGATGAAATACAATAATGTTCCTGGGTTCCAATAGTGGTGTTAAAGGGGAATCATTAAGCATTCTCATTGGTCTAAATCTTGATTATTATTCCGCTATATGGTGACACAACAATGCTGTAGGTTTACCTCATCAAGCATTTAAAATGTTAAAATGACAAGTCTTTGCTGGGGAAATAGATCAGTTACTTGTCTTACAGGTGATTAAAAAAATCCTTTTTACATGATGTTGCTATAGTGAAAGCAGATTAATTACCCAGTATCTCTTTTTTCGCTACACTTTCAAGTCCAATTAAATAGGGGAATCCTTATTCAATTTCAAGTCCACTCTTGACGTTTCATGTTTTAAAGGATCACGCCGTTACATACCTGATTGCATCACCAACCTCCTTGTCTATGGATTTACATGATACATGATTTACTTGATATGAATTTA
The DNA here is from genome assembly GCA_006783055.1 of Trinorchestia longiramus. NCBI lineage: Eukaryota > Metazoa > Arthropoda > Malacostraca > Amphipoda > Talitridae > Trinorchestia > Trinorchestia longiramus. The sequence goes on from VCRD01000217.1 coordinate 104,873, forward strand.
TTGTGATGGCAACAAAACATTACTCGTTACTGTGTCGCCTTAATATTCTGTTCCTCTTAGTTACAAACATTCGTAAATACAGCAGAACAAAAGACTCATAGCTGTAGCTTTAGTTCAACCACATAATTGCCTGTCTCAACAACTTACAGTGCTAATTAATGTTTTCTACAATGCAAAAGTCAAGAAGACAAAGAAATAAGGTGGGAGCTTGCACCGCCGAATGCCCGACGACTGGCTTGGAATTTAATACGACAAGTTTGCTCGTCGCCACGCGATTACGACGTTTTGATGCGCGTGGGGCAATTGATTCGCTTAACTTGTGCCCAAAGTATCATACAAGTTTGGGGCCGGTTTCTTTTGCTGGTATTTTGATGTATTGATCTCACAAAGTCGTCCTCGAATTGAGTTCAAGTTAATCTAACTTTAGCAGGATACAAAATTGTTGTTGTTTATTGACTCGAACCTAACCTAACGTAACCTAACTTAATCTATTCCCTATCTTGGCTTAGACTGATGTTTTTACTTTTTTCCCTCGCATCTCCATTGAACTAAGCGAGAACAATTTCCACTCGATTGTAGAAGCTGTATAGGTTTACATGGGGAAACTTGGAATACTATGACGTTCTCCACTAAATTCTACATCAACTATTTCCGTCCGATGACAGAAGCTTTGAAAGACGCATAGGGAGGCATGTTTGGTAACGGGTGCATGTGTGTCAATGTTCAAGACAGTATTCCTCTGCCGCCTACGAGTTCGTACGCTGATGCAGCTCGTAACTACACGTATAGGGGAAAATTTAGAAGTTCGAAAGAACCAACTGTTCGATAAAAAGCTATTTCAAATCAAGGAAGAGAACACGAGCGCTCCATGTAGATAATAAACACACAATATTGCCAACATACACCTGTTACCCACATCTTTCTTCATTATTCTAGTGTAAAAATGCACATTTTTTCACAAAACTGACAGTTTTAAACAGGTATTTCAAAGGTTTCTAAATTTTTTATTTCAACTGACTGAGACTTTTTGCGTCAAATAAAATCTGCTAGTATTAGCAGTGTATCATTTGTTGAAGTAGATGCCGCGTTATTCTCAGAGAACCGTTCCTTTTCCCAGTACATCATTCTCCGTTTTTTTTAGGTGACGCTCTCACTGTAAAAAGAACAACGCACGTACGCTGTTGCATGAGATAAAAGCGACAACCTTTGACACGACCTGGCTCAGTTTTCAGCGTCACACACGTCAGGAAAGTCTGTACAAATTCGTTTAGCAGCGAAATAAGTCGGAGCTCTTGGTACAGGCGGCGTTGTGCAGGCGTTTAGAGATGAGGTCCATCTACAAGACCGTCTCTCCGCTGGCATCTATTGGGACTAGGAAATATGAGACTCTTCCGGCAACTTTCTTTCAGACATGTAGTAACTCACGCGACAAATGGGGCCATTGTGTGCACTACGAATGCAAACCCTTATAGAAAAATGACTTTAAGCTACTGTGAAATGATAGTTTGTCAGTTTTGATTTTTTACTCTAGATTGAGTGATGCCTTCATTCTTAAATATTGCATGAAAACACGTCCAGAATTATGTCTTCAGTTGTTACGTAATATAATATAATTCAATAATAACCCAATTACTTGAACAATAGTTCAAATAATAATGTATGAAAATATTTCCCATTGCAAGGAATGTAACATTATCAAATGTTCCTTTTACCTCGTATTAAATTTGCGACAGACATCCGCCCTCTTTACTATTAATTTGTGTTTCAAATTACTTGAAGCGTGGATTGAAAATTAACTTTTATTTAATACTCACTTATTTTCAAAGCAATAAAATTTAAAAGCGCAGTCCTTGTCCTTAATAATTCATGGCTTCATTCGCTAAGTGATATTTGGAATGACAGTTTTTGGTTTTTTCATTGGTTAATGTATTTCTGTAAGTGAAATTATTTTATCGCGTCTCTCAGAAGATGTCCAACGAGAATGCATCACATCTTGAACTTCTCCTCGGCTGAAAATAATGTGTAAGCCAACCGCCAAGTGAGCACTCATTTTGATCAAATGATTCCAGTGTCGTCGTGGGTTAATGAACACGCCTAGTGTGATGCTTTAATTTATTGTAATATTTAATGAACCAATTCAAAATATTTTTAGATATACCATTGACATGATGAAGTAAACAAAATTGAAGAAAGGCTATTTGTTTTTTACTATCTCTTAGTACACTATTGCAAGCAACAATAGAACAAAACTATCACAGAGAAGCTTGGCTTTAATCCAACCACCTTTTTTTGTGCGATGGAAGAATTGCACCAACACACAAGCATCCCACTTGACTGCTAGAAATGCTCGAGAAACAAACCTGCTTTCATACAAGTCATATTTCTGCTGCATACATATTCTCATGTTGGTGGTATTTGTACTCTAGCATCACTGGAAATATTTGTTTCTGTTTGGATTAAGGTCGTGTATTTTGTACGCGTAAAATGTAGATATCCTCCACTTAGTCGAAGTGAGGGAACGGTGAGGAGCATCAAACAGAGTTATCTTATTAGGGTTCACCAGTAAACATTCAGTGAACCAGAATAAGTAGAAAATGCATCTGTCAACCTACGTTAATAAAAGGGCTGCGGGAAAAACACATTATCACACTAGAGAAAATATGAATACCTCTCGGGAATATTGGATCAGTGTTTCTAAAATACGAAACTAATAACATTGAAATGGCGCAAACTTGCACTCAGATATTGGTATTGGGTCTTAACTGCAAGGTGATCACCAGTGTACACATTTATGCTGCATAACAAAAGCTGTCATGTATTTATTCATTCATTTATTTTCTTATTAACACATTTCTTTCACCCTTCAATAGTAAATTAGATTAGAAAAATTAATTTCGAACCATTTATTACCATAAAGCGAGCCTAATATTATTCTCCTATATCGTGAGAGATTATTCTCCTAGATGACGAAGAAATATTCTCTTAGATGACAAGAGATTATTCTCTTATACCACGAGGGTAGGTTACTGCTAAATGAGAGGACAATTTCTCTTATATAAAGAAATGCTTCCCAGTTCTCTCGGTTCCAGGGTCTAACTATTTATTGTGTCAAGCTTTCAAGCTTTTGTGCTAAAGTGCAATGCTGTTAAGCAGGATTGCACCCCCGTACCATTTGCTTGTCATCGTACGTGCTCTTCTGTCCTCAGTGATAAAAAAAGAACTTGAGCCAGAGTCCCCCAAATAAAATCAACCACAGGTCAGATCCAAGATTTTACAGGGCAGCTGATACTTAGAGAGTTCTACTGGTCGAAGAAATAGCAATTTTACTCACTATTCCAGATTTGTGAAATGATGACTTAAAACCTAAATTCATCCCAAAGCTTCTAAGTCATGGGTGAGTTCGTCAAGCAGACTTGCTAAGTTCTGTAATTTTCTCAGTAACGTGCTAATAAACTTATGTGTTCAATTTAAAGGTTTGTAGTACAAGTACTACATTCTCATTGTCACTGAAAATCTCAAACATGACAAACAAGTTGAAAAAGGCGTCAAAAATGCTTCCAGGATTGAATGACAGTCAAAGAACATAATATTACTGCTCTATAAAACTTTAGTTTGGCCACAGTTGGAATATGCAGAGCAGCTCTGGTCTCCTATCCTACGAAGGGATATTAATAAATTTGAAAAATCCTGCGTAAAACAACGAAAATGATTCCAGAACTCCGAAATTTCAGCTACGAAAGACGTCTTCAACACCTTGAACTCATCTCCCTAGAACAAAGAAGACTGCGAGGACAACTTATTATTAAGACCCGTAATTATCTTAACGGCCTTAACAATATTATTACCCTGGAAGGGCTTTCCGAAAGAGATGGTAACATGGTTCACCAGAAATAACGGCCAAAAACTAATACTGAGAAATTTCAAGACATCCCAAGCTATGAACTTCTTTCCCGCTAAAATGGCCGCAACTTGGAACCAGATGCCCGGAAACATCGTTTCTGCTGGCACTGCGAATACATTGAAAAATCGTTACGACAAATATTGGATTATGAACCTCCCCCCATAGTATAACGTACTGATTCTATGTCCCTAACTCTCAGAGCCAGTGTAAGATTGAGATAAATGCGCGTGACTGAAATGCCTGTGCGTGAGTGAAGTGTACGTGACTGAATTGACTTGCGAGATTAAGATGTACGTGCATGATTGATGCCCTTACTTTAGACGGCATGGGATTTGGGTATCAACCCAAGAATGGGTCAAATGGCTCGTTTCTATTGCCTTATTCTATTCTATTCTACACTGTTGATTATTCACTGATATTTTAACTGATTCAAAATTGTTCTTGATGCCACCACTGATACTATAGAATAATTTTCAGGAGATAGAAAAACTTGTTTCCTCAAAGAAGCTATAAGAAGGATTGATGAGTTTCGAGTATCGATGTTTCTTTATTTTAACAGCATCATAAAAACGAGGGAAACCGAGACAACTGCATAAGTTCCACGAGTACTACCGCACCAATGGACGATCAGATCACTGCCACACCGCCAGGCGGTTGTCCTCAAAGCCGCTTTGTGATTGGTTAATGGCGCGGAAACGAGGCCAATTGTGGCTCCGCTCCACAAGAAGCAGTTCAGCTCATAACAAACGTCACCACTCCGAGTTCCTTTCTTATCGAGTATAAAAGATGGATGTTTTAGAATGGTCTTCCGAGTGTCGAAATAAATTGCGAAACTGATAGGGTTCTGAAGTTGGCGATGCAGCCACGAAATGCTTGCTATTTTTGCGATCGTCTTGCGGTGCTAAAATTAGGTGTGTTGTGGTTTAAAAGTGACCGACTACAGTGAGAGCTCTAGAGGTAGGTGTACAGAGGAATGAAGTATTACATGCGTTCGTGTATGTACATACAGTTACAATCTTCATGACCCTGTGTGCTTAAATTCATTCAACTGATTAATGAAGGCTATACAGGGTGTCTCAAAAAAATGTACTCACCCTTTAACCGTTGCTAACATGCTGTCTTCTTTGTGTTGCAGGTGTGAGGTTCGAACCTTTGCGAACATGATTCTTTAATCACATTTAATCATGTTCGCAAAGGTTCGAACCTCACACCTGCAACACAAAGAAGACAGCATGTTAGCAACGGTTAAAGGGTGAGTACATTTTTTTGAGACACCCTGTATTACTACGTTAACTTTTGCGATAGTAGTCTCTTCTGTGATGATCTTTCATGAATAAATTACCTAACTCAATTGACTATGTCAATGAGGTTATAATATTTATTCAATAGCAGCAATACGTTTAGCTTCGTTCTTAAATTAAGAGCTTTGCGTTACTTTGCAATAATCTACGGAAGTTTAAAAAAAAATTGGAAAGTGATGTTGATTCAGCTATCAAAACCGTCTTTCCAGCAGGATTTAAGATAAACTTCGTGAATTTCGTTAACTTTTATTTAATATTACATAATTCTATGACGCACTTTTTGTTTGATATACACTAACATAAATTGGCATTAAGGTTCATAAATAGCATTTTTTATAGTATTTCTTTCCATTGAATGCGTACAAATAAAACCTAGCTTAGAGCGCAGAGTTGAATGTAATCTTTTTGTGTACCGTGTATCATTTTGTGTACCCTCACTAATGTAAACTACCACTGAGGGTTAGAACATTAGGGGTATTTCATCAGATTTTCTTAGATTAAACATGCACCACCTTAAACCATCTTTAGTAGTTCAATCATAATTTGCTGTACCTGCTAGCCTAGTCATGCACATGCAATAAGGAATAAAATGCTCAAGCATTCAAAGAACGGGAGCATGATGAGGTAAAGGCTGCCAATTCACGCCTTTGTTCATCGCCACCGCCCGCCTTTGACGTCGTTTCTGGCCAATTTTGTGCAATTATGGCCAATAATTCTGCCAGTTGTGGCTTCAACTGTCATTGCCCCACGGCAAGAAGGAACTCATAGTGCTTTATGATCAACGTTATCGTACGAACTTTGTTTCTTTGCAATGTTATCGTACGAGCTATGTTTGTTTGCAATGTTATCGTACGAGCTTTGTTTGTTTGCAATTTTACCATAGGAGTTATGCCTTCATGAAGATTTCAAACACAAATTTATTCATGTATAATAAAATCAATGTAACTCCACAAATAGAATTTAATGCATATACAAAAGGCTATCGTGTCCGCACCAAATTTTGTATCCTTTTTCAACAGATTTCAGATGAGCATTGCGAGTCATAAATGAATGATTGTTTGTGAATTGTGGTACGATTGTTGTATGATTGTGTCACGATTGTTGAACGATTGTGCCACGATTGTTGTACGATTATGGCACGATTGCTAAACAATTTTGGCACGATTGTTCGTGGTATTCCCACACTGAATCGAGTTGTTCTGTTTGAGCTTTTTCTGTAACTTTCGTACCATCAGAGACGAGAATTTTTGTCAATTAAATGTAAAAGTTTTAGTAGCGGTGTGCGTGTAACGCTAATTTCTTGAAAAGTTTATACAAAAATTATGATACATGGTTTTCATAGTGAATCACCTGCTGATCATCCACTAAAGTTACTCCGTACTCATCCTTTCCAGTTCAAATGCTTCTGAAATAACCTATGATCTGTTTCTAAAGCTACTCGGCGTACATAATATTTTTTTATAAACCATAATATTTCCGTAGTGCTGACGAGCTTAACGTTACAAGTAACAGGTTATTTCTAAAAACTTAAACAATAATTCCTACAGTTTGAAATAGCTCAAAACGGAAGCAATAAAAACAAGCAATAATTCATCCATGAACTCAATTGGCGCATGACTTAAATCATAAAGTAATAAATTACATAACCTACAATAAAATGTGAGTAAAATATGATGAAGTAACATTCCTTGAATAACAAATTATCATTGTATAAATCTAGGCTAACCTACCATAACTTTGAAACGAATTGCTCGTTCTCCGTAGAGTTACACCATAGAAGTTCGTTTTGACCAGGCCATGTCGTGACAGGGGGTTAAAGTGGAGGTCATTTTTGTTTTAAACTCCCGTGATCGCCTGAGAAAAAACCAGCTGCTCGACAGCCATTCAGATAAGGTCACGAAAATGCAGAGTCTCCTATGTAAAATCTTTAAAGCATTTCAAGGACTTTTTTAGAATCAAGTTGTTAGTTGTTGAAGAGTTAAGTCAACAAAGCAAGTATTTAATATTAACGGGAAAAGTAAAACGTCACAAAATGCCTTTGAAAATAATTATGATTTACACTCATTTTTCAATAAGCGAATGAGAGAAAAAATTAATAAACTTTGCCCACAGTGTAAATAACAGCTAAAATGTACCATTTCTTCTGATAATTTCTCAAGGGAATAATATTGTATGCTTCCATTTTACATTTTATTGACCTTTTCTATTCAAGAAATCCGCTGGTGTGATAGAGAAGGGATCAGCTGTACGCTTTATCGTTACTCGATCTATCGGTGCGGGCTCGATCACGAACTTACGTGACGTGATTGTGCAGGGTAGGTCATAAATAAGGTACCTCTGTAGACACGGGGTTAACGGTAGCACTGCTGCGCTAGCACCATATGGCAGTAGCACTGCTACGCTAGCACCACATGGCAGTAGCACTGCTACGCTAGCAGCACATGGCAGTAACACTGCTACGCTAGCACCACATGGCAGTAGCACTGCTACGCTAGCACCACATGGCAGTAGCACTGCTACGCTAGCACCACATGGCAGTAGCACTGCTACGCTAGCACCACATGGCAGTAGCACTGCTACACTAGCTGTGCTACTGACAATCTTGCATCTGTAGAGGTGCTTTACTTATGGCCCACCCAGTATATACGAGTATACATATCTTCGGTGCCGTCAGTCGCTTGAGTAAAACTTGTTATGCTTTGTCACCTAAACAGTATCGAAATGTGGAGACTGATCCCAAATTTGTGTCAGTCGGGTCATACGACATCTTGAATCATAACTAAAGAAGATTCAATTATTAGATTAACGGAGTTCTATTCATTTGATTTAAAACACGCTAACAATAAAGTTAAACGCCTGTTTTAGTTTTTTTCATGCTCGCAAGATTGCCGAAACAAAGAAATCTAATTAATAATTAAAACTATAATACAAATTGCAACAACATATTCATTAAACATTTTTCCTGTTGGTATTATATACATTTAATATTGAGTCACAATTCATGCTGAATTTTCTTGTAAGTGCTGCAAAAAATGTTCCAAACAGTTATATTTTTGTGTCTTGATTTCAATTTAAAATGAATATGAATTTCTTTTGACTAAAATACTTCCAGTAGCTGCGCATCTCTGTCACTTTCCCAATCTTCATTCATTGTTTCTAAGCATTAGAAATAAAAGAACAAATACCATGCATTGGACATAAGATGCTCGTACACACATATACATAAATGCCACGTTCCTGTATGAACAAATTGACTTTTTTGCAAAATAATTCAGTGTTGTTGTGCACTTCGTGTGTTATTGTGCACCTCGTGTGTTATTGTGCACCTCGTGTGTTGTTGTGCACCTCGTGTGTTATTGTGCACCTTGTGTGTTATTGTGCACCTCGTGTGTTGTTGTGCATCTCATGTGTTGTTGTGCACCTCGTGTGTTGTTGTGCACCTTGTGTGTTATTGTGCACCTCATGTGTTGTTGTGCACCTCGTGTGTTATTGTGCACCTTGTGTGTTATTGTGTACGTTGTGTGCTGTCGGATAGCTGATGTTTTTACCAATAAATTCTATTTATGAATCTTATTACTGTCACACACTCCCTCATGTTATTACTGTTACACACTCCCTCATGTTATTACTGTCACACACTCCCTCATGTTATTACTGTCACACACTCCCTCATGTGATTACTGTCACACACTCCCTCATGTTATTACTGTCACACACTCTCTCATGTTATTACTGTCACACACTCCCTCATGTTATTACTGTCACACACTCCCTCATGAGATTATATGACTTTCAACACACGTCTTTTTACTCACTTCCCTCTGATCGAGAAAGTTTTCTTATGGGTTACCAGCTCATCTGAGAATTACTAGCTAGCCTGAGAATTACCAACTTACCTGAGGATTACCAGCTTAATTGAGGATTACAGGCTTACCTGAATATAACAAATTTACCTGAGGATTACCAGTATACATGAAGATTACCATTTCACGAGGATTACCAGCTTACATGGAGATTACCAGTTCACCTGAGGATTACCAGCTTACATGGAGATTACCAGTTCACCTGAGGATTACCAGCTTACATGGAGATTACCAGTTCACCGAAGGATTACTGAGATGAAATAGACTACGCCTAGTTGTGGCAGTCCAGCTTGATGCTGTTCACTGAGCCTCAAGCCTACAATGTTTTTCGGCTGAGTAAAAATTCAAACACACATAAGCTTCCCCAAGGGCACTCTCGATATCACGGTTTTTTGTGCTCAAAAAAATTATTTTGAAATTTCTTTGAAAGTTTGATTCGCACAGTGAGACTCACTCAGTGTTTGGTCAGGGTTTCCACTATGGCTTCTAAGAGTGAGAGCCATTATTTCTACCTCGTCTGGTACGTGATCAATGAAGTGATGGGCGAGGGCAGCAGAAAAAAATGAGGGTTTGTTGGTCACAAGTTAGTGGCGTGTGGACTCATACACATGAACCACGTGAGTAAATTGCATAACTCAGTTCCAGAACATTTGGTTATATTACGCTGAATTTTATTTTTAGTATACCTCTAGAGCTTCACATGAAAATCATAGCTAAAACTGACTGCCTCTTGCTTTATCTCGTAATAGAAGGTTATCTGAAAAAAAAATAAACAACAAAAATCTACTTATATAATAGACGAAGTATCTCCACCTCTCTCTCTCTGTATCTGTGTGTGTCCGTCCATTGCTTCCTATCTATTACTGAAGAAAAATTATTGAACTGAAATCAGAACGGGTATGCATGTATTACAAGCATTGTATTGTGGATAACAAAGGGGCCGAATCACTATAAAATACTTTGTTTTTCCCATTATTAGCTTTCTTTTCTTACACGGTCATGTTATTGGTAGATATGGTACAGAATGAAAGTTCTGTATAAATTCATGAAAAATATTCAGATTTTGATATTACCATGGGTACTATTAAAAAATGTATTTTATTTCATAGATCCCTAATTTTATCACTTTCAAACGAACGAATTTCAACGAGTATATAAGTGGATGATCAATCATATTCCAAGGAAAACAGTTCAAATAATCAAATAGTTTTGAATATGTGTTTTAGAAGAGGAAGTCCATCTCGTAGCACTGACACCGTCAACAATGAAAAAGTTGTCCGCCGAGTCAAGAAGCTCATGTAGAATAAAATTAGTTCAGAACTCATAAGCTCTACAGAACACATGAATTGACCACCTAAATCATCAGATCTCAACATTAATGAACAGCTCTTAAAAATATATTGATATTGAAACTATAAATTTGAAGTTGGAGCAGATAGAATGAGCTGAAGAAGATTTGTTGCAAGGAAGATTGTAGATCTCTTAACCTGAAGTACAGAAGTTGTGTATGTGTATTCCAAAACTGACACCTGTCGTAAGAAACAAGCATTTGTTAATTCTAAAGTTTTGCATTGACCACACATATATTCCATGCATTTTCATCCAAAAGAGTACCACGTAAGTCTTAGGTTTTATGCATCCCAAATCTATATGGGATAAATGTTGTCATGTGGACGTATCTATTGATTTCTCAAATTTTCTGAGGGTGGAGAGTATGTCATAATCTACATTGAAGGTTGCACCAGAGTTACAGAATACGTACCTCAGCACAAAGAAAGTCCACATAATTTATTCGATGCATTAAAAGTATGATCAATATAGAAAACTTCTCTCACTTAACTTAATGACAGTATTCATTCTCTGCTCATAAAAAGCTCGTTACAAAACTACATACTTCCATACTTATAACTTAAAGTGACCGAATGTCCTTGCTTTGCCGTGTCACACGTGCGAACTGAACCTCATACCTCAGTCTAACAACTCCATGCTTGCCCCACACATCCTTCATTTTACAGCTGCAAGTCCACCCTACACCTGAGTAAGGGAACTTTAATGGCGCGTTTTCCTCATTCTTCGCTCGGCAAGGACTGATTGCTAACTACATTAGATAGCTAAATGGATTTTCTCTCGGGAATTATTGCCCACCCATTTGTAGAGTTTTCCCTCGGACGGCAACATTAGGAGCTCCCTCGCAGCATATTGCTTCTGGCAGCTCGCGCTCAAAACTCCCCTCTTTTTCTGCCCAGTCAGACCAGGCCCGAAAATTTGAACTTTCTTTTGTCGCTTCTGTAGTGACTTGGTCCTAAAAATTCTGAGGAAATCGCCTCTCGCTAAATTACCTGAAAACCCTTTCCAAAGATAATTTGGCTTACTAGACATTGAAGAATATAACTTTGCAAATAAGAAGTATTTGAAATGCAGTAGATTGATGGGCTTCATCCCCGTTGGTTGTTTCCACTAAAGACTGGAATTACTTTGGCTTGAATAAAATGACATCAAAAGACTAAGCTATGAGCTAAGATCCATTTTATTTCCCTTGCATGGTATTGAATCCTTTTTCTTTATTTTTCAGTAATTAGTAACTTAGTAACTAATGTCTGGTTTTGGTAAAGCAATTTTTAAAATCCTAATAAAAAAGTTTAGGAATGACATTAAAAACGGTCGTTGCCGAGACTCTTTTTAGGAACATCTAAATATTGATTAGTGGCATTACCTTCACCTACTAATTTTTGTATTTTATTTACACATTAGTTACGGTTTAGTGACCTACCAGTTGCCGGGTCTGCAGCCACACCCTTTATAACAATAATATCCAAGATCTTCACCGTGAATAACTACATAAACTACCCCAAAATTAGTGAGTAAAATCAATGAGTGCTAAAATAAGCAATCATTGAAAATCTGCCTTCAAAAAATGTTGGTCTTGGTCTTCATAAACTGCGATGTGATGACAAATTCTTGCACAACCATACAAGTGTACACAGGAAATTTCACGTGAACATATGTCGATATATCGATAGAAGTGATTTATATTCTCTAATTAGTCAACTTTTATTCTTCATTTTATTAGTTAGCTTGTTTATGTTGAGAGCAAACCAAACTGCGCCTTCAATCCTTTATTGCTTATACCTGAAGGAATGGAGAGACGTCAATGATGAGTTGTGATGATGATCAATGATAACTTGTGATGATGATCAATGGCGAGTTGTGATGATGATCAATGATGAGTTGGAATGATGATCAACGATGAGTTGGATAAATGGTAACGTATGGCAGAGTGCTAACAGTCGAACTTATATTCATATATTTTTTCAAAATTTTCATAGTGGGTTTTGTGATTACTTTTATAAGCAAGAACTGGTGCATGCACATTTACTGATGACTGTTTTTTTGAGCGTTTATCGAATTATTTCTTGAACTTGTATTCCTCCATGCTCTGTAATTGGAAGTTAATTTAAATCATGTTTGCAATTTAGTTTTAGATCGAATTTCAAAACCTTCTAATATGAGTCGTTGAGTTATATATATATATATATACATATTTATATATATATATATATGTGAAAGTGTATATATATATATATATATATATATATATATATATATATATATATATATATATATATATACACACTTTCACAGGATTTACACTCTTCAGTCAAAAATAACGATTCTGTTACTCAAGATAGCACACAAAATGACTCAAACTAAGTCAAAAAACACTGAAATGATAAGAGTTTAATTTGTATTATTGATGTATAATATTAGTATTGAACGATCCTGAACAGGTCAAAACGCTCGAAAGCTCAGAGGTCGCGTCAAGGATAGTTAAGGAGCTAGAAGTCATTGGAAGGATATTCAATATAAGAGAATTAATATTTTCATTCAAATATTCACCAAGGTGAATAAGGCAACGAATGCTGCGGCAAATAATTTTGACAAACATAAGCGAATATCGTGGCTAATTATTTAATGAATATAAATGACTATCGGATAAACAATTTGACGACTATATGAACACTGTTGCATGAATGTTTTAACGAATATATGAACAATTATTGGACGAAACATTAAATGAATATAAGCGAGCATTGTGGTTATTTTAACGAATATAAACGAATACTGTGGCAAATTACAAACTTTTACGACTGGTACAACGACAATCTGCATTTTAAGAACAGAGTCCAAATCCCTGATATTTGGGATGTAAAGTTTGTGAGTTATTATTTCGAATAAACCACGAATAAACCATTTCTAGTTTATTATCTCTAAATTATCATTTATATCTTAAAATTTCGAACTTATTGTTTTAAACTTGCCGTTTCTAACTTATCATTGCTAACAGAAATCTAAGAAAGTTCAGCTGAAACTATTTCATCACAAATACCAAAACGTTCTTGAAAAATGGGAGGAGAAAAACGAAGCCCTAAATTGGAACAGAATTTTCCACTGAACTGAAGTCGAAGACTTTGATAAGCTTCGCAGGAGAATTCACTGAAACACTGTCCATCAATACAGATAGAAAACTGAATGCAGAAATTTTACAGTTGACAACCTGAAGCTTTTACCAGCAACCACGTAAAAATTATATTTTCATTCTCAACTTTGTTTCGTAGTCGAATGCAGTCTTGTTGGTGTGTGGGCTTGTGGAAGAGAAATGTTTGGTTAGATAGCGCTGTCAAGAAACAGTCAACTGTCAACAACGCGTTCAGATGATAGTAAAAATGAAAAAGATGCCGCAGGTTTTACCTCTGCATTACGTGCAGAGAAAGTAGATTTTAACGACTTATTTTTCACTTGTTTAGGTACAGAATGAAGTGGAACCAAATTTTCCTAAGACAAATTAAATACGTAATTTTTTAAGGGCTAGTTGAAGATATGCAGATGCTTAAAGTGGATGTAATCCAAATTTTTAATAATTTCTTAAGTTGATTCATTCGAAGTGAGGAGAGTCACATACAGCAGAGACTAATTTAATACGGTATTTAATATACATATTTACAGAGGGCTTGTAACTGGATTTCCGGTCATATTTTCAACACTCAGCTCAAAATTTTAACAGCTTTTCTCTGGTGAAGCAAGGGAAACTCCATGAGTCTACAATGGTTTTTTGTACTGAATGAATGCATTCATTCTTTCAAGAGAACAAAAACTAAAACTTAACCAACTCAACAAACAGAAATTCTTAAGAAGACGTAAATGTTTTGAATAAATGTTCATTAATACATTCATTAAATGAACAAGCATTGCATATGCAAACATGTTCAAAAACATAGACAAAAAACAAATATTCATATATTTTACCCAGTTTTGCGTTGTTTCCAAGGCCTATAACATCGCTTCATTTTAGGCCAGTTTTTTGTGAGTAATTTCAAAATTTCCTTCATTCTAGTCAATCAGATCCAGTTTTAATGTAAAAACATGAATGCAAAATTTATTTTCAAGACGTCCATTCATACATGAACAAATCATTAATGAAAAATTCTTGAAGATTTTATGCACCATTGGAAAAATCTTTATTAAATATTACAATAGGTTTTATAATGAATATTCTAAAAGGTGTTTTAATGGATGCTCCAATAAATGCTTTAAGAGATGCTCCTATTAATTTCCTAATATATGTTATAATTGACTAGACGTTTTAATAGATAATTTAACCAACTTTCATCAGGTGGTTAAATGTCTTAATTGACAGTATAATTGATTATCTAACAGTTCTATTCACAGATGTTTTAATACTCATAGCACTCAACAGAGTCTCCTCATGAACGCATGGTCTTCAGGAACTTCACACTGTCTCAAAGCCACGTTTTTCTGTAGGTGCAACTGCAGTCTTGTGCTAACAACATTGTTATGCAAATCTCGGTCTGAAATGAGAAAAAAATGCTTGATTGAAGTTACTTATCGTAAGCTGCGACAGAATCAACTCTCATGCACGCTTGTGTGACAGTTACCTCGTGACCATTACGACCTACCTGTAAGAAGTATCGAATGTCAGCATCAGCTCGACATTTTCAGCAACACAGAATTAACTTACTGCAGAGCTAGAAGTAGGTTACACAACCAGGTGCAGTAGGTCAGCAGGACGAAAATAATAGACTGAAATAAGGCAATAGAAATGAGCCGTTTGGCCCATTCTTCAGACCCAAGTCCCATGCCGTCTAAAGTAAGGGCATCAATCATGCACGTACATCTTAGTTCCGTAAGTCAATTCAGTAAGAATAGCTACACGACAGACAGCACAGCGTAACGTCCAGGCTTACGGGTTTATGGGATCCCCGTTACTCCATGAATTTACAACACGGAAAACCGACGGTCTTCTCTCCACAGACCCACTAAGTTCTGCTCTGCGAGTAACCGTCAAACACTCTGGGTTTAGAAGTACTAAGCTATGTATGATACATGGTCAACGCTCAAAGTTGTTTGCAACGGTAGGACAGGTAAGATTATCAAAAATAATTGAAGTAACGCTGTACAATGAACATAAATATGAAACTTGTCTCTTTTCCCTGTGTTGTCATTGTCTCGTAGGATTCACTCCTTCCTCACATTTTCAGACGATCCCTTAGAGACCACTTTAAAAATATATTCGTAGAAATTACAAAGAGATATTCAAGTACTCTCTGAGCTAAGAGGCTTATAGAGGGATTGGAATCTGAAAATAACATAATGCTACATTTAAATTCATACATCATGTGCAGGATTATGGAAACAGAGTGTAGATATATTGTACGTAGATTTTCCAGGCTAAATTTGTTTTAACTTGTACTTTAATAGCTTATAAATGCAAACACTTTCAAGCAGGCACAAACTGACAGATGTCCTATGTTCCCTTCGATGGGTCTCTCTTTAGAAACTAATTGGACAGCGGCTTGGGTCTTCAAGTAATTTAATTGAGCCAATTATCGAAGTGACAGCTCGCGATTTCCCCTTTGTGGGACTCAGAGTGAGGGGAATTATGGGGAGCGCTTGTTCAGATTAACAAGTATTGAGGGTTTGTCCAGCCTGTCTTGTAGCGCTGTCTCCAGTGCCAACATGCAATAAATTCTTTACTAAGAATTCTTCATTTTCTTTGTCATTTTTATCGCCTTTTCGAGTGACAAAACTCAGCAAAATTAAATCTTAGAAGTTACTGAACAACTTTTTTTTCGTTTACCTGCCTACTGTCTAGTTTGATTTTATTGATGATTTACTGGTGCGTTTCTTCAGTTTCTGCAACATCTACAAAAACGTATTTTAATACAGGATTAGTGTAAATAATTGTGTGCACATACATACATATTTAAAAATAATTGAATTAATCCTGCGTTAAAATAGATCACCTAGGTGACTGGAATCTGCTTCATGCAGTCTATATTCGTGTTTAAAATTATTTTTCAATTTTATTTATACCATTTTTCGTTTTTTCCTGTTTCCGTGATTGTATTTCGTCTCTGTCTTTCACACAATGTTGTCTTGATACGGGACATTTTTAATGAAGTTTTCCACTTTCTTAACTTTGATATTTATTTGTTTTTGCTTATGGCAAAAAAGATACTCTCTCCATTCCATCCATGAAATTCTTAGTCCTTTCACAGGTGGGCGTTCATTCCGCTGCATTAGTAAACTTCTTCGTTTTGATAAATGATTGAAAAAACTTTGTGTATTAAATTATAATTACTCAGCTAAACCACATTTTATTCTTTGTCGAAAAAAATTAAGGAGCTGAAAATATTCATCTTACAAACATAAATTGTTTGTTTACACTTTATGCGTGTTCAGGTTTGTTTGTACGGTATTGCGTGCTCAAGTTTGTTTGCACGGTATTGCGTGTGCAGGTTTGTGTGCATGGTATTGCGTGTGCAGGTTTGTGTGCACGGTATTGCGTGCTCAAGTTTGTTTGCACGGTATTGCGTGCTCAAGTTTGTGTGCACTGTATTGCGTGTTCAGGTTTGTGCGCACTGTATTGCGTGTGCAGGTTTCTGTGCACGGTATTGCGTGTTCAGGTTTGTGTGCACTGTATTGCGTGTTCAGGTTTGTGTGCACGGTATTGCGTGTCCAGGTTTTAGAGTTGTCACTCGATTGGAGGATAGAGACGAAATTTGACACGAGCTTCGTAAATGCTTACAATATATAGGAACGTCGTTTGATGACTTAGTTGGCAGCACACTTTGCTAAGAAACATTTTCTGGCTCTGCGTTGGCCAGCAACGCATGTCCAAAACGACGGGCGTGTGTCTGACGCTCATTGCTTTAGTGGACGACTTAACTTGAGGTCTCTTGAGGGTAAAATCCCTCTCCTCTTTCTCTCTCTCTCTCTCTTTCTCTCTTTCTCTCTTTATCTATCTATGTGTACTTTTCTTTCTTTTTATAGGTATTTCCCTGCCTTTCTGTCTCTCTATTGCTCTTTCTCTCTATTACACTCTGTTTCTCGTTCGCTATTAATCTCTTTGTATGTCTTTGTCTCTCTTTAGCTCTCTCTGTCACTCGCTCTCTCTTTTTTATTTCTGTTTTCCTGTATTAATCTCATTCTCAATGTTGCAAACTCACTGAATTAACACCAAATTAATTTCAAGTATTTTAATTTGTATAAACTGCTGCAAGCAAGGAAGCATTTCAACAAATGAGAGGTGGTTCCAGGAAACCGAATTTACCTGTGAGAATTTGGACGGTAGGCCGAATAATTGTGGTGCTCTGTGCATGCGAAGGGAATTGGACACAACTCCATAATTGCAAACACAAATTCACACACTAAGTTTCATCACAAGAAATTTTTGATAAAGAATTCCGTACGGCGTGTTAGAACTGAAATGTACGGGGTGCGAACAAAGTCCTTGGACTAGGAAAATAGCAAAAAGTCTAATAATTGAAATAGAATAATTAAAAAAATTAAAACTATTCCTTTAGAGTCTGTAAGCACATTTTGGCAAAATTTTATTCAATTTGTGTCCTCGAGCACGAATTACACGTTCAACCTTGCCTCTAAAATTTGCTGATGTATTACACAAGATTTATTGACTAATCATAATTATCTCCCATGTCTTTTTAACCAAGGCTCTCAAAGCTTCAATTGTTTTCAGCACAGGCCTCAGACTCCAAAACTAACCAAACACAAAAGTCCATTGGCTTGAGATCAGGTGATGACGGCGGCCACATTTCCTTGCTCCAAAAACTTGGAACATTATCTTCACCCCACTATAGTGTTTTGTTTGACGTGTGTGAGGGTGCATCGTCCTAGTTTCTCGTGACTACTGCGATTCATACTGTTTATGCTGTGCTCTGTTCCGCGGAATTGTGCTCGTGTGCAGTTTGTTTTGAACAGTGTTCTTTCTCATGGTGATCAAGCAGCTTAGTACTGACATGAGCCGTGGTTGGTGCCTTTAGCCTAGGAGCACTCGTTTACGGGCACAGGTGAGCTTCTTTTTCCATTTCCACTGTTTTTTATAATTTTTTATTTTATTGTGTAGATAGTGTAGCCATTTGTTATTGGTGACTGATAAGAGGACGCAATTATGCCGCCTCCCACTGACTAGGGAAGGGCGCTGCTTCTGGGCGTGCTACATAGCTCATCGAGCCGGCCGTCCAGGGCCCCTCTCCTTCCTCAGTCCCAACCCTCTTCTAAATCCCGTACCTCCTCTCCTGCAACCGCCATCTCCAACCCTAACCCTACTGTACCTAACCCTAAACCTCTCACCCTTTTGCTACCTACACCTCTTCCTTCAACCCCTGTTATCCCCTCACGTTCTGCAAAAGCACCCACTTATAGAGTGCAATTAAAAACAATTGATCTGGCCAAACCAACTGATAAACAAAGAATTTTTGAAATAACTTTTCATGAATTAAATGCACCTCTGATAAGACTCACAATGACAAGGACCGGATACTACGCTGTGACGGACGACGTTACCTCTATCGACGAACTGACTTCCAAGAAAGCTACGACTGCATTTGAAAAATTAACCTAACTCCAATTATCACCCCAGACTTACGAGGAAAGTGGACAGTATTCATAAGACAAATAGACGCCGACATTGGACTGAAACCGATTGAAGAAATTAAAAACGAAATAAAAAGAGAGAATGACTGGCTGACAATAATTGAAGTTATAAAAATAAAAAACTATACTCACTTACTAAAACTTGTGACAACGGACGCAACGACCGCACAACGACTGCTGAAAGACGGATTTTACATGTTCCATACCAAAATTACACCCCAACAATGTTCACCCCAATGTGGACAGGAAAAATACGCACTAATACACATATTAATCTGTTACAAATGCTACAAATTCGAAGACCATGCCACTCACCACGAACAACGACAGAAACAAGAACAAACTCGTACTTACACCGAAATAGCAAAATACGCCATACAACAAACAAACCCACCACAACACACACTAACATTAACAAACCAAACACACATCAAACTCACAACCCTCATACTATAGAAGCACACATAGCAGCATTAAACAAAACCAAAACATTCGGCGACATACTATCACACTCTCTAAAAATATACTTCGATATCGATACTACATTCCCAGACAGAAACTCAACATCCATCTTTAACTTTTACTATGACAAAACCGACACGCAGCAGCCCCAAACGACACAAACAGCTCCTCAAGAAGAACACACAGTGGACCAAACGATAGACACAGCAATGGACGAGACAAACGCAACTACATACACAGAAATAAGACAAAAAAGACGGATAAGTGACGGAATAGAGGACTCTATACTATTAATGGACAACAAATACACGACATATTTTAAACTTTATAGGAACTACGTGGGCAATTCACCAATTAATTCCTGACAACCCCACAATGGACTGGTTTGCCGATGAACTAGACAAAGACCAGGACAATGACAAAGGACTGAAACTCTTCACACAGGACTTCAAACACCAACCGGTGGTGGAAATGTTGAGGAGAAAGAGGGCTCTGTTTCTGCACACTAAAATTAACATAATACCCCATGAACAATTTATTACACTTCCAAGGTATCACACAACCACCACAACAATAAAAAACTAAACACACAACATTGGAGAAATGATCTCCAGCAAACTATCATTCAACACAACGTACTATCTTGGACCAACAAAACAATAGCCCTCTCTAATATCTACAATACAATAGACCCGAACATAATATTCATAAACGCTCATTCCCTCATAAACAGTAAGCCACTTAAAATTTTCAACTTCAGTATTTACTTCACCAATAAATACAATGAACATCATGCCAGAGTTGCCATAGTCATAAAAAGACACATCTCGTATAAACTACATGGCACATTCCACTCTGACATGCTAGCCATAACAATAGAAACACAACAAGGACCCATCACTATAGGCACCACGTACATTCCACACAGAACAGAATACCATCACTTTATAGATTTTTACAATTTATTCAATAGACCCCATCCAGTTTACTTTTTTGGCGACATTAATGGTGCCCACGGGACTCTAGGACACACATACAACACTAGAGGATCAAACCTACACACACTCATAACACGATACCAATTGAGACACATGGGACCAAACTTCCCTACACTTATTATACATAGAAGCACAACATCCCCGGACACTGTACTACAAATTAAACATGCATACCATAACATCCATCTGAAACCAGGGCCACTCACACCCTCTGACCATATTCCAATAATAGCCACAATTTCTACAAACCCAATACAAATCCCCATCAAACAACGCAGACACTTTTACAAAGCGGACTGGGGAAATACAAAAAATACTGTCAACAGTCACACTTCCCACAGAACATACCCCCACCTTGGAAGAAATAAACCAATACCTTGACACCTAGACAGACCACCTGCAACAAGCCACTGCAAAATGCACACCTTTACTTTCACACAAGATCATACCAGGCATCAAACCCACACATGAAACACTAACAATCCATACACAATACCAGCATACAATACAGTATGTACATACAAAACAATGGTCCATCAATGCAACTAAACAGACAACTTATAATTTTCAGAAACAAACTTCAGTCCATATACAAACAACAATATTCAGATAATTGGAACACAATAATTCAATCACTTGACATATAAGGAGACTTTAAAATGTTTGGGTCATCCATAAAAAAAATGATGGGTTCAAATACAAAACAAAAATACCTTATCAAATCCATAATAACACACACCTACACACACCACAGGACAAAGCACCCATATTCAGACAACATTAGCGAGATATTTTACAGATCACTACAATGAAAACTTTGACACAGAACACACCAACAGAATACAGAAGCATATGAACAACATAACACGCGAAATGGCCCCATACAACACAGGAGATATCAACAAACTTGATCCCCTTCACTTTACTCCGATAACCCCTGATGAACTCCTACAAACACTAAAAACATCCAAGCAAAAAGTCTTTGGTCCCACAGGCATTACAACACTTCAACTCAAACAGCTTCCAAAAACATGATCAATTACCTACTATATATATATTTAAAATGTCCATTTCAGCTGGCTATTTTCCTGAAATACTCAAACACACAACAATGATATTTCTCCCCAAACCGAACACTTCACAAAAATCAGTACAAAATTACAGATCCATTTTCCTACTAGATGTACGTGGCAAACTACTCGACAAGATACTTAATAGAAGAATTACAAATTACATAACAATACATGACCACTACAACATTAGGCAACACGGTTTTAGACAATACAGAGGGACGCACCCAGCAATCACATTACCCGAAACCATAACAATAAACCTGGCACAAAAACACACAATAGACATAGTATTAAGGGATGTGTCAAAGGCCTTTGACAGGATATGGCACTCCGGCCTCATCTACAAACTTACACAAACAAACTTACCTCCACTATTTACAAAAACACTAAATGACTATCTCACAGAGAGAACAGCTTCAATAAGAGCAGATACATACTCGTATACAGGACCTCTGTTTACACTGCATACAGGCGTCCCTGTCACCAACACTTTACAGCTTCTATACACACGATTTACCGCCCCCATTACCTAACATCGATTACATCTGTTTTGCAGACGATATCACTCAAATACCTTTTGGCAAATACCCCCTCATTATGCAGCTCAACAAACCATACACAAAATAAAACAAACGAATACATACGAAAGCAAATGGAAAATCGAAACCGATATTAAAAGGTTCAAAATCATCCGCATCAACAGATATAAAGCAGCAGACATCTTCATAGACAACATATACTTCCAAAACTTAAAAAAGGTACAGTTTTAGGACTTAAATTTTCATTTTTTGGATTTAAAAATCAAATAACATCCAGATGCGCAATGGCAAACGACAACCTCAACAAAATACTTCGATTCTTCCACCTCTCCCAATCTACAAAGAAAAAACTATATATGGCATTTGTTAGATCTGCAATAATATACCCAGTCATCCCCCTGCACACGTTATCTCCATCAGCCATATCAAACTTACAGAAAGTACAAAACAGAGCCCACCGCTGCATAACCAACACAAGGTGGACAGATTTTGCAACAGCCAAATCCCTTCACAAAAACACAAATATTCCACCCATCAACATCCTTCTGCACGAACACGCAAAGAAAATTTGGTCCAATTTACTAACAATAGACATACAACAATACAATAGTCTCACGCTCCCGCCTGAACTTATCAACAAGCAGCACCATAGATTCTGAACTGCATGCCCTGGCCTCTGCACCACAACCAAGATACCTATAACAGATCACGAGCAAAACAGCACAAAAAGGCCGAGCGCAGTCGCGTTGAGAGACAAAGGGGTTTCAACGCTGGACGGCGCTCGGCCTAAAATGGGAGGGTACAGTAGTTGGAACCCCGGTTCCTGTGTGGAGAGTCAGACAACATGACGTTGACTTAAATATGACGACAGCGTAGTATCCACCAAAATGACAGAAGACCATTAATAAAACTCCCATTATTTTGATCTCCTAAATCTTGCATCAAAACAGTCAGGACACCCCAACCACCAACTTTAACCACATCCTAAACCTAATGTTATCTACCTGATAATATTTCTATCTTCATCATTGCCCTTGGTAATTCCTTAACCTTGTAAACCCCACCTGGAACTAACCCTCGTCAAACTTGTATGTATGTAAATCTGTGTACATATGTGCATGTGTACATATAAATCCTAACTTATCTACCTGTTAATATCCTTATCCTCATCCCTTGTCCTGTATTCACTCCATAATCTAAAAACCTAATCTAACCTTATCATTCTAAAACCTACCCCGGTCAAATTTCGTGCATATGTAATAACTATATACATTTGTGCATGTGTAAAAAAATAATAATAATATTACAAAAAATAAAAAATAACAATAAAAATATAAAAAAATGTATATATATGTATGTACATTTATGTATATATATATATATATATATATATATATATATATATATATATATATATATATATATATATATATATATATATATATATATATATGTGTGTGTGTGTGTATGTGTGTATGTATGTATGTATGTATATACGTGTACAGAATAACAAATGCACATACACACGTCCGCATAAAATTGTAAATATTTGCAAAATGTGTACATGAGAGCCACTATAAATACTGCACATATTTGTAAATACAAAGCCCTGACGGACTTATGTATATATGTATCTGTATACCTAGTCATTAATGTCTCCATGCAAAATTTCATGGTCACTCAATTCTGCGTAATGCGTCTTTTTCGCCTTCCTTTTTCTGGTACAATCTGTACCAAACACTTCTTCAGCCCTTTCTTGGTGGCGCTGACCACCCTACCATCGAAGGTGAAGGATTGGTTTTTGAAATGGTCTTTGACTTGCTTAAATACTGGCATCAATATTTGTTCGATATATGAATTTGTGTAAACTTTCGTTCCAGCTTCATCAGAAATGAAGAAATATTTCCATGTTTTGGAAATGGCAGCCCACACCAAGACGGAAGCAGGTTTTTGTCATCTGAAAATTCTTCTTATTGAATTTGTGAGATATTGAATATCTGCAAAAGATTTTAACATGACTTGTCATTTTGGTGGTTGAACTTCACCTCAATAGTGAAGATTTTCTCATCTAAAAACACGGTATCATCTGTGGACGTGTCCTGCTTGAGCCTGTCCAGAAGAACTTATGACCTTGCAAACCGTTTTTCATTTTGGAGGTCTGCCTGTTGCTGGTGCATTTAGATCTCAAGTGGTGTCAAATCGAAGTCTTTTTTCACAATGTTTCACATGCTTTCCCCAGTCATATGCATTTGTTTTGCCATATTACTCATTGGTTTCTTTGGGTTTCGTTTGACCCTTGCTTTGACAGCTTTGATATTCTTTGGGGTACGAGAAGTTCGAGGGCGACCACTTCGAGGACGATCTTCAGTGATTCCCAGTTCTTTGATACATAGACCTAACCAGAGTGTGATAAACGGTTGACTTTAGTGCTTTGAGCAACTTGACAATCTCTGGTTTTGTCTTGCCTGCGTCATGGAGGTAAATAATAGCTACACGTTTATCACTCATTTTTTGTGAATAATGATAAAGAGGAGGTTATTATTTTGAGAATCTGATATATAATATATCAATTAACAATTATGAATGATTGTCTTTTAATATATATATATATATATATATATATATATATATATATATATATCATTTTGTGGTAAAAATAAGTCCAAAAACTATGTTCGTACCCTGTAAAGATCATGTTTTCTCAATGTTTTGTTACAAATATCTGTGCATGGCATATCAAAGGATGATGATACATATACAGGTCATATTTAAATTGATTCTATTAATTCAAAGGGAGAAAAAGAGTTATTTAATCCTACATGCTCGTTTGTAACAATATGCAAGTGCTTTAAAGATCTATTTAAAATAATTACATTTAATTCCGTCAAAAGGAGTTTTTGACTACTGTGATTATTATTATTATTATTACTATTATTACTATTATTATTGTTACTATTAATTTTATTACTATCGCTTGTGGAATTACCATTAATAAAAAACAAATAAATATGCCGTATAATCCATTAGTGTTTTTCGTAGATGAAAAGTATATACCGTAGAGGTGGAGGTAAATAAACGAAGACGAGGCTTATACATTTTTTATTTAAATTTACTCTGTACTATTGACTCAGTGTACTATGTATTGTTGACTCAGTATTCTATGTATTGTTGACTCAGTACACTACGTATTGTTGACTCAGTGTACTATGTATTGTTGACTCAGTGTACTATGTATTGTTGACTCAGTGTACTATGTATTGTTGACTCAGTGTACTATGTATTGTTGACTCAGTCTATAATGTCATGTAAGTTCAATTATCTTCGTTACTCTCACGCAAGTGTAGAGGTGGAGAGCTGAAACATAGCGAGCTGTTCACCACCACTGAGCACAGACGCGCGATGGATTATTAGGACATGAAGTCATCGCTAGTTCCGGTGGTGGTCGCGTACGGATGTAGCGGTTGTAGAGACGAAGTTTGGCGCTGGTTTCGAATAGAAAACATTGATTATCAAATTCTTTGAATACAATTCTGTCCGAAGCTTGGTGACTCAAAGAAGTAAGTTTTAATTTTGATTTCCAGTTTGGATATTTCCAATATCTACCTAAATGTTCTACAGCGCTTTGTACAGGTTGTGATAGTAAGGGCTTCTGGCTGTCACCACAACCTTGTTCTTTATTTATTACTAGACAGTTCCCGTGGGAATTGCACGATTTAGATTTGACAAATTAAAATTTTTTTATAAAGATCAATTTATTAAAGACCTACGACGAATTACTGTGTTTTAAATGAATGTTTTTCATTAATATGTACGGAACTTCCATTCTGTACCTCATCAACCGACAACATGGGCCTGATGGTACCCGTTCAAATTACTTGGTCAAAAAGTGATAAAGTTACGGATCTATGAAAATAAATAGATATATTAGTTTTACCTGTGGTACTATCATAATTTGAATATTTTTCATAAATATATACAGGACTTCCATTCTGTACCGTATTTACCGATAATATGCCTGTGTGAGAGAAGAAAGCTAAAAACGGTAAAAATGGAGTGTTTTATGGTGATCCGGCGTCTTTAGTATCTACAATACAATGGTTGTGATACCTGCATACCCGTTCTGATTTCAGTTCAATAATTTTTCTTCAGTAATAGATAAGAAGTAATGGAACGGGCACACACACACACAGGAGATGGAGATACACTGTCTATTATATACTAGTGTACCCGTGCCATCAAAAATGATGGCAAATACTGTTGGCAAGTGGAGTCTCCATGCTTAAGCTTATTTCAAAGGTAACTTGTTTTTCTTGTGACGGTAAGAAACACTTAGAATACATTATTTTTGAGCCGCCATATACAGCCGAACTCGGTATTTACGATACGGACTCGAATATATAAGGCTCTGGATCTCTCTAATTTTATTTAAACTGATTTATTATAGTGCACTTGTACAGCAAAAATGGGTGTATTAATTTACCAGTAAACTGAAACCAAGACCGCCAGTGCTAATCTATTCTTAAGAGCGTGACACGAAATAAATAAATAAATAAATAAATAAATATATATATATATATATATATCTATATATATATATACACGACGGTCATTTTCGACCGTCGTGTGTTCATAACTGTCTTTGGTATCCACAATACAATGGTTACAATACATGTATACCTAACCGAATTTCCTCCCATCTAAATCCTTAAGAGTGTGACAGGGAGACAGACCAAGCAAACAAGCGAGCAACAAACTGTGTATTATTAAACCAGGGGCCTGTACTCCGAATATTTGGCCTCTACTCCGTGTGAAATTCAATAGCTACGAAGAAATTCAGCTAAAAATATATGTGAAATAGCTTATGTACAACAGGATCAAAAGCTCTAATACAATATTTTGACTTTCGAATATATGTTCCAGAAACTATATTTGCCATCGTAATTTAGGGATAAAATTTCAGGGTATCTCATTTTGTTATTCGTAGACGAATTTCCTTCTATCTAAATCCTTAAGAGCGTAACAGAGAGACTTACTAAACAAGCAAGTTGGATATAGTGGAATGATTTATAATGCTCTGAAGAGTGTATTGTTTCTCAAAACGGTGTTTTTTATTAATGTTACTTATGTTGTAGTGTATCGTCTGGAACATACATTAGATGGTCACTATACTTGAAATTTAGTTGTACTCTATAAAGGTAATCCTCAATGCATCAAATGAGGAGTATTCATCAATATATAAGTGAATACTGCCTGAATAACTGCAATGCATCGCAAAGGTCGCCTGCGATGCACGGCTGCATCATCTTCATAAATCGTAAGCCTCGCAGCAGCGGTGACGCGGGCGGCAGTCGCGTGACTCCGTCAATCGATCGCGGCATAAATTTAATCGCGTGAGCTGCGTAGCCGTGATACGTGCTGTGGTGCTGACGGTGAGTGGAGCTCTTCCAGGCAGAGGGAAGAGGGACGGGAGGAGTCGAGGAAGAGGGGAAAAGACAGAAGAAGGGAGGGAGAAATCTAAGGAAGGAAACAGAAGATGCAACGAAGACGTAAGAAGAGAAAAAACTGTTGAGAGGAAAATGATGGTTGAATGAAAAATGGAGTTGAGGAGCTTGAAGGAAGTTGGAAGAACGACAAAAATTGGGTGAAAAGACTTCAGAAGAAAAGATGAAATGGAATTGAAGAAAATGACAGAGGAGAAAAGAAACTTGGTTATAAAAAATATGCTTGAAAAAAGATAACGAAGGAAGAGGTGAGGGAGAAAAATATATTATTAAAAATTGAAAATAAATTAAAGAAAATTGACAGCTGAAAATTGGGAATAGAGAGGAAATGAAGGAAGATGGAATGATAATAAAGGGAGAAAATAAATTATCAATGAATTATGGAGAGTAATAAAGGCATGAGCACCTACAGAGAATTTCTCTGAACAGCATACAAAGAAAAAATAAACAAAATGTGAATTTTCGTATAAAGACTTAAATGAATTACTGGAATAATGATCTGAGTGAATAGAAGACTAACGGAGCGAAACTGGAATAAAAAGCTATGTAAAAGTAGTTGGTAGACTAGTTGAACAAGGAGACTTTGGAGTAAAGAGAATGTGGAGTTTGAGAATACACATGGGCAACGATTTGAAGCAAAATTAAGGAATATATTAGATGAGGGTGACTAGAGGGAGGGAAGTGACAGACTAAAATGATGAAGCAGGAAGAGATGATGGAGAGTAACAGGAGGGTAGAGATCGAGACAAGTATAGTGAGAACAATGAAGAAGCAATAGTGAAATGCTGCAACATTCTCGTGTAGTAGGATAACAAAGAGAATGATGATGTAAGTTCATGTTAGAACAAATATATCTTGCAGAAACTGAAAAAGGGTGAAAAAATTCACCATTACGATACTTTAGACCTGATCAATTCATGAATGTTAATAATCGTCATTAATATCACACTTTTTTATGACTCTTAGATTTTATTTTCTTACTAAACTCATTTTTGGGGGAAAATGCTTGGCGTCCGACTTGAGATGGCAGTATTTAGAGCTCTTGGATTTTTCTTTATCAGTAAATTAACTTAAGGACTTAATAATCCTAATTATCAAAATTATCTCAAATACTTTAATCGTTATAATTATCGAAATTATTTTAAGTATCTTAATTGCCCAAGTCTTTCTGGTTATTTATTTATCATAAATCTTTATCATCATAAAATCTATATCTCAGTTTAGCATGGCTACCTAGTTTCTAGGTAAAATTGTATTACTCCTGACTTATATATGAGACTCTGAGTACCTTTATCGCACGCGCCATTGAGTTACATCTGATATATAAGTACATACAAGAGAGCAAGAGAGCAAGCGAGCAAGTGAGGTGCATTACGATGTTCAGCCACTGTTTAGATGACCGTGGAGTCGGACATGCGACATCTATAACACCATAATAAAATACGTCTACATAAGTCGATGCAGTAAAGATGAAATAAACTCGTCCACTAATTGGGGCAAAAATTTCAAACATTTCAGTGACTCAATTCTGGCTTAGACGAAATCGTCCAACTATACAGTAAATTGTGTAGAAATTACGCAATCTTGATGGATTAGTGATAGTTAAATGCATGTATGAAGTGGGGTTCGAATTCCATGGCACAATGATCGAAAATTTGCTTCACAAATTTTACATCTGTTTTGTTTTACATATCATACAATTTTTCTTGCACTTTCTTCCCACCGTACCATTCTATTTTTTTCTAAAATTATCAATGTTCATGTAATTGTTAGAGTAAAAGTTTCGTTAATTAGAATGGTTTTCTATATTGATGCGGTCAAAGAGTTAGCAGACTGGTTGGAAATGATGATTCATGGGTGTTGTACAGCAACGTTATACAGGGTGTCCCAGAATTAACTGACCCTTTTTATCTACATATATAATCGACTATATATCTCCATCTCTCTGTGAGTGTCCGTCCCATTACTTCCTATCTATTACTGAAGAAAAATTATTGAACTGAAATCAGAACGGGTATGCATGTATTACAAGCATTGTATTGTGGATACCAAAGGCTGAAAAGGGTCAGTTAATTCTGGGACACCCTGTAGTTGCATCCATTCTAAATTTCTCCAATATATTAGCTCATTATGAGTTAAAATTCAAATTTAAATTAAGAATTGAATTCGGTTTTTGAACCACCAACGCAGGAGAAGTTTCACAGATTTTTATATAATTAAGACACAAATGTCTCAAGTAAGAAAGATTGGATCAATACAAATATGTCTGCACATGATATATTCTTATATAATATGTAAGAATATTAACAAATTACAAAAGAGCAACATTACGGGCAACAAAATGTAAGCAGCAATAATTTTAGTGGCACGTCACTAGGCAATGCAGTTCATCACATGAGTCAGAACTAGCAAATACTTCACACAATACTGCAGCACCTCTACTGGTACGTACACGAAGAAATGCAAACCAATTCAAATAACTGTCATAATAAAACAAACACTTTTACATATATAGAAATGCAGGAATTATCTGCTTCTCTGGGCTGTCCAACACCTGAGTAATGTCCAGCAGCTCAGTGATGTCCAGCACCTCAGTGATGTCCAGCACCTCAGTGATGTCCAGCACCTCAGTGATGTCCAGCACCTCAGTGATGTCCAGCATCTCAGTGATGTCCAGCACCTCAGTGATGTCCAGCACCTCAGTGATGTCCAGCACCTCAGTGATGTCTAGCAGCTCAGTGATGCACAGGAAGGCTCAATAAAAATAAGAATTGACTTCAAAGTGGGGCTACAATTTGCTGTTAGGATTTACATATATCTTCAACTGAGTGCACCAAAACAACCTATATGAAAAAAATTCCCGGAGTTTCTGTATAAAAAATTACTTCGATCTTCAATCAATGATTAAAAAGTAGTGATGCACATAAAACATTTCCTAAATTTCAGTATTACTTCAGAAGCTTTCATTTTAATTTTGCAATCACAGTATTTGTCCTTATCGACAGGTTTAGGCCTATATGGAACATATTGCACGATTTGATTCATCATTATTTTCTAGCGAAGTCTTTGCAGCTATGAATATTTTATCCATCGCATGCAGGCCGGAATTTATAGTGGAGTGCCTATGCCCCAGGCGTCCCTTCTTTAATTTGCGCACAAGCAAGACGGATGAGAGCCTCTTATTGAATAATAAATGCTCGGCGCTTGTCAGCGTCCCTCGTAACTCAAGCGAAAACTTTAAAGCTCGAATTACGTGAGTGTATGAAATTACCTTCGTGGATGTCAGTGATACCAACAGGAGGTGCTGAAGGTGAGCTCAAGTGTGAGCATCACTCGAGAAACTTGACCCATTATGACCTAGCGTTGTAAATACATAACGCAATTTTCATTCCTAATAAAACGAAAATATTTCATGAACTTTGAATGGTAATCCTGGTTTTGAAGCAGAGTTTAGCAGGTAAATACCATATGAACATATTTTCATATTCTGCTAAAACAATCTATCCCATTTGACGGCCTCACTGGACGACAAACACAAAGAGTATACATAGTTGGAAAAAGGAATTCCAGCGCTAGTAAGTAAATTCAATCAGTGATACTAACATGAAGTGTTGAAGTATGAGAATTTTGTAGATCCATGTCTGATTTTCATGAGTTTCTTACATGAGGGTTCGGTGAACGAAATAACGTTATACATTAATTGTACTCTTGAAAGTTAGTACAATTGTAGCAACAATTCGAGTTAAAGTAAGAGTTACTCTAACATGAGAGAGGCTTCACAAATACACGCACAGACACGAGCAAAAACTCAGTTGGTTGATCGTAAAGCTACCTACAGCAGACGCCCAGTGTGAACCGCTTTAAGCTAAACCACCAAGGCATTTAGATGTAAAATAAACAATAAAAACATTGGACTCTCATGCGTTTAAAGGCCTCAGCCAATACTAATGATATATTGTACGAGTAAAAAATATTGCCAATGAACTTCGACGCAAAACATATTTTGGAAAATAAAAAGTTATGAGCATTATTTTTCTCTAACATATTTAAGCAATACATGCAGATAAATATATTCATTCGGTTGCATAACGAACTTCTATTGTTTTGTACGCACTCAATAAAAAGGTTCATATGCAAGTGCATTCTTTTTATGAAATGTTTTTCGGTCGGTGACGCAACTATTTATGGAGTGCTTTCCGCACTTCTTCATTCGCAAGACAGCAGTGCTCACGCGCAGTAGTTTCGAGTGCTCCCAAGAGGGAACAGCGGAGGATCTTTCAAGCGGTCGAAAGAGATTGTAGTCGAAAGTTACAAAATCTGATCTGCAAGCATTGTGTTCCAACACATGAAAACCTAATTGGAAAATGATTAAAATGGTCTGATTAAAGGGTTGGGAAGCTGCAGCGTTATGTATTAACACAACTTTCTTAGGTGCAACTTTCTTGAGCGTCTGATGTGCATTTCCGGCTGATTAAAACCACGCTACGAATTTCCGCCCCTGACACACCTTCTATCATAGTTTGAGAAATTGATGCGCAGCGCCGTGTCTTGCATCAGTGAACACTACCAGCAAACCTGGTCTACACAGTAGCGGCAGGACGGGTAACGCTATTTAGTTTATGCACAGGTCCCGTGCTTCTTTGAAGTGTCATTAATTAGCACGCTTGACCGGAAGGCAAATTGGTAAACCTTGTTTTGGTGAAAGTGAACATAATTAGTAGCATCTCCTGACACAAGTAAAATTAAATCGGGTATAATTCATCTGAAGTTGCATAAACACGTTGAATTAAAACTAAATTTGAAGAGAATAACAAAAATTCAAATGTTTATGCTCATATAAATTAACGAGAATATGCGAAACACAGAACATGAGTGTTGATCAGTCATAGTGGAGGCTGACGTATCTGTTATGTTCACCTGTACAGTGAAACACAGCACCGCAGCCTTCGCTGAAACTTGCAAAACTAGTACAATTAATCTACATCTACATATATAATAAACAATGTATCTCCATCTCTCTCTCTGTATCTGTGTGTGTCCGTCCCATTACTTCCTATCCATTCCTGAAGAAAAATTATTGAACTGAAATCAGAACGGGCATGCATGTATTCTAAGCATTGTATTGTGGATACCAAAGGCGCTCGATCACTATAAAACACGCCATTTTTTTCGTTATTAACTTTCTTCTCTTACACGGCTATGTTATCGGTAGATAAAATAGAAAATAGAAACTCTGTATACATTCATGAAAAATATTCATATTCTAATAATACTACGAGTAAAATTGAAAAATGTATTTTATTTCATTGATCCTTAATTCCATCAGTTTTAAACCAAGGAATTTCAACAAGTACTATTTGGGCCATGTTATCGGTAGATAAGATACAGAATGGAAATTCTGTACATTTTAATGAAAAGTATTCATTTAAAACATAATAATTAGTTGTAAATCTTTACGTTGTCTATTGTGTATGGAGACTAGTAGACCCACATGTAAAAATTCCTGTCTTTTTTACTGATTTTTTTCGTTTGATTTGCCAGTTGACACGGGCTCTGCAAAGGCGTTTCCACATTGATGGATTGCCTTTGGTATCCACAATGCGATGCTTACGATACATGGATGCCCTACCGAATTTTCTCCTATCAAAATCCTTAAAGGCGTGACAGAGAGACGAACCAAGCAAGCAATCAAGTAACAAACTGTGTATTATTATATAGTGTAATCATTTAATTATTGCAGTGAACAATGAAACAGGTTGTAAGTTGTTAAAGAATGATATTTTGTCCCACACAATTTTAATAAATTGATCAATGTGAAAACTGTAAGAAGTGGAAAAATATTAAACAGTCGCTGAAATATATTGCACTGCAAATTTAATTTATGACATATTACTCCAAATATTCCTAACGCACACTTGCACTAATTTTCTTTGTGTTAACCTACGTGAGCGGCATAATTATTCGCGCAATACACGTCTTAAGCACTTGAACAGCACCTCCAGACCACATGCAGGACACTTCATGAGTACGTCCAGAACATGCACACTATACACAACTCGTGACGTTCATGAAACATTCATTTTCCTCACACTTTCGGGCAATAAAAACTCCTGCCAGTCCTCCTGCAAACGGTCCCACAACTCATCATTTCACAGCTAAGCCCCAATAGCCTTAGGCCTATAATCATACAACTGCTAATTGACTCGCAAAGCCACAAAGAGCCTCTGTAACAACACGACGTCTGTTTTATGAGCTCTTCGATCTTTGGTCGCTCACGCCAGCCATGCAGAGGAAGGCTCCACGGCTTAAGAAAACGAACAGCTCTGCAGCACGCGATCGTAATTCTCGTGCTTCTTACCATTCATATCTTGATTTTTGTGACCTGTTGAATTAGAAACATTCCTTCTCTTAAATGAAGGGTTTTACTCCTAAATTTGTAATCCGCTTCTGCTATATGGAGTGTGTTTTTAAAAAGTTGATCCAGTTCTGCTATGTAATGCGTTATCCTTCTAAATGTATTTTTCACTGCTGCTGACTTTCGTATTTTGCATTAAATTTTGAGCAGCGCTCCAGTAATGACCTTGCTGCCTTTTGTTTTTATTGAACTCAGCGAGATGAGTTCTAGACTTGTGCCTACACAATGAATGAATGAACAAATGAATAAATAAGTATTCTAGTCAGCTTAAAACCACCACTTCTCAACTTCTCATCTTCCTTGTGCTGTTTGACGCGTGAATCATAATTTTTGTTAGCGTTATTTGGTTGATTTAATTTAATATTAGCATTTTACGCAATTTACTGTTTCGTGAATATTTCAATACAAAATTTAATTAAGAATTTATGCCCTTTGAATAGGTTATTAACAAATCTCTGACGCAGAATGCACACCAACGTTTTTATAACTGAATTTCATTTCCTTTGTTCTGAATTTTTACCACTTACAAATTCTTAATTTTTTCAGTCCAACTTCCTATTTTGCAAAGTTTCTTTGCCAGACGTTTTTCTTTGTATGCCTTCTAATCAAAATTCAATCCAGGTCAGCACCTTCCGATTAGTTCCTGACAACTACAAACTGAAAAAAATTGTAAAAATGAGTTCTGTTGCACCTCTACTCTTGACATTAATACCCTCATTTATGACATCACCGGAATGCTGATCTTTGTATCATATTTTCGAGTGTTGAAATGAGCGAATTATGTAGCTATAGCACCAAGGCTCAATGGGATACAAGGTGCCCCAGCTACCATAATAAAAAGTCATAAATTAATTTTAAGTTTCGTTTGTGTGTTTTTGGGTCCCGTAAAGGTGAACACTCTGTGTGTTAAATTACAACTGCACGTGTTCTCTTTCATAAGTAAATAATGTGTGCGCAACTAGTACAGTTTTCAAGCGACAGCAAGCATTTTTTACCAGTATAATAGATGCAATGAATTGCATACCTTGCAAGGCTGAACGTCGCTTACCTATATTTTCACGTAAAATCAGCCAATGTAGGGGATGATATTTATCAACGACACCTTGTTCAAATCTCACTCTGTAATTGTGCTGGCTTCATTACACTTTCGAGAAAATTCTCTCTACGTGCCAAGCAAAACCAAACTTGCCTCTGCAAAATTATGTCCAATAGTTATAGTGTACAACTTCTAACCAAACCATGGCTAAATGTGTGGATTTTAATTCATGGATGGTGCTGGGTTCTGCTTAAATTTTAATTGTTGAATAAATCACACGTTGATGATGGTGACATTGTATGTTGGACTCCCGCCAAGCTATTCAAGTTCCTTCTGTATTTCAACTCGTCATGATTGGGTTTATTTCTCACGTTAACTCGAATTAATTGTGACAGAAAGCGTTGATCAGTGAAATTTTGATTTACTTTCAATTTCAAAGAAAATTATTTTTTCAGATTCCATTGATAACAAACAACGTAAAGACTAAGTACAAGAATATTTACCCATATTTTACGTACGGCTAACATCAGTTAAAAGTATAATACTCTCCAACACCATTTGAAAGTGACACTCACCAACACCAGTTGAAAGTGACACTCACCAACACCAGTTGAAAGTGACATACTCACCAACACCAGTTGAAAGTGACACTCACCAACACCAGTTGATAGTGACACTCACCAACACCAGTTGAAAGTGACACTCACCAACACCAGTTGAAAGTGACACTTACCAACACCAGATGATAGTGACACTCACCAACACCAGTTGATAGTGACATACTGTAGCAGCAACTGCCGTGCGTTGTGTAACGCAGGTGTGGCACTGCGAGCAACGGAACTATTGACCACTCTCTTTTCATGCCGAACTTCAATTAATGGAATTAGCGGAGCTGTACTTCAGCTCAAATTGGTGCGAGTCAATCATGTTCACAAGCCAGGCAACGCACACATCGAGTATGACCGCTTGTATTCCGTGTTCGAGGCTCATTGTGAGTTAGGCAGAGCGTTGGTACAATGGATTTGGTTGGCGCCACTCAGTCAGCCTTAAACTTAACTCAGTTGGTGTCGTTTAATGCCCATGTCAAAAACGAATATCGTAAATGCAATGGGATAATTTGAGTCACAGCCTCAAAGTGTAGGTTGTTTGTTGTACTCCAAGACGGTTGACGATGATGACACGTCTTTTTATTCCATGTCTGGAATTGAACGCTGAGTCAATGGCCATATTAACTAGACCCTGTGTGCAGACCCTTTAAAGTAGAACCTGTGTAATGGTAATTCTAATTAGACCCTTTTCAATGTTCATTCATAAAAGCCCCTGTTTAAGGTACGGTATATCCTGTACGACAGCAATTTAAAGGAAATCCTACCAAACAGCTATTTCTAGTAGATGCTGTTTATCAGCCATTGAAAGTAAACCATTTATACCAGCCATATAAGGTGGACTAAATTTAATGGTCATTTAAAGAAGACTATTTATACCAGCCATTTAAAGTAGACTTCATCTAAGAACCGTTAAAGTGTTCCCTGAAGAAAGCATTCTTTCTACGGATGCTGAAATGCTGAAAGAAGCGTGCACGCATGGTGGGCAAGTATGGGAATTGTTTTTATGAGAAGTGACAGTAGAAAAACCCGTCTGACGGAGACCTCTCATGCCAGCAGATCGTTCTTCTTAAAACGAACATAAATAATACAGCAAACCATGGAAGTGCGCTCAAATCTTCTATTATTTTGACGCCTAACAAACGCCTAATGTAAATTTGCGTGTATCCCTTCACGTTGACCGAATACAATTACGTTGTATTAATTCATAGGAACTTACGTTCAATGCATATGACATAAAAATGTGGCTGTTTAAGCAACCCAGATAAGGATATGGCTTGAAGTATAGTTCCCAAAATTACTTATCTAATAATACTGCTTCTAAACCATAGTTATTGAAACTATCCGTATGAGAATATGGTTTACAGCAAAGCTCCTTGAGCTAAGGGAGCAAAATTTTATGAAGGCCTTATCCATGGGGATGTGAGGCAAATGTTTAGCTACAAGAGTAAATGATAGGCATGTGGATGGTGACAGGTACATTTTAGGCAGGTAATGCTGGGCAGGTAAATGTTGGTGATATTGCGTGAAAATCAACTGTACAAAGCTGATCATCATTGTCTCAAGCGCTTAGAACATTGTGAATTCTCGCTGTCAGCAATTTTTCTCATCTATAACACTCATACTACGATCAACTAAATAGAAGACCTTAATTTTATTACTTTTTAACAGAAGGGTAAACAAAGCAAAAACACACTGGTCATATTTAGTACAACGTACGGCTAAAGAGGCTCTCTCATGTCCATTGAAATGACGAGTAGCGCTAGCGTCCTTATCACTGAAACTGTCATGGTGGACTTACACACAGGGCACTGAATCTTGCTTGCTACAATAGACAACGTGAACTTCTGATAAAAATCCTTCCGTACAACTACCACTCTAACAGGCAGCCAGACGCGTTCCCATGGGAGTCTAGGATCAGTCAAGTCATCGTAACATAAAAAGAAAGATTAGAGACATGAGAGCAGCTGCTGCAGCGATGCTACCAGTGTCTGGAGATCGACCTGGGAAACGGTAGATATTGAAGCTCACTCTGTTTCATCACTCTGTTTCAAAGTATGAGGTTGGATTTTATGTTACACTAAAAATTGCGGAGTGCTTGGATTAAAACGGTATCGATACTCGGAGCGCCTATCTTACCCATAGTGGTTAATTCAGATGGGCCTGACACGAATTATCTTTTATGGTCGTTGCAGTGGTATTTGTACCAGCAGTTGGCACAAATTATGGTACTACTAACAATAGCTATAAGAGGAAATTGTCGACTACATTGTGATAATATCGTGATAACATTTAATTAATAACCACTAATTAAATAATTATTAATCCCTTGCAGTATTATTTATTCACTACTACATGAGTGAGTTAATGAAAATTTCAAATCATTTTTTACTTATTCGCCTTACCTTACCTGCATAAATGTTTCAATGTTAAATATCCAGCATGATGCTGAAACGCAAGTGCTTCTGTCAATTAAGGTGAAATATCCTGTCTTCTCATAGAAAACACCGTACGCGTTAAAAAACCTTCCCTAACTAAAGTTTGAACAACTTTTTCAAGTTCAGGTATTATTGAGTAGGAGTATATTTATTTCTGCCAAGAGCTCAATGCGTTTTTTATCAATGAATACCAAAGAGTGTTTGTGCATACGATCGAATTTTAAACTATAATGGCTTACGAACTTGTGAGATGCTGGGGCACGTGCGAATTTGTGCTTTGTTGGAAGAGTACGCGCTCACGGCACAAAGACTGACGGTTAATACTGATCGTCTTGGTGACGAATGTTTTATTCTGCTATGCAACGAGCAATCGTCACTCACCACTAATACTGAGGATTACAGCAAAGCCTTTCTGGTATTAATGGAGCTTTTACACAAATAATCTTCGTCTCGTGAGGAAAACACATTTCAATGAATATCAAAGTCAAATTGTAATTCTGGCTGAAGCGGTAAAATGCTTCTTTTACTGATAAATTCAAAAACGTGCAGCTGCTGACGACAGATTCCATTATCAATTCGAATTAGACAGTGAAAAAACAGATTGGATTTATCAATGATGTATAAAATCTAAAATGAAATTTTTTGCCGGAAAGATTAGTTGCCTGCCAAAATAAGTTATGAGGAGGAAAAAATAATGAATTACGCAGGTCGGAAACCAATTTTGTAAAATAGAATGTCAGCGAGTTGGAATTCGAAAATAATTGGGAGGAAGAAGGATATTGTTAGGGGGCAAGATCGCCCTTCAAGTCAGAGCTCCAGACGTCTCGACTTGAGCCAACTCTATCTAAATTAGCAATCTCCATTTCATTAAAAAACTCATCAAGTACTTGACTGGGTCGTCAAAAAATGCGAACCCTGAGGGCAGCGCCTCTCAAAAACCCATTCCAATATCCGATTGGTGACGCTCGATAGAGTTTGTCAGAAGTTGTACTTTGATTTTGCAATAAATTCAACCTATTGGAACGGTACATAGGTTAATTGAACAGTGCATGCCTGGGGGGTTTATTTTCAAACACCTGTTGTTGATTAACTGACATCATATAGCTAAAATTAATAAAAAAATTAAATATGGAAAGTCGATTGAAATAGGTTTTTCGCACATAGACATTTTTAGTTGAAATCGAACATTCCCCATAAGAAACAAGCAGAAAAGACACCGTGCCCATCGTTGCAGTGCATAATCAGAAATGCTTATTCTTGTCAGGATGTAATTCTTATTATTCATAGTAAAAAGGAATTTGTGTATCGACACGCTGGGGACAAAGTTGTACTTGAACTGCTCATATTTTAACTTACACTTAACTTATGCGGAACGCATGGAAGCAAGTTTAGATTCTGAGTTCAATTTTTGTTTCAACCTTCTGGCATTAAAGTAACTGGAATCAAAGTGCATCAGTAGTACTTGTTAATTCAAATATTAGACTTTCTTCGTTGTAAAGTGGCTTCGTTCATTAAGTTATACTCCCTTGCCTATGTGATATTAGTCATTAATTACGTCTCATGATTTAAACCTAAATTTTGAAACCTTTTACGTGACAATTTAAATTTTGAATATTTCTGGTACATCAATTTTTTTGAGAGGTTGACATGTTTTTCAACATAAATTTAATTTTGTCATGTAGTATCATGAGATACATACAGTGAACGCTAATACTCGGTGTGAGATCACCGTACGCGCGAACTCAGGGCGTGCAACAGTTTAGACATACTGTTGCTGTACGCGGTAACTGAGAGTAGAGGGTATGAAAAGGCTCAATTTCATACATATTTATATTCATCTAAAATGATGCATTGTGTACCTTCCTTTTTCCCATATTTAGGCCAAGTGTTTCCTGAGGCTAATCTATTACTGACTACATCACAGAAATGAAATACAGAAATAGAACACATTTTTCGGTGAGCTACGGAGAGTGAAAGACGTATTTCATAACCTGTGCCACAATGAAAAAACAAGAAAATGTTTTTTAAAAGATTCCTCTAATTCATTAATACGCCCTCCTGATATTGAATACACTTTGATTATTTAAATAAATAGAATATGAGTGGCCAGTGGGGGTCTGAATCCAATTCAACATAGTTGAGCAAAATCAGGACTGAGGTCTTTATTCGTCCAAACGAAGTAGGGAAATCCTGAAAAAAATTACCCCAAATCTGATAAAGAAAAAATCCTTTCCGAGTTCACGGAACTGAAGCGACCAGTGTTGCCAAATGAAATTGCCGAAAAGCTGCCAGATTCACTATAAAAAGGTGCCAGAAAGAGCTAAAAACGAATGGGGTGGAGCTAAAAAAAGAGCTAAAATATTAATTTGATTAATTCATACCTACCGCTTATCGAATTAAAGAACAATATGTAGGTGCTGTTTAAAACTCGCTTAATTAAATGTAGTTTTATTCGAAGATGTCCAAAATGTCTCGGGTGCTCTGCTGTTGATCTTCTTCATCATAAGTACATACTCATACATATTTCCAATTGAATTAGTAACTGATGATGGTAAGTCATAGTCTTTACAACACCTATCATTACGTCTTAGGCCATGCTTCACA
>VCRD01000217.1:158554-183112 GCA_006783055.1 Trinorchestia longiramus
GACGTGTCATGCCACAGGTGACGTGAGTCATGCCACAGGTGACGTGAGTCATGCCACGGGTGGTACAAGTCCTAAAACTTGTTCCATTCGTCAAGAAAATTCACATGCGACAGAATTCCTCACTGAATTCCTACTAGTAATAATGTTTCTTTAGTGAATAGTGGTTCCGTGACGGACAGTTTGACTAGAATACGAGTATATGATATAGTTAGCCCCAATACTAACTGTGACATAACACCAATATTTACACAGTTCAATTTTCGTCGTATTTTGAAAATCCTGTGCTTTCATTTGTGAGTAAAAAGTAGTACGGTGTGCAGTACGCCTTCATCTAACAAAATGAATGTACAGAACTCGCAAGTCATTCTCTTACAGCACGAAATGGCCGAAACAAAATTGAACAAGAACAAAAGTATTCTGCTGAAACTAATAACATTATACAATATATACGTCTCGCGTCCGGTGTTTGTAGTACCAGCTTGCATGCTGTTTTATTGGTAGAAACTAGCTGTTGGATGTAATTTATGGCCTTCTACCTCACTCTTCCATGCAAACAGTTTTCAAACTAGCGAGGCTCTTTGGGTTGCAAATACAGAGAGCAGTTTTTAATATACGCCACATATTCTCAACAGGATTGAAGTCAGACGATTAGCTCTGCTAGGCCATGGGAGAACGCTTAGTTTCCTATTTTCGAAGCATTCTTTTGTTCATGTCTTCGTATGTTTCGGATCGTTATCCTGCTGAAACGTCTGTTGATGCTGGCAGTAGAACATTTTTGTGCTTAGGAGCAGCGTCTTCACAAGTATCTTCCTATACATAGTGCTAACCATCCATCCATCAATACTGTGCAGTTTCTTTAAGCAGTAGACTGTAAAACAACCCTAGATCATACTGCTGCCTACTCCATACTTGATGGTAGTGATGGTGTGCTTTGAATCATAGGCTGCCTCTCCCTTTTCTTCTAAAATTTCGTGATTAGAATAAAGAGCCATGAAGAATTCAATGAAGGGTCTTCAATATTTTTGCCTTCACCATAGCTCTACTCGTAAGACTTCTAATGACGACCTTTATTCTGATAATTCGAAAATTTTGTATATTATTGTCAGAAAATATCATATTCTAATAACACAAGCCCGAATCTTTAATCAAATTAAATCTAAACTGAAAGAAAAACAATTTATACTTTTTGTCCTCAAATTATAGTATTCAATAGAAATGCTGCTTAAATTATTGGAACATTTATTTTTTGTTCTTAATTTTGTCTCGATCCTCTGTATGATCAGTGTGTGATTTTGTAAAGCAATTTTAGCCAAATTTGTATTGTTGCACAACTGTGTACGTGTATGCATTTATTTGTTTGAATTGTGGGTGAATTTGACTTCCATATTATCCCCGTACTTCATCAATGCGATAATAATAATTGTTTTGTATTATTTCAGCCTGAACATAATGGTAGTTACATCAAAACGTTCCTCTTTTATTTTATAACTGGGTTGTCTTTAGCAAATACCAAAATATTGACGATTTTGACATTGATTAACACGTTGAGTGCGATACGACCCGCCGGTGGGTCGCTCAGGTTAGGTTCTATAATTTTTTCAAGGCTTTCTAGTGACTGTGTGTACAAAGTAAAGATTTGCACCAGCTAGGCAATCGCAGGCAACGTGTTAAACACGAACGAGTTGTTTGCAGTGAAGAACAGATAAAAGGATAGTGTTGTTTGTGGAGGCAGTTGACAGCCAATAATGCAGGAGTTCATGAGGAGCTGCCTTGACATGGACGTGATGAAGTTAGGTGTGCACTTTACTAAGTTTTTCAAGTCCATTACAAGCAGCGGGAAGTTTAGGTGCTGCTTAGTGGAATTCGGGAAGTGGAGCGGTGGAGGGGCTGATGAGCCGAGAGTGGAGGAGGTATGGGTAGAGGAAGCGAGAGTGGAGGAGGTATGGGTAGAGGAAGCGAGAGTGGAGGAGGTATGGGTAGAGGAAACGAGAGTGGAGGAGGTATGGGTAGAGAAGGCGAGAGTGGAGGAGGTATGGGTAGAGGAGGCGAGAGTGGAGGAGGCGAGGATGGAGGATGCAAGAGGGGAGGAGGCGAGAGTGATGGAGGAAAGAGTAGAGGAGGATAGTCTGGAGAAGGCAAGAGTGGAGAAAGAGTATGGTGGAGGAGGTGAGAGGGGAGGAGGCAGGAGTGGAGAAGTATGGTGGAGAAGGCGAGAGGGGAGGAGGCGAGAGTGGAGGAGAAGTGTGGTGGAGGAGGCAAGAGTGGAGGATGGATGATGTGGAGGAAGTGAGACCAGTCAGAAATCATCAATGTTTCACATACAAACTCGGGCTGTTTGTCTCAAATCCAGTGGTAGTTGATAGCAACAGGTCAGTCTTGGATTTCGCAGTGATTGTGCAGGAATCGACATGAAAGTTGTATTAAAATCTACCAGCTCTACATCTCTTATTGCAACTCTTCACTTTGAG
The DNA here is from genome assembly GCA_006783055.1 of Trinorchestia longiramus. Lineage (NCBI taxonomy): Eukaryota > Metazoa > Arthropoda > Malacostraca > Amphipoda > Talitridae > Trinorchestia > Trinorchestia longiramus. The sequence continues at coordinate 161,023 of VCRD01000217.1, forward strand.
TCGATTTGACTGCCGTCTCTATGTTTAGTGTCATCAAAATGATGTTCTAATTTTCTTTCAGCTGCTGAGATTGCTTCGAGTTAAAAAAGATTTCACCCTCATTTTTTACAATAACTAAAAGAAAAACTAAATCTAGTCGTCAAAACCAATTTGAAATACTGCGAATATTGGCCTTGATTTGTATGCGTTTTCGGTGTCAAAATGACCGCACGATATGTTTACCTAGTTGATTTTTATTAGAAAATTCGTAATTTTCTAATTTTCAAGCTTATGAATATCAATCAGGTCCGTACAATGTACATACCTTCCCTATTTTTTATCACAAAGCTTGTTATTTTATAATTCATAAACTTATGAACTAGAAGGATTTTCTCCAACTGCTTCAGAAAATTGAATGAACATGATAATAATCACCATCTTTGTGTTCATTCAAATGTAAATTACAGAACCAGTAAGTGGGGCAGCCTTTCTTTGGAAACACCTGAGTTTTGGTCATGAAGCGTAGGGCATCAAGCTGTTTTGAAAATAATTATTGATTTTACATTGATTTTATTCGTCAGATGATTTTATTTACGTAATTTTGTGCTGATATCAAGCATTTCCATTGAGAGTACACGAAAGAAAACATTAATGCTTTTGACTTGGAAGTTCGGTTTATGAAGTCTGCAATTTAAGGTGCCTTGATTATGAAGTAATTGTGTTTCAGGTACATTGTATTAAAGATTTTTCCTTAAAAAAATTCATTTTCAGATGATTAACAATTCGTAACTGGTTTTGTTGAGATGTGTATTTGAAGAAGTGAAGAACAGAACAAAACTTTGTTTAAAATCTAGTATTTGTTCAGAGACATTGGATTTTGAATTATTTATGCTAACATCTTACGTGCAGTGATGATGCAACAAGCAACTATTCCCGTCTTCTGTACTACAACTTGAACTAGAGGCTCGTAAGGGCGCTTCGATGAGCTTGATGAAGGTCTAGTCTTACTACAGGCATCCAGCGTCGCAGCATGGTGGACGTGTTCCTCGCTTGACAATTATCAGACAGAGACCAAGGTGGTTACGGGAATTGAATTTGGGACTTCAATTCCTGTTTGAGTCTTGCAAAGATCTAAAGCTCCGCAGCATTGTAAGTCTGAGTACTTTAAAAAATTCAAATTTTTTTAATAAAACAAAATGAGTTCAATTTGTGGCTTCATTTTTGCATAAGAAATACTGATCATGCGATGACTAAACTTTGATTTGAATATTGCAACTTTTGTCAATGGACTTTTACTCATATTGATAGACCGTAACTCCTATCAATGGTTTTAACTTTGTTTGAAAAAAAAAATATTCAGGCAATGACTACGTTACGTTTGAAGTAGACTATCAAGACTCATGTTAATGCACAAAGTAATTTCTAAAGGCAATAGTTGAGGTCTTAATTCTTCACCTTGACTTTATCTAAAAAGGATTATTGCCATCACTACCTTTTTTGAAGCGTAGTATTACATAAATTTGCTAAGACAATGATGTTCTTACACCGACAATGTTGGAGATAATCATTTTCTCAATTAGTTTTATAGATTATTTACAAGTCCATTATTTGCAATCATATCATTTGATTTAAAAACACTCCTACTAATGGAATCATTTAATATAACCTGATTAGAAGCATGTATTATGAACATGCACAACATCGTATTAATGATCAGCACAATGACATGTTCAGGCAATAATTTTCTAATAAAAGGTTTTTGAATACACATTAACTATGAAAAGGCTTGGTACATTGACTGTGTTAACATGAGTAATGATGCAGACATGGTAGTAACTAGTCCTACATTGTGGTGCAGACATGGTAGTAACTAGTCCTACATTGTGGTGCAGACATGGTAGTAACTAGTCCTACATTGTGGTGCAGATATGGTGGTAATAAGTTTTGAAGCGGAATATTAAAAAAACATAAATTACCTTAAACGCAGCACTACCTGTATTTTCTTGCCGTATAGCCCGGTGTTTTCGTTCTTACAAATAAGTTCAACATTATAGTTGGTGTAAAATATTTACTTTTCAAGTCCAAATTGTCTTCAACAGCCCCATCCGTCTGCAGTTTGTCGCCCAGCAGCAGGAAATGCTTCAAATCTAAATGAAAAAAAAACAATTGATGATTTTGTACGAACGAAAAAAGGAAGATTTAGAAGAGAATAACTTTGAAAGTAGCGGACATGACGGCAGCTTTCCTGCAGTTTCGAGGAGCGGTGGCATCGTTAAACTTGCTAGGTTTTGAGCCATAAAAAGCTAAAATACATTTCTCAGTGCTGAAAAAATAGATATTCGTTTCTAAACATTTTTCCTATTTCAGTTGAGCTTTTTTTCTGAAATTTTCTCTGTTCGTAAAATTGTCACCTATTTATCAGAGTTACAGTATAAAGAAGGTAAAATAAAGTAAGTGGTAAGAGTACATAAAAATGGCAATCAAACTTTTCTCAGCTCAGCAGCGAAGAGATTCTTCCTTGATTTTCAAGACCTACTTCAAGGTTTCGACATGAGGTCGAACTCGTAAGATTTTCATTGTTTGTTAAGAAAAATTTTGTGAATCACAAAGTTATATTATATTTCTAATTCGTTATACCCATATTTTAGTTAGTTATTATTTTAAAGCATTGTTTCTTTAGAAGAATTTTGTGTTCATGGAAAGATTAGTTTTATACGCCAGGAAAGAGCAATTAATGCTGTAAAATGGTCGTAGAACACAACTTCTTGCTACACATTACGGCACATTTCTTTTGTCAACTTGAGCTGCTGTTCCTTGCGTGACAGAAGAAACGTTCTTTGTTTCTGAAATTCAATCCGCAATAAATGAGTCACTGCTTACAGTTCATGGAATTATGAGGTGAAGTAACACTAATGAAGACCTCAGAAATATCAGTCATGAAACAAGGAAAATTGTTTCAGTTAGATAAATCTTTTATGACTTGTAATAAATATTTTATTGCTGACCTTTTAGGTATAATAAATTTCCAGTAAACATTTTTCATCCACAATGATTCTCGCCAAAAGTTAGAAAAATCATCAAAATAACAATGAACATGTTTCAATTCAGTCTTCATAACTTGTGTCTTGACAATATTAAAATGAAGATCATGAGACAAATCTTAGAACAAACTTTCATGTCTCATCCTATCGTACGGACCTTACCATAGATGTCGTAACGTGTTGTAGAAAAGAATCTTATAAAATAAATAACTCAGATGATCTTTACTCAAATATTGCATAAAATATGAAATGTGTCGCTCTTCGGTCCATGCTGAAGCACAAAGACAGAGAAAAAAATGAAAAGTACAGAAACGCATGGAGAGAAAAGGAAAAAAGGAAAAATTTCAGCCCCTTAAACCAGAGAAAACTACTAAGAAAATTGAGCAGTATATGAGTAACACTAGTTAACAGACAATTTGTTACAAAAATTTTACAACGAATTATAAAAATTTTTGCTATCTTTCAGTAATTTTTCTTTGTGGAAATGATGGATTTCTCAATGAAAAGAAGTAGTCTTACTGAGCATAACTATTCTACAATACACAAATTCTCTCAGAACTGAAGTGACAAGCCCCGGCATGTAAGAAAACAAGTCATCAAATTTTGTGAGTTAAGTTTATCTCGTCAAAAAGCTCAACTTTATTGTATGTGAAATTAAAATTTTACAAAAAGTGAAATTTTCATCGATAGATATTAGTGTCCCGGAACAATCTTTGCTAGAAAGAAAGAATAATTGCTCCAAATTTCATCCCCCAAAATAGTCCTGAAAAAATGAACTTGGCACTGAGACCACAAAGTGTTCCTGTACAATCTTTGCTGGAGGGAACGAGTCATTTCTTCAGTTTCCCGGAAAAACAGCGATTGGCAGCTGCGTTTGGCGACGTTGCAAACTGCCGAACTTGAGCAGAGCAACTACCTGACACTCGCCTGAGGTGATCCTGCTTCCCTCATTTGTGTTATCAGGAGCCCGAGTTTATTTGTCACAACCCAGCGAACAAACTCCGATAATTAGGAACAGAACGGCGTCCCTTGAAAATCTCCGTTCAGTCTTCGCGAAAAATCCTAAAGATAACGAACAAGGGAGAGGAGTTAGTAAGAGCTCTTCTTACGTCAATAAAGGGCAGCTAAAAGCTTTTGTTTGTAATGTCGCACATGTTAGTTTTTCTGTAATTGGAGATGCTGCAGTTGAGTGTGAGGAAAAAGTCGTTTCATATTTCTACCCATTTAACAAATGGGAAGTATAGAACATTTTATAACAAACGAATGAGAGGATATATTGAATATTTTATTAGTCAGAGACAGGCATAAATTGGAGCGATTTGATGGTTAAAAATATGTAAAAATATAAAGTAGGTTACTGGTAGAAATAGGAAAAAATATGATGTATTTCAGTAGTAGTAATGCATGTAGACACAATATATTTCATTCGTCCAATTTGAATGAATTACTGAGCTATTTCATGATTAGGAAATGGGGAAAATTTGAAATACTTGGGGGAAGAAATAGGAGAAAATATGAAATATTTTCTGGCTGGGAAAAGGTGGTTTGCCTTCAATTGTCAATTTTTATTTAAAAGAACAACTCATCAATTATTTCTTTGATAGTTAGTGCAATTAATTGTTAATTTCAGTTAACAACTGCTAGGATAACATGAAACAACAATATTAACTTCTATCATTTCAATTATGATAATAATCTATCAATTTGACTACTCTTGATTAATCCAAATTAAGCTTTGCCAAAAAATCCGAACAAAAATCACCAGACGGTTACCAGCTCTAAAAGCTCAATTAATGTGAATTATAAGAAGCATTACTCATTTCCCACAATACATTTACTAGTTCAATACCAGCTTCTACGTTTCACTATTTCTCCATCTATGGCTTCTCCTAATACGTGCACTAGTTAATACTAGCTTTATGCTTTTACTGCGTTCAGATCTTGACTACCTGACCATCTATGGCCCAGGTTTGGCCCCATAATCATCGAGAGCGTTCGTGCTGGTTGAGTTCGCATGTTCTTTAAATATTGCAGACCAACATCGCCCTGCCGATACTCTCCTTCATATGCGCTCACGCAACAACGAAGTAGATGATGGGATCTGCAAATATCAGAACGTAGATTTCATAGAAGTTGTGAAATCTGTACTGGTAATTTTTTTTGAAGGATTTTCGTATTTTAATACGTTCAAAGTTTTGTAGCAAAATTCATAAGTCCTATTGGCTGATCATAACTGAGCAGTATTAATATTTGTTACGTGGAAACAAAGTGTGGGAAAGACATTTCTTATGAAATACGTATGGAGGCAAATTTGAGTCCCGTGACTCGGTGACCGTAAAAACAAGCCACTCCAGCTGCTGGTTACACGGACTGTTTCGTTGTGTTCGACTGGAGACCGATTTACAGCTGCGGAAAAGATGACGTTGTTGGGATGAAAACGTCATTCTTTGCGATAGCCACCGTAGATTTGACGGGTTTTAGGCACAGTTCTCCGAATGGAAATATTGGCTGAGTGACGGATGTCAGACACACGCGACGGCCACGAGGTACCTCGCATTGCTGTGGAGAAAAATACGGAAGCCAAAATAAGGTTGCATTTACCGCAGATTTTTTTATTCAGATGCCAAAATAGAGTCACTTTTGCCGCAGACTTTCTTGTTCAGATGCCAAAATAGAGTTACATATACTGTAGGTTTTCCTGTTTGGGTGCCACCATTATCGCTAAAAGAGCCTTAACGAACTGGTCTGCAGCTGAATACGTGTAATCTGTATAATTAAAGAAAAATTTCTTGGCCCTGTGAACTGGAGAGAAATTCTTTTGAATAAAATAGACAGTAGTTTCACCGAAAACAGTGAAACTTAGTGGGCTGTATTGTTGAAGAGCAGCTCTTGCATGCAAAATGAAACCTCTAGATTTTTGTGCTCACTAGAACTCTCTGATTTCTGCTTAAGGTTAGTAGAGAGGCATGGAGAAGTTAATCGGATTAACTGCAATTAATTCCAACAATTGAGTTGCTAATGAACCCGATAGTGGCTTTAAATGTTCTCTGAGGCACAATCTTATTAAGGCTTTAAAAATATTCAATGCGCAATTGAAATCACCAAACTATGCACTATAATTTTCTTTATATATGGTGAAGTTCAACTTTTATGTCAGTGAAGCATACTAATGAGAGGAGATGATAATCTGCTTTCATACTTTAGAGATCTAGCTATTCTTAATCATAAAACAGAGCACTAAAGTTGAGATGTCAAAACTTCAGCAAGTTTTGCGAAGGTTTTGTGCTCAAACCAGTCTCGAGCCCCTGTAACAATTTTGCCAGCATCAGCATACATGGTAACCACTTGGTCATCAAGTACCTAAAGAATTCAGCCCACTTTTTCGCGAACTAATATTTCAAAAGTCAGGTCGATTTTCAAATTATCGTACGTACTTTTCTTGTCTGACCACCAGTGTTTCCCTCACACTTCACTTTAAGAATGAGTCGTATTTAAATCCTTCCCACGGGTGAAAGCCGTAGGAATTCGTCCAGTTGCTCATCCAGAATTTACCCAATTTTTTAAAACTTTCAAAATTCCTAAATTAGAATTACATTATTTAAAGAGCACCCACTTGATATTTAGTTCAATAAGTTTTCGACAGAGAGGAAGGCGATATTCAACAAAAAATTTATGCCTAAGACAGAAGTTAGTGCAAACAGTAATCAGCAAAGTACCTGTTACTGATAATAAAAATCAAGGCAGTGATAGCAATATGAATAATACAAAAAACGGTTTAAAAATATCATTTAAATTTCAATATGCTTCGGGGTACTTCCTTTAAATTGGAGCTGAAAAAAATTCCAATGATTCACAAGAAGTCGGGGACCCTACCTGATTTGAACGTCATGGAAGTGCAACTTGAATTGGTTTCCTTCTGTCACGTTATAGTAACAGTGCATCTGTCCTTCCCAAGTCTACTCTGGGTAAAACATTAGGCATAGAACAGGATTATACGAACTGCATTAGGAGCTATCGAGCACACGTACATTCTCGTTTCATTTAATCGTGTGCGAGCAATACAAATGTTTCCTCTCCCTCCACATCAACCTATGAACCTAATTCTACATCTTGTACGCTTACCTCTCTTCACAGAATAGCTCACTTCAATCAGGAGCTCCAAATTTATCCTTTTTCATGTCTAAAGCTTCTCAAGTCACTACAATCTATTTATTCTTTCACACCATTATCAAGCCTGTTTTCCGTACTTCGTGTCTCGCTGTATCTAACAGAGTCATTGCCATGGTACTTTTTAAATATGTCTGGTTCAGCCCCCAGCTACTTTACTTTCTATGATCGCTCCAACACACAAAGCCATTGCATCAATTAGGTACTTAAAACAGTTACTTTTGTTTTCATTGCTAGTCCTTTGCATTTCAATACTCTTTTCATTGGCCATCACACCTGCTGTCCCTAAATGTACACACCCAATCTAGACCACTGTATTACTCTCACCCTCCAAATGAAAAATTCAAAATTATTTTGTTTAATCTTGCATCAATTCAAGAATTATCTATCACACACTCAATAACATTTTATCCCAAACGATTAAAATAAACGACTTCAGCACAGACCTTCCCATTCACATCAAACCCTTCATATAACTTCATTTCACGAAGGTTCATGCACAGTTATTTACTCCTGTACTCCCTAAATATAGATGTGTCTGACACTTCTTTGCTACAACAAGAGCAGTGTTTTAATATTCTTTTGGTTGTTCATTCCTTCCTTAAAGTTTCGCTTAGGACCGAATTACAGGCCCTGTCGTTTAGTTAGGACATAACACAAGACAAGGTTGCGTATCCCACCAAGGTTGCACACCTAACCTCACCACCAAGTCCACTGCCCAACACCGTGGCCCCACACACAACCCCCCAATCTCCTTCCGGTGCCGCCCCTGGTAGCCGATAAGGAGCGGGCAGCTGTCCCTGTTGGACTTAGATACCTTATTAAGGCAGCTCATTTCACTGCTCACTACTTTCTAAGGCACGACTACTTAAAGTAAACGATTGACTACTTATCTCCACAGTCTTTACGACTTTATATGTCGAGTAGATATTTAAATAAATATCAGTCTCATGCCTTCTTCCAGAGTAAATTTTGTCGTCACATGAGCAAATGTATTATAGAGACTGAACTCGCCAAGCCTTCACTGAGAGCTTCCATGTACAAACTGTTCATGTTATTCAACTTTAAATGTGCAACAACTTCTCTGAGGATCTTACACTGGCTCTGTTTTCTTGTTCGAAGGACACTTTCTGAGTTCTATAACTTTATAGAATGCAGAGTTTTTGTTGTACTTTATTTCGGGTTTTTAAACTGAGACACCCTTTTCAAACGTTTGACATTCATGGGACTGAATTTCCACAACAAGTATCAGATTTTGCATCATTCGTATTGTACGCAATGTTATTTCCAGTGGAAAATTTGTTGGCTCTACTAGAAAATAAAGACGAAACATACGTGTGAACAACATGCATTCAAAATTGGTATACATGGGTCGGTAACAATCTGATAAACGCATGCGCTCCATCAAGCTTGCAAAGTTGAGTTATAATTTTTAGATGTACTAGATGTTTAATGCACATTACATATATTAGACAAAATCATGGGCATTTTTTTAACTTTCGAAAAAAGTATTCAACTACCAATTTGCCCATCGGCGATTTTATAGGGCCTAGTATAATATATATTGCATGTGTTTTCCATCAATGCACGAATGAAGCGACTGTTGCGTAAATACCTGCTTTCATTGGAATTGCTGCATTCTACATATATGCATTTTGAATAAGTTGCAATAAATTCCTAATAATAAATAGGGGAACCACACATAAATAGGAAAAGCAATTACTTTGGTTTCGCTTACTCTTCATGACTGGATGGTTACGGCACAATGCTTTGTGATTACGCTGCTGAGCTCCAAGTCTTTGATTTCATTTCAGCCTCGCTGCATCGTTCGAGCAAAGCAACGCAATGATCAAACACAAATTCCTGGGATTTTACTTCTGTACAGTGGTACATCGACATACGAATGTCCTAACTTACAAATTATTTAACATACGAATGGTCATTCGGTTCAGATTTCCGCCCAACATGCGAATGTTTTTTAGTTCAGATTTCCATGAGCGGAAATCTGAACCAAATGACCATTCGTATGATGAATAATTCGTAAGTTAGGTCATTCGTATGTCGAGGTACCATTGTACTTGCTTTTGTCAGTCACCTTTGAAATCCCTCATTCTTCCAGCTGAGTACGTTCAGTCCAAAGTTGACCGATGGCTTTAAAAAAAAGAAAACCCACATAGGAGTAAAAAACAGTTTCAAAATCAAATAAATTTTATTACGATACGTCACACATTTCAGTATTACAAAGTACACAATAAATCCACTGTACGTGGAATCAAGTTTCCAGTTCTTAATGGAAACATCTTAAGACAACCGATGATGCTTCCAGCCAAAGGTGCCGCCCCTTGTAGTGTGACTTGAAGTAGAGGCTCGTAGGGGCGCTTGAAGAGCTTGCAGAAAACTCTGAGAATACATAAGAGGAGCAGACAATGCTATCTAATAGTGAACCCAACAAAGAATGATATATTATTAGTTCTGTATGAAGATTCTGCACGAAAGCGCCGTGGGACTCGATGGGTATGTTTCATTTTCGACGATATTGATTCTCCTTGCCTTGAATCGAATATTTTCAGTATTCTTGAAGATTTTGGTAGCACTGAGTGACGGCAATGATGTTTGACACTAGATAAGAAATATAGACACGACCAAAAGCTGAGGTATAGACAACTTCTGTCAGTATTTAACGCGCCATATGTGGGGTTGAATGCTTGGATAGACTAAAGCTCAACAGTTCCAGGCAGAATGTGGGCGAGGCGTGTTGATAGGGAGGCGGGTAGACAGGGAGGCGTGTTAATAAGGAGGCGGGTTGACAGGGAGGCGTGTTGATAGGGAGGTGGGTTGACAGAGAGGCGTGTTGATAGGGAGACGGGTTGACAGGGAGGTAGGTTGACATGGAGGTGGGTTGACAGGAAAGCGGGTTAACAAGGAGGCGGGTTGACAGGGAGGCAGGTTGACAGCGAAGCGGGTTGACAGGAAAGCGGGTTAACAAGGAGGTGGGTTGACAGGGAGGCGGGTTGACAGGGGGACAGGATGACGGGGTACTGGGGAGCCAAAATAACTTTCAGTTTTCACTTTGTACAGCAAGATCGTACGCTTGTTGCAAAACCTGATGTAAGGTAAAACACATGAGTTTCTCATTTCTGTATTTTGATAAAGATCCAAAAATCAAACTGCCGTAGTTTTGCTACAGTCAGCCCTAAATTTTATACTAAATGAATGAAACGCGGATCAACATCTAGTTTTCTGAGAGACGGTAGTTTTCATTCAAGAATACGTCTACGTTTCTAGTAGTAAATCATGGGAGATGTTCTGTTAAGTGATGCTGCATTCGTAATTTGTACGCATGAAAGCTTATTTTTTCTAAAGACATGGCTGAGAGCTCCTATGAGAGGAATAAGGATTCTGCATCGATGTCCTCAGTAGTGACTTTTGAATCACTCATCAGAAGCACTTGGTCGTCTAGAATGAAGCTTTTTGATAAGGTTTCTTCTTTAGAATATTTATCAACCTCACCAATTGAAGTCTCTGAGAATTTTTCTAACTATCATAGTAACCTCAGACTTCAGTTTTTTTCCCACTCAAGGAAAACCAACTGATATCCTTCTAAGATGCCATGTGTAAAAATCGCTTCCCGCTGTTTCTTTTGCTGAACGCATGTTTAATGATTGTGGTATCATCATATTTCTACCTGACCCAAATCATGGGACTCTGTAATTCTCCCTAGACAAGTTTCTTTCTGCCTCATTTCACTGTGTAGAACGTTTATGAAGGTGAATTTCACTACATGGGACCTTTATGAAATAAGTCAACTAACTAAACCCTTTATGTAACTGAACTCCACTACGTAGAACCTTTATGAAACAGAACTCCCCAACTTAGGACCTTTATGAAGCTGAACTCCCCTACGTAGAACCTTTATGAAACTGAACTCCCCTACGTAGATCTTTTATGAAACTGAACTCCCCTACGTAGAACCTTTATGAAACTGAACTCCCCTACGTAGAACCTTTATGAAACTGAACTCAACTACGTAGAACCTTTATGAAACAGAACTCCCCTACTTAGGACCTTTATGAAGCTGAACTCCCTACGTAGAACCTTTATGAAACTGAACTCCCATACGTAGATCCTTTATGAAACTGAACTCCCCTACGTAGAACCTTTATGAAACTGAACTCCCCTACGTAGAACCTTTATGAAACTGAACTCAACTACGTACAATCTTTATGAAACTGAACTCCCCTACGTAGAACCTTTATGAAACTGAACTCCCCTACGTAGAACCTTTATGAAACTGAACTCTGTCTGAGTCGGTTTAGTTTGCGTACGCTCATCTCATTAGACGGAGAAGTCGCCTAATGAGCGATATGCTGCTCAACAGCGAGGCAATTTAAGGGCAATTATTATAGGCAATTACTGTTAGCTTGGCTCATCCCACCAGTAAGTTTCATCGAACTTTGGGCCGCCGTCGACGTGAGTTCAGCTCACAAAGTGATTGCTTTCGTGAGCTCAAATTTGTGTGGGAGTAAGACTGTTCGGTGATAGAGGAGGCAAAGCTCAAGCAACGGTTACTAGCGGCTGTACAAGCAATCTTGTGCAGTAATGTACAGCAGGGAAAGCAATGTGGAGGAATAAAAGCAATTGTAATCAGAACAAGTGGAGAAGTAGAAGCAATAAAAGGAAGGAAAAAATCAGTGTATTGTATTGCCAAAGAAGTCAAGGCTGAAATTTTCATGCTTTTGCTTACTGACAGCAAGTAATTTAGAAGCAACAAACACGAAAAAAAAATTATTCAATCCAAACTATAAAATTAGCGAGAAAATAACATATTAAGACAGAAAAGTAAAAATAATTAAATTGAGCAGAGGCTCATTTTGCTACTATGTCAGGACTCGTTACAACACTGCAATGGTAGAAAGATCTTATAACGCTGCAAATTTTCCAGGATGATATAAACGAGTTCATCCATCAACTTAACTTGAACTATTACAGAATAGACTAAATATTTTACTAACTCAAAGGAAGCAGACTTCTAAAAACACGAACATTATTCTTACATTATTTGCAACATGCACCTGCGTTCAGAAGTCGGAAGTTTTGAATGTAAAGAAATTATTTGTAGACTTAAATTTTTCTATAAATTATATTGCCAATTGTCAGGTTTTTGGTTGCATGACAATTGTTATTTATTGAGTTCATTTTCGATCATTAATTTTCTTTGTGACTAGTAGTCATCTGTCAATTTTTTCGTCCATTATTTGTTCTCAACTCATATTTTCAGCAGCCAATTTTTTTGATAATTAATAATTGTCAACTCTTATTGCCAATTTCTCATTATTTTTGCGTTCAGTGAATCCTTTCGAAAGGTCCAAGCAATCGACGCAAAACTGCAATAAAATTTGTAAGTTTATGTCTTAAATTTGGTCTTAAACTATTCTGTGACATCGATCTGAGAGACTACAATACAGTTTTAGAACCATGACACAATTTTTGAAAGAATAAAATTGGTTAACGAATATTGAGAATTAAATAGAAGAGAGTAACTTCTATCATTTGAATTGAAAAATAATGAAACGAAGTTGCTGGTGAAATGATATATTTGAGATCTGGTAATAAAAAGAGAAAACTAATGCAACGAAATAAAGTTTTTACATGGAAATGTTAATTACAAGAGAAAGCGTGTGCTCGTCTTGTGAAGTATCATACTTTTGACAATGTTATGAAAACTTTAGAATTAAATGAAGCATCTATACCACCAGCTTGGTCGACTGGTGAGCGAATCTGCTTGCGAGCGGGAAGACCCGGGTTCGAATCCCGCTGCCGACATGGTTGACGCGGCTAGAAGTACGGCATGGGACTTGGGTAGACAACCGAATAATTGTCGAAGTAATTATCCGACCCAAGAATGGGCCAGAAGGTTCGTTCCTATAGCCTCATTCTATTCTATTCTTTTCTACAACTCCCTGAAATTTTCATCATAATTGAAAAAGGAATAGGAACTAGTACATAATTTTTAAAATTGTTTGTGGGGAATAATATTTTTAAGGTTTATTGCATTTAAAGCCACATTAGCGTCGTGGAAGAATGAAAATAGTGTACACTTCTCAGGTTCAGGTAACAACAACAAAGATAGTCTGCACTTCCCAGGTTCAGGTAACAACAACAAAGATAGTCTGCACTTCCCAGGTTCAGGTAACAACAACAAAGATAGTCTGCACTTCCCAGGTTCAGGTATGAACAATAAAGATAGTCTGCACTTCCCAGGTTCAGGTATGAACAATAAAGATAGTCTACACTTCCCAGGTTCAGGTATGAACAATAAAGATAGTCTACACTTCCCAGGTTCAGGTATGAACAATAAAGATAGTCTGCACTTCCCAGGTTCAGGTAACAACGATAAAGATAGTCTACACTTCCCAGGTTCAGGTAACAACGATAAAGATAATCTACACTTCTAAGATTCAGGTAACAACCATAAAGATGCACGCTCATACTTGGCAGCTGTCAAGTACAGGATTTGGTTAGCATTTGTCCAGCTTATGACTGTGTTGGGATCAGCGTTGAGTGCACTGAAGTCACCCCGCTGTTGCAGCAGCACCAGAACTTGAGGGTTGTCCAGTAATGACCCACCATTCGCTCACTGAGTGTGGACTTGCAAGACTAAGCTTATGGCATGTGTCTATAGGCCATTATGACTCTGCAGGTCATCAGATTTGAAGCTCATTTCTCACTGAGTACACACGCTAAGTTGAATCATGGTCTTGCTGTAGGAGTACTTACACACACTCAGCAAACATGCACGCTATAGTGGAAACGACGTATATGTAATTCGTGAATTGCGTATTTCATTTTGGCTTCTGTTTGTTACAACTTTATGCACGAAAAACACACAACCAAATTAGTGTTTGTATGATCATTTGAAATCATAAACTGGAACTGAGCACTCTTCTTCAGATAATAGTTGTGACCCTCATAGTTTTGACCGTCATAGTTGTGACCGTCATAGTTGTGGCCGTCATAGTTGTGACCATCATAGTTGTGACTGTCATAATTGTGGCCGTCATAGTTGTGGCCGTCATAGTTGTGACCGTCATAGTTGTGACCGTCATAGTTGTGACCGTCATAGTTGTGACCGTCATAGTTGTGACCATCGTAGATGTGACCGTCTATCTTCGGTCATGAAGTGGATTATAAATATCTTGTTTGTCCGTCCGCCTGACCTGGACGAGCAGTTTGGTCGTCTACCAACCGTCTCTAAAACAATGAACAAAATTTCGATTCTGGAATGACAAACAAATAGAAAAATTTTAGATGAAGGCACTTTTGACATGCATTTATTTTCAGCTCTGATGCAAATACCAAAGAAAATAAGGAATTTATTGAAAAATAAAAAAGATTTTTATTCTGTAAGACACTTCCTTTCGCAACGATGACTGACGCTGATACTGTACTACCAGTGGTACTGCTAGTCCTGGTACTGCTAGTCCTGGTACTGCTAGTCCTGGTACTGCTAGTCTCGGTACAATAGCCAAAGAAAATGTTCGTTGTTCAGTAAAATCTATTTCACCAGGAACAGCAGGAAAAGAGAGGAACAATTAGGCCTCATAGAGTTCATCAAGTTCATCAAGTTCATCAAGTTCATCTAGTGCATCGACTTCATCAAGTTCATCAAGTTCAAATTGGGCTTGTTCTGCAGTGAAATTTGAATGTATTGAATGTTCTTATTTAATGGACTACTCAACTTTCTCTCTTGATGAACAGTGAAGTCAACGCTGCGCTCAATGATGAATAAAATTTCTGAGGTTATATTTACACTGCTTTTCGCCTACTTGTATAGATTATAATCATTTTAACTGTATTATCAATTTTGCAGGGTTTCCCTATCACCAGAATGATGTTACGTAATTACAGTACTCCTCAGAAGGCATGTAAGAATTCGGATGTTTAGGCAAATTCGTATAAACATGAATTTACAAAAGGTGAATTCAAACCAGACGTACGTAAAATTAAGCCAAAGGTTGTCGTCATGTGAAGCTGCGCTGGGGAGTGACCAGGGCAGTTGTGAGGCATGTTTGCATGCCTTGTATCGGCCACGTCGTAACTCAAGTTACGACCATCATGCTGAGACCAGCTATGCATTTATAACGCACCCCGTCAACCTCCTGATGAACCATCTGCCGATCAAACAGATGGTGCTCTGGGTGATGGCTTGTCATCAATTTGAGAATGAGCTTCTCCTGTACCCCAAATTATGTCCAATGAATATTTCTGAAATATTGACGCACTTCAAAGCGCGGTGTTTTCACAGGCATGACACTTGACTGTTGCTGCATAGCGCATCTCTCCCAGTTTATAGACATGTTGTTGTTCTTGGTAGGACGTCAAGTGTGTGTGTCTTCATACGCCGAAGGGTCTTGGAAGGGGAAACCTGATTCAGGTGTGGCCTAGTATTATGTAGGTATGCTTCTAGATTCCAAGGATGCGCCGATATCAGTCCTGGCGATATTGATATTTAGATATGAATTTGGACTGATGGTGATGATGCCCTATTCAAATATAAAGAAGCATACCTATGTCAGCAATGATTGATACCGATACAGCTACTGGCATCGGGACACATACTCATACAGACACCAGTTCCAATACCACTACCTATACTCACATGGGATTGGGATAATAGCCCAACAATGGCCCAAACGGCCCGTTCCAGTTGCCATGTTCTATTCTACTGACACAGTTACCAGTACCAATACAGATACCAGTACAGATAACAATACAGATACCAGTACAGAGAACAATACAGATACCAGTACTGATATTGGTACCAGTTGTACTGTAAATTAGCTGCGATCAAAACCAGTGCAAAGAAAATTATGGAATTTTTCATTTTATTAGTAAGAATCATTCTCAAAGTCTGAACCGATGCCTCCACACAGATCTATAATTAAATCAAAGTTTAACTCCGTCACTTCTTCTCTAAAAATTTAGCACATTTTCAGCAATGTCCAAAATTTCCGAGGAATTTTGATATTCTTCTTCGAATTTACAGTTTCATGCAGAGTTTGTTCATGTGGGAGATGGCATCTGGTAACCAAGTATGTGTTCAAAATACCGACCCAAAAATGTCATAAATTTAAACACTTTAGCGGTCATACATCGGTGTGCTAAATCCAACTTTGTTCTTCAATACGACGAGTTCCAAATTACAACCCTGGTTGAGTTTCTGTGGGGTACATGAACGCAGAAAATATTAAGTTCAATTTCTTTGGGAAATGTACGCTAACACGGACAAACTCGGCGCACTCAGTACCTGGGATCGTACTTTACTTCGTCTCCAGGCACTAAAACCAATTTAACACGTTGCCTCCGATTGCCTGGCCGGTGTAAATCTTCACTTTGTACGCATAGTCACTAGAAGGATCTGAAAAAATTACAGAACCTAACCTAAGTGGTCCACATACGTACCACTTCGGAGTCAACGTGTTAAGAGGTCGTGTTACATTTAATTTCTCATTAAATCTCACTAACAGAAGTTTGTGTGTATTTTGCAATCAATTAAGCCCAATTTAATATGAAACTAGCAAGTCCTTATTTGGCACGACGGATTTGTGCAGGCTTTTCTTGCTCCCATGCGGGTGGCAAATACTGGTGCGACTGGGGAACAAAAATACGATCCACTGATATTTGAAGCTTCACAAGCTAATGCATGGAGACCACCTCCAATGTCTCAGCTCCTGGAGCCGCCGCTGTGGACAACAGGTGCCGCTTCTCATGTTCTTGTTGAGGCAAAATCACGGCGGAGAGCGCAATCATATAAAACTAAGCGCGGTGTCCAAAAGTGCTTAGTTTGCGTCCGGACAGCCTGCCCATCGCGAGGGACTACGTCAAGGCAGCTGTGCTCCACTCTTCTA
Organism: Trinorchestia longiramus; assembly: GCA_006783055.1. NCBI lineage: Eukaryota > Metazoa > Arthropoda > Malacostraca > Amphipoda > Talitridae > Trinorchestia > Trinorchestia longiramus. Next base: position 178,118 of record VCRD01000217.1, read on the forward strand.
TGGTGAGTGGCTATTGAGGAAGAGCTGTAGTACTCAAGCGTGAGTGGCGATACTGAAACAGCTCTACCACTCGTCTATAGAGAGTGCCATTGACGAGGAAGCGATGTAACACTCGTTAGTAGTGAGTGGCAATACTGAGGCAGATTCGCCACTCTTCTATAGAGAGTCGCATTGTCAAGGAATCGCGGTAAAACTCGTCTGTGAGTGTCAATGCTAAGGCAGCTGTGTGTCACTCGTTAATGATGAGTGGCTATGCTAAGGCAGCGCTGTGCCACTCGTAGTCTACGAGTGGCGTTAATGAGGCAGTGGAGAGCCACTCGTCTGTTTCGACTGATTTTATTCGCAGTAATTTTTAAGTTAGCGAGACCAAAAATAAAAAATTAATCTGCGCATGAAGAAATTTTAATTTGAATGTGTGGGCACAACAGCTAGACTTTCCTATTTTCACCTTGCCTCTTTACTCAACTTATGAACAAAATCTTGTTTTGAGTTAGAGATATAAAATTAACTAAGCCTATATTATTATTTTTACATTCATGAATTTCATCTATACAATGAACTCAATCTGAGCGTAAAGCTTTTCGGTTTAAATCACATGCATATAACTAACATAACTTACATATGAAGTTTCGTTTTAAACTCCAGGTATAAAATTAACGCAAGTTATACAAAAAGTCTTATTGTAAATTCCAGGTACAAAATTTACAAAAGAGAAATAAATGAAAAAGCAAGGCGGCAAAAGCCACGTACCAAAGCTGCATGGTCAGCTTCCCGTCCAACTTTATCGCTGATTTTCGTGAATTCTGCGCTCGTCGACGTAAACTATCCTTAATGCGAGGAAGAAGTTAGACTTGGATGTTAACAATTTACAGATTTAAGTGCAAATATCAAAGCTCGTGTGAGGCCTAACTTTGCATTTTAGCGCCTAAAAATGAACTAAAGTTTCAGAATTAGGTAGGAGACTAGAGGTCTTTAAGGAAGAGCAAAGAAGGTTAAGGTGAAGCGAGTTTTTGAACTGAACTTTCTAAAAGTTTCCTTGTGTTTGAATTGAAGTCTTTCTAAAGAAGCAATCGTTGAGCACATGACGCGTAGGAAGAAAGCATAGTTCAATTAGAAGGAATCCAATTAAAAGGATCACCGCTTCTTTGTTGCTCCATTTCTAAACGTAATACATGACTCCTCGAGAGCAAGGCTTGTATCAGGGCTTCAAATAAACAGGGTTTAATAAATACTTTTCCTCAGAACTAGTCAATAATTGACTTTTCTCATAACTATTCAATAAATAGGTTTGCTCATAAACATCCTGCAAGCAAGCAAATAGATATAATTATAAGCAAGTTATGAATTTTTCTAACCACCAATAAGCTCCGGGCTAACCAGATATCGTAACGATGAAACGTGTGAACTGGATCAGCAGATTAATGAATATACCATCACCGCTGTCAAAGCATCACACTGCCCAGTGAAACCACTCGCATTACTATTACACAGTGAAACTATTACTATTTTCCAGTAAACTTATTACTATTATCCAGTGAAACTATTACTATTTTCCAGTGAACTTATTACTATTGTCCAGTGAGGTTTATTAACCTAGCAAGGCGTAGAACTAAGTCATGTTGCCATGCTGCACTCCAGTGCGCCCGCTGCCACACACCTGGGCGACATCGTGTCTCAACACCCAGGTGTTTCTCCTTAAAATCGCTGGTCATGCTGTGCCGGGCCTCTAAATCGATGATCATTATCGAACCCCTCTCCTTAAATGTGGGGACCTATGTATCTGCAACCACACAATATCATAAATAATCAATCATTCACGTAGAGTAGGCCTAAGGCTTAGGAAACAAGCAATTGTAAATTGTAGACTAAAACATAATTGGTGAGTTCGCAATTCGCCATTATGGGATTTAAAAGCTGTTATGACTATAGCAGAGTTCATGAACAATCGGTAAACATGAAAAATTCTTAAATTCTTAATCCATGACATCACAAGAAATTGGTACAATTTCAATTACATGGATTGAGTTCAAGCTTGCGCAGAGAACACAATGGGTGCTGAGGAGCAGCAGCAGCAGCTCACCAAAAAATTCCCATTCGTGGGAAAATATTTCAGGAAGAAAAACAAAGTTTTTCTTTAATCGAATGTCGATTATTTATTTCATTTTTACTCCTCTGGTTGCTACATAAACTGTTCTGAGTTGCTAGTAGGCTTCACTGAGCGTGCTATATTAGTTAATGTTTCTTCTTATGGATTTGACTTTATTACATCTTCTATAATTTACTCCCGTGTTAGTTCTGTCGTACTCTCATGATTTGCTACGATGTGAGTAGAAAAATTGTTTATGTTAGTGTGAAGTATTTCCATTGGATTACGATATCCGCAATAGTTAGATAAGATGCAACACAACTACTGTACATAAAAAGGAAGTGATTGAGGTGTATGTGCGTGACTGTTGCCTTTATTTTAGACGGCATGGGACTTGGTTAGCAGCCCAAGAATGGACCAAACTAATGGTTCCTGTTACTTTATTTTGCTCTGTTCTGAAAAAAAAACAGCGAAATTGTGTCCAGATGTAAAATCTCAACGGTAGATCATTTGTAAGGTAACGTGCTCATATGATCATGGTAACTTCTATCGCAAATTATGGTCAGCAAATTAAAAAATTATAAACCTAATGAAGTTCAGGATGCGGAGAACATTTTTCCTTCGCCAAATACAGAATTACTTTCGTGACCTCTGAATGCATCGCTCGGAGTGTAGACAGCACCAAACAGCCGTCTGTACTGAATATATTTCTTGTGGTATAAATGCATAGAGAATTACTCATTAGTCGTAGTCTTGCATAGTTTGGCATCACTTGGCCTTGTGAAGCGTGGAGTGAACTCTAAGAAATACTTGTATGACAAGAAATACTTGTATGACAAGAAAACTTGTATATGAAGAAATACTTGTATGACAAGAAATACTCGTATTCCAAGAAATACTTGCATTCACCAACATGTTTCAATGTATTAGCATTTTCCTCTCTGACACAAAAAGTTTGTTGTATGGTATCAGATGATGAGAAAAGACTACACATTATACACCTGCATAGAGGTGTTGAGGAGCTGTTTAGAAATGATGGATGAGGAAGATCCATGATATGTGAAATCTCTCACTGTGCGGAGTGATTACTTTTAAGTCCGTCCGTCAGATGGAGCAGGACGCTCTGGCTGTGCAGCAACATTCATTGCTAGGCCCAGCAAGTCGCTGGGAATTCAGTCGCTGCGTAGACGTTGTGAGAGAAGGTGTACTAAAACTGTGAGCGGTAGGCTCAGGCACAGGGGTCCCGACCACTCGTTATGGATGGTTGTATTTCTTGTTGTGTTCTTGCGTTCTAAAAAACTGTCGAACATACCTACAGTGTTGCTTGTCAGTTGCTGCCATTTTTTCCTTGAGTGTCACGGTAGTAATTACTGTATTGACTTAATTTCGGTGTTCTCTACGAATTTAGAAAGATGTTATTGAAGATATCATCTGAACTGGTGAGTTTTTAGCTCATGGGAATGTTATTTCTGTACATCCTGTAGAACTCGCCTGAAAATTCTATGCCTCCAGGTGGTATATTTAACTTGTATAATTATCTACGTTTACTATTTAGAATTGAAACATTTCGACTGTCGCTGCGAGATGTATTGAGTTGACCATATGTGTTGTTTAGAATTAACTCACGTGTCAGTGTATTTGTTTAGAAGTTGTCTTTTTCTATACTTGTGTTGCATGTAATTCTGTGTACCCAGCTTCTCCTTGCCCTATATGTTCTGACTTCTCGATTGTGTGTGAAAATTTGAAGATATTCATTCATATTAACAGTAATAATTTAAATCCATTTAATGGAAACCTTGATTGTGGTGGGTGATTTTTCGAAGTTCATATTGTCCTTTGTGTGTTTGATCATGGTGAGCTCTTGGCGTACTGCTTCTATTATACTAATAAAACTTGATACAAGAAGACAAGAATCGTGGCAGTCTGGGGCACACTACGAAGACCTAAGGAGGGAATGCATGTTCACCCTCATGTTTGTGTTGAAGATGTCGTCAATTGTAAAATGTCATGTTCTCTTCCTGTCAAAATTCAACGTTCTGAGAACAAACACAACACAAATATAAAATAAACAAAAATACCGACGAAAATAAATATGTTTGATAGCAGAAACTGCTGTCTCTGGTGATATTGACACTGGTATTTTAAAGTTCAATATTTGGCTTATACCTGAGTATTACTAGAGTATTGAATCAGTATTACCTGATTATCAGTTTTCGATGAACAACACGTATTACCCGAGTATTGTATTAGTATGCCCTGGATAGCACGTAAGTATTTCCCTAGTGTTCTAGTAGTATATTCTCAGCAGCATTTATTACCCGAATATTGCTTAGAAGTTGCCTATATATGGCTGTAGTGTATTGCCTAAATATTTAAACGTACATATTATCTTCCTACCAGACTTCACCTAACTCATTGAGTAATCTCAGTGGTCCCGTGTTCATTATTCCCTATTTTTGTTTTTAAGAACTCGAAGAACTGTTTAACACGTTTGTTGCGATTGCCTAGCTGGTGCAAATCTTTACTTTGTGCATACAGTTACTAGAAAGCTTTGAAAAAATTACAGAACCTAACCTGAGTGACCCACCGGTGGGTCGCATCGCAACAAACGTGTTAAGAACTGTTTTTTCGTTTACATGTTCAAGTCTCTTCGCCTGCGCGTGGCGTAGGAAGTGACATCGCCTTCATCTTCATCTCGAAATTCGTGAACGCTTGAGTCTTCCTCAGCCAACCTGGACTGGATAATTAGTAGACCTAGATGACACGTCACCAGCTGAAGCTCCATCCACCAGCTGTGGGGGACACTTGCCAGCTGAAGCTGCGGACACTTGCCAGCTGTGGGGGACACTTGCCAGCTGTGGGGGACACTTGCCAGCTGTGGGGGACACTTGCCAGCTGTGGGGGACACT
>VCRD01000217.1:203043-238898 GCA_006783055.1 Trinorchestia longiramus
TGAAGGGTGGAAAGCACTAGTGGACTACTTGCATTTTTTCCCATGGTAAATATAATATATTTTCCACGGGAAAAAATGCAAGTAGTCCACTCCCGTGCTGTCGCTAACACAGCGCAGACAGAGGCGATTACGATCCAGTAGTTTACTATATGAAGGGTGGACAGCACTAGTGGACAACTTGCATTTTCTCCTGTGGGAAAAAATGCAAGTAGTCCACTAGTGCTTTCCACCCTTCAATTATGAGATTTTCATAAAATACGTACAAAAAGGAAGAAACAGTAACATGATCTGGTAATGAAATCAATACATATCAAAATTGTATAGTAAGGAAGAAAAAAGCGTTTAGTACATCAAACATAACAAACCAACTTCGATGACAATTATTGAAATTAAGACGGAGGTAACATTGACGTAAATAAACAACACGATAGTCAACAGATACGGAAAAAGAAAGCTTATCTACATAACAAATGTGCTCCCTCCAAATAGGTATAACGGTATTCCGCTTAACTATCTACACAAATGAAAATCGAAAATTGAGATTAGCACGGTTTTATTTATCTACCAACCAAGGACTACTATAACCAGGACGTGCATCGCCATATTGCTGACTACGCTAGCGGAGGCCATTGCATTCTTAGAAACATAGCATTTTCTATCGGACAAATTGATCAAAAATTACTTCTTTCAAGCAATAGCAGGGATAATAAGGTTTTACAGTGAATTTTAAATGGTTTAAAGCACTGTAATGCTTTGAAATACCAATTTTAACCGGACTTAACATGTATTATTGTATGAACTTAGTGGCAACTTTATAGAAAGCCGAGTTGCTGCAGGTTTAGAATTTACAAGTTGATTATAATCAACTTGTAAAGCGATTAGTCAGCCAACCGGGCCTTCTTGACAGAGGTCTGAAGACTGCATTCTTCTGCTAGTCTTTCTCTGAAGGGTTGACAACAAATTGAGTGTAGTAGTCGTCAGAATACTGCCTTTCTTTGACTCGTACAGTTCCTTGACGTCTGCAAATGATGCCGTGTTTCATTGTCAAGACTGATCTTCAGGACCTTCTCACTGATCCAGTTGTTGCGGATGCATTTGTTTAGCAGATATAGCTCCAGTTCATTAGCAGATGTACTGTATCAAAAAGGAGAAACCAGACACGCTCGTTGTCAAGAGGATTGTTGGCTGTGGCACTGCAATTACCTAGTGATTAGAATAGAAGTGGCCTTGCAGTCTCGGTTGTCCTCGGCCATGCCACTCGGCAACTCACCAGAAATTAAAACAATTGGGTGAATCTGTACTTCATCTACCAAGAGAAACACATTCTTCTGTTGCAGTGTCTGGACATTGTCAAATGTTTCCCTCAGCACCTGATCCTTGTCAATCGATGAAGTGATGTACTGCAGCTTGGGTTTGCATGGCAGCACCAAAAAGTCTCAGAGCTGTTCATAATTACACTTTGGGTATGATCGAAGAGCAAAACAATCATTCATGGAAAACTGCTTCTGTCATAAAAGTTCCAACAGACGTCAAAAATACCAACTTCTTCTCCTTCTCGGTGTCGACATAGGCTGACGTGTGAGCTTGAAGGGTGACAACATTTTGGATCGTTTAGTCAAACGGGATGTCATACATAGTTCATTGCCAAGCGCACAGTTTCGTCGGACTGCGTAAACGATCTCAAACCATTGTTGGGATGAAGTATCTTAAACAGTGATACACTAATGCCGTTCTTCAACGCACCGAGCGTTTGTGGGGAACACAAAGTGGACTTGTTTTCGAAAATCACAGATAGGCTGCACTCACTGAAGTTGTCGGTCATGAACAACACACAAGCCTTTCTTTCGATCTTGAAATAATTGAGTTCTTGTACTGCTTCTGCAGGTTACGTTCAGGTTTGAAAGCATCAAATGAAGTAATCTTATTCTTCTGAAGAAAATACCTCAGTTGTTGGTCTTCCACTTTCGCCGGGCGAGGTGCAGGTTTTGGAGATGGCAGACATTTTCATTTGTTCACACAACCCCACACTTGTTCGGTATTTTTAATACATATAATTAGTAATAAACTTTGTAAACAAACAGTATCCACTTAGAAATGCAGCAATGTGCCTCGAAACAAACAACAATGTCCGATTCAAACCGAGCGACAGACTACGACAATGTTCGCACTGTGACAGATGGGGGTTAACTGAACTCGGTGAACTGGCCTCCGCTACCGTAGTCAGCTACACGGCGGTGCACGTCCTGGTTATAGTAGTCCTTACTACCAACATAAGTCACCTCATCGCAGTTAAACAAAAATCTGTTTACTAATAAAGGGTACAGAACCCAGTTTTCTAAGTTTATGTAAGCACAGTTGTGTATCACAGACCATATTAAGGCATGGCGTCCTACGCGTTAATGTCGTTTTTTTCCGCCTTCATCCAGTATTTCGTTATTGTTACAGAACCGTTCAAACCTAAGACACTCGATCCTGAATCCACATTTCGAATCTAAGCTTAAATCTACAAAAAATGATAAGAGTCGAAAAATGATGGTACAAAAAATATTTGATAGCTAGTTTCACTCACAGTAAAAGAATTTCATCCATGTTTCACCTATTTACGAGCTCCATACAAAAATAATTTTTCCGTTAATGCCTAAACATCAAATTGTATTTACACAATTTTTATTTACATGCATACGCATCGAGCCTTAAAAATGTAGTAGTAGTAGCAGCAGCAGCAGCAGCAGCAGCAGCAGTAGTAGTAATAAAGTTCGTAACGATATAGTGGCTCAGACTGAATTGGGCTGAAGGTCTCGCAATTGAGAGAATAGTGCATGTGTTACATCACCATAACAATAATGTAATATCACTTTCATCATTATCAGAATTCTTGTTTCCAAACAGCGACCACAAATAGAAGCGATCTCAAATGAGATCTAGAAAATGTACTAGTCATTTATCGTACGGAAAAACATTTCTTAGAAAACCAACCATAGTTTTGAAGCAAACTGCTACACATATCGAGAAAACTTTACAATTTTTTGTACGCACCCGATCAAATAACATTACGATTAAATAAAAAGACTAACCAGCACCAGAGAATAGAGGAAAGAAACCATCATCGTGCTCTAGAAAGCGGTCGGCGAAATTGCACTTAAGCCACCTTCGTTGGGCAGGAAATTTGAATGAGGAAAACATAACGAACTTGAACCTAAACACAACACGCTTTCACAATCAGTAATCCCGAATACGATGCACTGATACATATTATTATTATTATATTCCTAGTTTAACCACCGAAGCTACAACAAAAGCGATCTCAGCAGTGACACGGTTTAGAGCCACACGTTTTAAGGGTTTCTAGGTTTTCTGTTGTCCGTTAAGTAAAAAAGAGTGTTCTCCATGTGTAGCGTTTGAGCATAGAGACGGTAGATCACAATGGACAACACAGTATAATAATTGTGGCAGGCTTACTCGAAGGAGGCATGCAATCGTTACCTTCACGTTCTTGCGCGCCAAACCTGGTACCACGGAACGGTAGGTTGTAAAAGGCCAATTATCCCTTTGTTTCTAAATAAGTTTTTTATGAGAAGACGCGAATATAAGCTGAATAACTCGTGTGTATTAATAGGCTTCGCTTATTCAGCCATTCTCGTACAAGAAAAAATTATTTCGTTAACTTAACGCTAATAAAATTTCACGAAACTTTGATTGCAGTCGAAACCGTTAGGAATGACAAAATGTACAGACAAGCCATACTAAGTGCCTATTGGAATAAGTAGCCTTAAATGACGTAATTTGAAGCCCCACACTCATTGCCTATTAGGTATTATTATATTCCTGGTTTAACCACCGCAGCTATTTGTCTATTCGGTAATTTTTGCCACATTACAGAGAGAAGTTTGAAATAGAAAACTTACAGTGAAAAAACCTTAGCAATAAGAGAAAAACATTACACAAAGTATAGAGAAAAAGACACACTAGGGACTCACCCATGGGGTCTAATATCTATCTTATGATACTGCGTCTTCAAGTCACAATCCAAAGAAATTCAATGATCCACAGAAGTGGAGCAAGATCGAAACGCGGAATCTATTTTCAATATTCTGTTTCTCTTCGTTAGGGTTTGTCTACATAATCACAAACTAAACATATCAAATGAACATAATTCATAAGATAGTAAAGCGGACAAAATCACCGACTAAATTCACATCAAAATTAACAAAACCATCTGAATGAAATTTGAACAAACATACATGACATTTAAGCACATACTGTATGTTTCTTAGCAGTAGCAAGAAAACTGAAAACACAATATTTAAATTTAGCACTCCTTGGATACTATGGAAATTCCAAAAAAATAGAGAGGTAATTAAAAAATAACAAGCATGACGCTTGTGGATCATGCCCACAGGAGCGTGAATAATGTGAACGGCAATCTCCTTGCTGCGCCAATGTTTTTTAAGGACAGTCAAAATATTCTCAATCGTAAAGTTCAAGACTTGCAAATCCTACCGATACTACACGCAATGCTGTCTTTGGTATAAGTCTTCAGAAAAGTGAAAACACTATTATCATGTACATAACTAAACCATAGAAAATAAATAACGCAAGTAAGAACTATGTCAGTATACACACTCGTTTTGCCATTTTTAAAGTGCAAGGAAAAATAAAAAAATTGCTAAGACGCAACAAATGGTCCCATCCACACATTTGACACCCGACTAGTCTGTTTGTGACAGTTTGTATTTTTCCTAACAGTAGGGCTCACTAAGTGGGTGGTACTCAGAATCAATCATGTGGCTGTGCTCGGTGGTAGGGAAAGAGCCTGGTCCGAACCGGTACCATTCGATAGACAAAGTAAGTGCCCATGAATATCTTAATTCATCTGAAATTTAAATCGCGGTTAAACTGGACACTGATTGACCAGCACAATATCAGTAGTAGGAGGACATCTTACTGAAATAGAACAATACATGTACAAAATGGGCAAGATTCTCAGCATGCTACCAGGAATATAGCAAATTAACTTTCAGGAAATTCTAGAAGGAGACAGTTTCGTTAAACGAGCAGCATATGATTCATAAAGCTTTAGCTATACACAACTATAGGTCACACTTGACCACGGGAACTTCGGGTTCCTACGCGCATTAACAATATGTTGTCAAAATAACTTTAAATCACATGAATCCACTCTTACTAATTTTGCTGGCACCTACAGTAACGACTGCACACAATACGAGGGGATTAGGTTTTTCATTAACGTTAGCTCTACAGCGTGCTGCAACAATTCCGACTCTGTCCAAATTCCAGCACTTTCAGTCTAGCGACTTGTTCGGAGCGCCCTCGTCTACGGACTGCAGACAGGGAACACAACACTTCTCAAGACAGGTGTTGCAAAAGAGGATCACCTCATACAAAATCATAAAAATGATAAGACATAAAAGTTGTTGTCAGTGAAACTTATAAAAACATACTGACAGAACCTTGATGGCGAAAAACATTTGAAAAACCAAAAAATAAAATTAAAATTAATCATGAGACTTTCCACAAATAAGAGCTCGTTTCTTCACGATTTTGGTGATGATCGGTTAGGTTGTCTTAAACCCTTAGCAACTTGAGCTTTGACAACGGTAATCCCTGCTTTTAACTCTACAACTCAGCTCAGTAATAACTTCAAAGACCAGTACCACTCTTTTCATCGATTCTTCGTTAGCTACAAAATCGAAAAAGATTTTTAACACAAGTGGCACAGAAAATCAATTAATTGATGAAGACAAGGCAGATTCCGGAAGTGACCCTGCTTACTAATAATATTCTTCTTAGGTAGCATTTATACATCCCTTCACTAGTTGAGACAAAGAGTTCCATAACAATTGTCGTAAAGGAAGCCTAACATTCTCAAATATATAGTTGACGTCTATGTAGTTCACAGTTGCCTTTCGTAAATCTTCATGAGAAAAACAGCAGAATTTATACAGTAAACATGAGTCAAGTTAAGCCTTTGCCACGTATCACCGCAACTAGCAATGACTCAAGTGGATGATTGAGAAGCGTTAAAACAATCCAGGTGACGTTTGAAATTTTCTTACAGGATCAATGCACAAGCACAATTTTGATTCATAAACTTCAAGCACAAGGATTCTACCAGTAACTACCGCCACCTGCTTGGCTTGCCGACAGACAACGAAGGCATTTTTTTCGCTGCTAAACAGACGCAAGCGCAACAAGAAGGAATGAAAAAAGGATTCATATCCTAAGAAACTAATCCCACAAAATTTGCTATTAAGACACTTCTGAGAATCGCAGTCTATTAGGTGAGCAACAAACGAGAACTAACATTAGTCAGTATTTCCTTGCCACAAAGTACAGCGCAGAAATGTAGCACATTGACATAGAGCACAATGGCTGTACTACGAAGAGCATCCAGTAAACTTGAGTATCGTGAGAGTAGCAAGACGATGTCTAATGAGCTCGACAGTAACGCACAAACTTTAACACAGCTAAGGAAATGGCTCAATACATTACATGGCACCTACTAAACGAACTTGATTATATCCATAATCAATGATAATCGAGCTGCCTTTCAAAAATAAATATTACCGTACAATTTAACGCTACTAGTTATGACACTTTCTCCGCTGTTCATGATTTCTTCTAAAAATCACTGGAAGATACCTCCTTTACCTTTTTTCCCTTTTTGTCACGTCGAACACAGTAAAAAGAAATCGTTCACTGAGCAGAGGAAAGAAGCTGCGCTCCCCAATTATTAAAAAGTAAAAGTACAATTGCCATGTGAATTACATCAATCAATAATCGCATAACAAATAGAGTGCATACTTTTCATCGTATACAGATGAGAATTATTCAGGTGAACAGCACGTACTCAGAAAACAAATACATAGGAACACAAATGCAGATTTGCTAACATTATGTCGTTTATGCAAATGATACTAAACGTTTTTTTGTGTTATTTCGTGGATGGATCAGCTAATACTTTTGACCCAATTATTTTAAACTGAGGCCTTGTGTAGAACAAAGCTCTGAGCACGTGCTTCGTGGTTATTTCTTTGACAGGGCCACAACTGGGCAACCGTCTCAGATCCTCCTTGAATACTGCAGGCAGCAGACACCCACCAGCTAGTTTTCTCCTCAGTCCTCTTGTCTGAACACGTAGCATTGAATTCACCATTCTCGCCTTCAATGAATTAGTCGTCTGGGTCACCACTTTGCTACGAGCTTTACCACTCAAGTGCTTGCTATTAACCACACACGAAGTCACCAGCAATCGTGAATTTTTTTTGGTAGATATTCTTTGAGATTGAACATTCCTCGAAAAACTTCGATTCTTTAAAAATTCTGTGCTATTAAACATCCCTGAATCAACAGCAGAAATTGTTTTTTTGATACGAGTTCTATTACTCCGGGTAGAAGACAGTCGCGTTCCTCCGTTACTCAAGACCGGCCTTGAGCTGCAACTCTCAGAATTCAACGATGATTTTATTTCTTTGCCATTATTTCTCGTGAGAACTGAATTGGATGCTCTTCCAGGTTTGATATTACGGGGAGACAACTTCGTGCTTCTACCATTACGTTTTTTACTTTTAGAAGCTAATTGAGAAACTTTACCTCTGCACTCAGGGACACACCGGAACCGTTTATCAACAGAATATTCATTTCTTCCTGCATTTTTCACAGCTGAGACGATACGCGACCCTCGTTTTTGTTTTGTTGTAGACTTGTTACTAGCAGAGCTGTTCTTCGACTTTGACGTAGCAGCGATACTGGCAGAGCTGCTCTTTAAAGGAACGTCATTTGAATTGAGTTCTGGACGCGTTGACGGTGGACTAGTTTGATACACATTTGCCCGAGGTACTGGTTCAGTTTCTGGTAGAGCAGTGCGATTTCTACATTTACTGGTCCAAGAAACGGCAAGAGATGAGCGCAACAAATCTTCCAGGAACAGGCTCAAACACTGTAAACAAAAATATTGCTTAGGTCAAGCGATTAAATTCATAAATGAACTTGACTGAGTAATAATTAAAATTTGTAGAGTATTTGAATCCAAGTAAGGGATGTTGCATTCAAAGAAAAAACACTCAAGAGAAATATACAAATCCAGTTTGACAAGGATGAAGCGTTGAACTGAGATCGAGCAGGATTTTTTGAGAAAACCTAGATGAAAAATTCTTAAACGCCACACTACGGATATAAAAATATAGTCCTTTCTACTTATTATATCGAAAACGATCACATCGCTTACAGCATAGTTCTCAAAGTCCATCACTTTGACATATTTTGTGCTGCGTTATAGTAGCCTCAGAGAGTTCACATTTTAAAGACACTTTGCCATAAAAACTTGCGTCCCCTGAAAAAGAGACGATAGAGAAATGCACATTTGAGAGTTATAGTACTCACTTTGAAGAGCACGAGCCCAGAAGTGTCGGCGAGAACTGCATTCTTGCTCCCGATCGCCGAGTCAGCATCCCCAGCAGGAGGAAGCAACTCGCAGTGAGGTGCCAGCCTTCGTTGTATGTGGCCAGTCATGCTTCGGACCTCAACACACGCAGCGTCGAGAGAGAACGGGACTTCTACTGGAGTACTCACTTCGTGCTGCTTATCGCTGCAGTTCAATGATTTAGTAACGTTCGCGTCTGATGACAGAATTTTTGTGACAGAACTTTCCCCAGTCACTACATCCATTGAATGATGGCGTGAAACTAAATTATTGTGACGATGGTTATTCTCATCTCGACTCGAGCAACTGCCAATGACCAAATCCGAGAAGGTGTCCCAAAGCGAGCTAACACACGGCAACGCTCCTGCACGGTTCGAATCGTCATCATCATCTTCACATTCCTTCTTTATCGACACTTGACTAGGAAGAGAAGCAGAATCATCTGCCTTCACGGTATGCTTTTCAGGTGCCGTTTGGTTTGCAGTGAGTGCAGCAGAAGTAGCACTGGATGCACTCAGTGTTAAGTTAGCAGACTTGGATAGGACAATTTGATCCCATGCCAAAACCCCTGGAGATGGCGAGCACTGTGGTCCCAAGGCTTCGGCCACATCTGTTAAGCAATAAAATTCTAGAAAAGGATATCTAAGCTTTTCAAATCATGCAAGTAAGATTCCAATGAATTTTAGCATTGTTTCTGCCAAATTTTGAAACTGTAAATTAGAACTTCAAACACACGAAAAATTGAAGGAAAAAATATATAAATACTTTAGCTTTGAAGACTTAAGCGAGGAAGTCATTACAAAATGTGTCGGCTGCTCCATGTAAAATTTGGAAAGAATACGAAGAAAAAATTCAAAATAAAAGTAGCCCAAAACGAATTTTTTTCGCTGAGCATAGTTGAAAACATCGCGGACAGCTAAAGAAGCCACTGATGAGACATGAAGGCTCATGACATCATAAATGAAGGGTATTCACAGGAGCAAACACCGTCAGCACACCATTCTGATAATAGCATGTCCTGATGACGATCTCTAACTTCACTATTTTTGAGCGGATGAGTCAATTAGATAGGCCTACATGAAATGAAGTGTAAGCTTATGTAAAAGAACGTAACGATACGAAGAAAAATACCAAAAATCATGAAACAGCCTCGCACAGCGCATCCTTACTGCCACAGAAAGCTTCAAATGCTGATTTGTTTTACAGGCATTGTTTACCACGTTAAATATTTTAACAGCAATTGTGAATTGGATCTCATCATACCTCAATAACAGTCGGTGATAAACGTCCACAAAAATTGGACGTAGCATATGCAGTACACGAGTTTCTTTTAAAACAGAGTTATTTTGCTACAGATCTTTAACTTTCGCAAGAATGAACGTAACGAAGTCCACACAATGAATCTACAAGCTCATTTGCTGCTGAACACACACGTCTCACATACGAATTTTTACACATCTCGCTTTACAATGATAATTATTTAATTTATATTCTTGGTTTAGCCATGTAGGTTGGGCCTGTTTCCAGAAAACATCATTTCTTAAATTCAAAGGAAAGATGACCGTCAATCCTGGGAGAGTAGCGATTTAACCAAAATCTATGATGAAGCCTAGTCGTAATAAAATTTCACTTCAAAATTCTGAACAAATCTTCGTTGACTCTAAATAATTTCAGCACATTTTTAGTAGAAGTTGCGCAAAACTGAATTTATACTTAGGCCTATAGCGATATCTAGCGACTCGTTATTTAATTCGAGAATAAAGTCTGGACGTGAGTTTTTCTTTCACCTTCTTTAGCTTCATTACAGTTGTGGTGACCTGCATCGGGCTCTTCGCTCATGACTCGCTCACAAAGGGCCTGCAGACCTCCTGGCAGCAGGTGCTTTGGTACTCCACTGGACTCGGACTTCTTCTGTAGGAGGTGACGGTTGTGTAGGTATCCTAGACGCGCCTCGGGTATGAACCAATCTGACAACAGGTAACATACATTAGTGAGACGCTGTAGGGGCAATGGTTTTTTCAAACAAAGGTAATCAATAGTTATCACAACAAAACTTACAATATTATTAATGATATGCTCATTTGAAGTAACGAAGCAATAAATAAAAATATAATAAATAGTCAGTTTACTGTAATTAATTTTGAGGAGGTTGAGGGGTAGAGATTATAAGGTGCTACTTTAAGGTAAATGAAACACTACTTGAATGTTAATAGGAGAATACTTTAAGGCTCAAAAATACTTGAAGATGTCAGAAAATTTTAAGGTACTTGTTTGTACTCTATTTTATCGCAATTGATTTCAAGACTGCCAATCCTCAGGTGGCATCACACAAGGTCGAGACAGGGACTTTGCGTTAATTCTTTTTTTTAACGAAATCATCGTATAAAATTGCAGAGATAAGTTTAATAAATTCAAAAAAGAATTAAATACGTAATCCATTTGTCGTGACTTGCTCTATGCAACCTATCGTATTAAATTTATGAATTTAAAATACTTATCCCCCAAGAAATGAGTTTAAAAAAATATCGACAATTGTGAAGATTGAGACCGTCTTTGGTGGTCTACTACCACTAAAAGCTGTAAATAGCCTTTCCCACAGAAAGAACACCACACGCAGCCACGCATCCACTGACCAGACTTGAGGAAGCCCGGCCTGTAAGCGCAGGGAGTGTGGCCATTCTGGCGCGCCCAAGCCACTACCGCTCGCAGCGACCACAACGACGCACAAGGTTCACACCACTGACGCATGTGTCGCAGGACAGCACGGGCACGCTGGTACTGCACGCACGAATACCTTCAGTTCAACTAATTGAAACACTCCATAACCACAGCGGAAGCAAATCAATCTAATTTAGGTTTCTTCGACAGTCCAGTAAAATAATTTCGGAGTTCTACAGAAGGTTGTAACGGATGCACTTGCATCAGATTTCCATTTTACTAAGGTTACATTGAAGTAATTCTGATATGGCGAGCGCACAAAATGCATAGAATAGAATTTGGTATGAGAGAAAATGTCACCATACATTTACATCATCCGATTAATTTGTAACAATATTCCGAGTGATTTTTTTTGCCTTGAAAAAGCCCATTCTGAAAAAAACGACCCAGATCATTGGTCTAGAAATTTTGATAAATAATCTGAAAGCTTAAGAAACATTAAAATTTTTAATGTCGATGTTTCGGAGTCACGTTTAATTCGATTTAGAAATCAGGCAACTATTGTAGACAACGAAAAATTACTCAAGTAGTATAATTTTAATTCTTTCTACACTCCATAATTCACACACCGTTTATTTGGTATTATGCATTCGATTTATCGACAAACATTTGCCAATTATTTCCTATTTCTAGACTTTTTAGCATATTCATATATATTCTAAACATGATTTACAATTTTCTCGACTTTTGAATAAAAATTTTATCAACTTCCTACTGGTTGAATTACATTAAAGTTTTAGCATGAACGCTTCAACTAAACTGATATGTGAGCAACCACGAAGAAAAAGTGGTAATTCTTTTAGAATACAATAATAAGCCGCAGTATTTCTTCCCTCACTCCACAGTGAAATGAAGACAAACATAAAATTAATTTACACAAACCATCTTGAAAATTGAAGCTTAGACGCATTTTTGGGTGCAATATACTAAAGTTGAATTTTCATCTTGAAGAGGTGACAAAATTCGATCTCGTTTTTTTCCGGCGTCTTGCGCTATCGATAACCTTACATTGAAGATAAAATTTACTTTGCTTACTTGTGTGCTTGGTTTGAAGCATAGTTGAAATATTTGTTTAGTTCTAGGCTAAATTTTACACACAAGCTTATGCACAGCCTAAGCAAGTAATTAAATAAATAAAATGCACACGTGGGCGCTCAGGAAGGCCTAGAGAACGGAAGTCTCACCTCAAGGGCTCGCTGCTTCATCAAATTGTGTTCGAGGAACTGCTGTCGGGAATCCTGGAAAGTAGCACAAATTACGAAACAAATTCATGAACAAAAATAATCTTCATCACGTCCTTTTATTGTCATTGTAGCTTGCTGTGACGCGTGTTTCTCTGTTACCTTCACGAGCACAACCTCAAGAGCACCCTGAACGTTCACGCTCTAAAATTACTCCACTGAGATCCAAGGCTGCATATGCTCGCAAGTTGAACAGCTACGGTCGAGAATGCAGACAGACACGCATGAAATCCCTAGATTTTAATATTTTCACAAGACTTGAGAACTCAGGAAAAAGTTAAAAAAAACTCACGTACCTCTGTTGCTAAGTTCCAACTAATAATCGAAAAAATAACTCGTGCTCTATTTCTACTTCTTAGACCTACTCGTCCAAGTTTTGGTAACTAATCAATATAAGTATCTAAAGACATAAATGTTGTATTGAAGTTATAAGCCGCTTCTTAAGTCATGAGTTAATGCATTTCGAGAAATAAACAATTTAATAAGAAAACTACAGCAAAAAAGCATTTAAACCCTTTTTACTTTTTTCTGAACTTCTCACACCAATTTTCAAATTCAATTCAACTTAAGAGTAAAAATAACTCGACTAATGAAGTCAAGTACACTTAAAGTAAGTAAAATAATAATGAAGTATAAACTTACCCTAACAAGGTGCACAACCAATTGAGGAGCTAGAACGTCAATGCTGCATCCACCTGAGGAAGTGAGAGTCGAACCGTTCGTGTTCTTAGAAGCATCTAGCTTCAGGTTTGTAACCGCTGAATAGCAGGTCTTCTTTGATCTCGTACTTCTTCCGTTGTACTTCGTGTGATCAGAAAAATTGTCATCCGTTGTTATAGATTCACCATCACTTATTTCTTCCTTAATGTAAACCGATGAATCTGGAAGTAAGGAATTGTTTTTTACCTTAGACTTCGAAAATAATTTATTTTGCTCAACTTGAGATATACGAGGCATTTTAGGAGTCCTCCAAACGTTTTGGTGTTCAGCTGGGGCAGCAGGAGTACCACAAGAATCCGTATCCGGCCAGAAGAGAGGGAAAGCACGGACGGCGAGCCTGATGAACATGCTTGGATTGCAGTGGTCGTGATTGTCTCCACATGCAGATTGAAGTAAACTGTAACAAACCATATCACACCGTAACTATTTGATAAAAAATATTGTAATTTCTACATAAAGCAAGAATGAAGTGAGACGGACACGAAGAAGCGGAGGTATGCCTGTAAACCAACTGAATAGAAAAAGCATGCGGACAAGTAAATATTTCACACTGGCCTGATTGTGTTATCGTGTCGTCCATATGATTTTCTTCAGGAATCTAAACATTAGAAAAAACCTTAGACTGACAACCTCCCTGCTGCCTTTACCACGTAGGCGTCACACCCAAAAATGCCAAGATGGATGTCTATGAATCAGCGAGCCATTCAATTTATTAGAAAAGCTCGATTCGTTTCAATTAATAACTTCCCTTACCCGGAAAGTAAATGCCAAAGGCCATTATGAAATCTTAGTCTAGCTAAAAAGCAGATAATTATGACCAGAAACTTTATTTTACACAACGGCACCTAGAATCCTGTAAACAAAAATAATGGTCAACAGAAGATGTATGCACAAGAAATGTGATGCATCAAAAACGTAATTTTTGAGAAAAAGTGAAACTTAGACATCTCTTGCAGAAATTTCCACTATCAATAAAAAAACAAATGTTAAGGAAATTATTCACGCTCTCAAGCAAGATGTTGAGCAATGCGTAAAAAGTCGAATAGAATTACCGGACTGAGTCCATATGCCTCAATTCCACATTTGCTAACATAAAAAGACTACAAGTTAGGCATTAATGCAGCTCATCAACCCTTCGTGACAAATAAAATTAACTAGTAGAAATAAGCAATAGTAATGCAAACAGAATCTTTGGAAACCTTAAATCCCTTGGTTTAAGCCATTGTTTTTGAACCTTTGGGGGTCCATGTTCCACACCCACAGAATCACTCAACACTGATGGCCCCTTATTCCCTTCAAGAACCGCAGATTTAGTTGTATGTTGTTTTACTCTACAAAATCTGTGTTGTTCACCTCAATTATACATTCAAAGCTTCTGCATTCAGAATTGCAGTTTTTCGTTGCCCGCTCGTGGCCCTGTTGTGAAACGCTGGTTTAGGTACAGTTAAATCATGCTGAAAAAAGCACAAATGCTGTTCATGGTACACAAAGAGCCAAAAATTTGGATGGTAGACAAAAATTTTACTTACGGAATGTTTTTGAGCAGTTTTTCTTTTTTCTGTTCTTCTAGTTTATCTCTTCTGTACTTGGACAAATTAGCAAGTTCCTCTTTGGAAAGATTGTCAAGATCTGGATTGTTTTCATCGCACCGCACTATACCGTTGCTGGGAGCCTTGGTACAGGTAGCAATAGTGGAGCTCATCGCTAAGCAATTGAGTCTTTCATTTTTCTGATCACGGGTCTGAAGAAACGAGTTGACGGCAGCGCAAACTCCTGATTTTCCAAATTTATTCTCAGGGATAACAGTCAGCTGTTGGGAAGACAGAGGACTCGAACCCTTCCTTAGTCGACCGAATTGTGATGCCACTGACTGCAACGAACTTGAATTGTTTGTTAAAAATTTTTCATCCCTAACAACTAATGGAGAGTTCTTAACAGAAGTGAAAGAACCCGAGGGTATCTTCTTCAGTGAAGCAAGAGAAGGCACAGCTGACACCGGCACGATACGATACAGCTTACGACCGTTCACAATCAAAGGTGAGCCCAAAGCTGGTCGAGACAGAACAAACTTTTGACCTAAGCTATCTAGTTTGGCAAGTAGATTCGTATTCAAATCCGCATGCTTCAAACCAAGCTTTGAGAGATCTTTTATATCACGCATTGATTTAAAGTTACGATTCTCATTCAAAACTTGCGCAAACTTCACGGACTTCTCTCCTGAATTTACGTAAATGACATTTTTTGTAGTGACTAAATCCGTAGGAACTCGGCAAGCGGACTCTCGCACTACAACTGGCACAGTATCTTCAATCGAAGCAAGAGTTTCACAAACGTTTTTAGTTTCACCTCTTCCGTCACTGGTGCTATTTCCGTCAACAAGAAGAGGTGGCGTACTTACACTACTGCCTACTACACTTTTGTCACACTTTTCCACATAAGTTTCAATTATTTCATCTTTACACAACACACTGGCACTTCCTGGTAATTGTTCAGCGAGAACGGGTTCATTTCCAAGGCTAACATCATCATCCTCCTCCATTGGTACTTCTCTAGATGAATCAGAACAAGTTTTGCTTTCGTTAATAGAACTAGCGTCAACTTTATACACAGGTAAACTCGCACAGGATAATTCGCATTTTTTACTCGTTACAAATGATAAACTTTGATGACTAATACCTTTACCGTTGTGAAGGAAAGCACTAGATTCATCAATAATCACATCACACGAAGTGGTAGAATTATTAAGAAATTCAGGCTCATGAGTTATGGCACAGGCTGGACTGAAGTTCACAGGCATCAGCGGCGTCGAGTCACAGGGCTGACGAGCGATCATCAATGATGCAGTAGCTGTTGGCGAAATAGAGGCTTTTGAACTAACCACACAATGAGTAGTACAAATAGAAGAGCAACTCGCTACGCATGCTTGGCTTGCACCACCGGCATCACCAGATACATTATTATCTACATCAACATTGGCGCTGCCATCGACAATATTACAAGTTTCTACGTCGCGTTCTATAATATTAGAAGTTGAAATTACATGAGAAGCAGACTCACCAGGAAACGTCTCATGCTCAGATTTACTTACGTCTAATTTTACAGGTTGCAGCTTTTGTACAGGCGTAATCTTGTTAATATTTATTCGAGAACTAGTTGACACGCTTCGTTGGTTAACGGTGCTCGTTAGCACACTGCTTGTTAGTAAAGAGTCTGTAGAAACGGGATCAAGTTGAATCTTTGTGCCTAACGGCAAATTTTGAAAGTTAGGAACGGAAATTAAATTAAATTTTCCGTTGTGACTGGTGGGTCTCACTACCGTACGACGAGGTAAGACGGTAACAGAAGATATCAGGTTTCCTGTCTTCGATGACGTAGACATCAAAGAGGTCGGATATTCTGATACAGACGTAATAGTCCGAGGAATTACAGCCGGCTTAATTGTAGAGGCTAAGCTATTATTGGTTACTACTTTTGTATTAGTAGGGCAAACTTGAACCGACTTTACTGTTGAGCCCGAACTGCCTAGGCCTGATATCACAGAAACCGAAACAGGATTTTGGAATGAGCTTGCGCTGCTGCTGCTTCTGAGGGTCATATTAGAATTGGCTAAGGTCGAACTTGTCGGACTAGCCAAAGACGTAACCACTGACGGAACGCTGCAGGGAACAGTCACAGCATACGCCAACTTTTCACCACAAGGCAAAATCGTTAATGGCTTGTTGACTACAGAAATCTGCGTGGTAGCAGCCTGTGTTGCTGGAGCCAATTTGTCTACTTCATTCTGAGTGGGTTTTAAGAGTTTACCTTCAGCGTTTATTTTAAAAACTGGTATTTGAGTTTTCAGATTCGCACCTACAAAATTTTTGCCTTGTACAACAGGAATTGTGATATCTTTACCATTAGTCTTGACAGTGATATTCTTGATAGATGGTATAGTTGATGAAGTTTGAGGTACTGAAACGTTTTTCATGATGGACATCCCAGGGACAGTAGTCGGTGTCATCACCAGAGGTAAGCTTTTCAAATTAGAATGGCTCTGAAAAGAGAAATTTTTCAAACCCGCGCTGCTTGTCTGAATGATGATATTAGACGTAGGCACCCGCACACCCTGGAATGAGAGGCTAGTGGTGGTAGCAGCAGAATGCGTCAGAACGTTTGAAGTTTCACTATTGACAAATTTAGCAAGACTAGCAGACGATATCCTCACAGAGGAGCTACTGGGAGTGGTGATTTGAATAGGCTGTACAGGTCGCAAGACTTGGTCAGACCTCAGTATGTTGTTAGCGTTGCCTTTTGTGAGAGAAGCAACAAGCTGCTGTACGGCAGGATCATCTTTCTGACCAAGCTTGACCATCTTCATTCTTGACTGGTTAAAACACCGGAGGAAGTTCGCAACTGGCTTACCAGACACACGCGTCATTGTAGAAGGCACTCGAATAGATCCTTTTATTTCAGGCTTGTTTAAAGTATTCAATGAAATAGTAGTACGACTAGTCATCGAGTTTTGGTCTACAGGCTGAGGTAGCTTGGTATGAGGCCTTAACGAAGGCGCTTTCTTCACTACTGACAGTATTTGTATCTCATCGTCAGAATCATCATCAGCACAACCATTCGTTAAAAGAGCTTCTGAGGCAACACTGTTCGTGCTACATGCAGAAGGTTTTGAACCACCTGCATCTACAGACTCAATGTCAATCTTACTACATTGCATTCTCTGTGAATTAGCTAAATTCACAGAAAAAGGGTGCTTGGCATATTTAGAATCGTTCATCTTCAGCTTCTCAGAAACATGTCCAGAACTGGTACTCGGTTTGAGGACAGGCAGCACAGCAGGTGTCGCCAATCTATAGCTCGAGTCTAGTGTATTTGGTGGTATGAAACTCTGTGAAGTTACCAATGGCGTTGAAGATGCTTCAAAAGTACTGATCTTCTTGGAGCCACAGTTAGTTTTCAGAAAGTCATCCAACTTTCTTTTGCCATTACAACCAAGAGAAAGTTTATTTTCTAGAGGCTCCCAAGGATGTCCAGCTAGGGGATCCAACAACTGTGAAACATCACTGTGACTTTGCACAGCAGAAGAGTCTGAGCACACTACACCTTGGCTTTGGTCGATAAAAGACTCTTTTACTTCAACAGAACTGTGCTCTAAAAAGTTTTTCGGAACAAACAGTGGTGGTTTGTCAGTTTCGTAGCTGGATAAGGAACGTCTCTCCACATCCTTGATTAATTCGTCCAGTTCGCTGTCACAAACTGTGGCTGGGCTTCCGCCAAGTTCAGGTGCTGACTGTGAATCCACATGCGCATCCTCAGAAGTGGGATTTATTTCTGATGTTCGACTGTTGTCTTTTTTGGGGTCAAATCCGTGAATGAAGTCACACAACTCTGTTAACTCTTTGTTGTCAAACATCATCGGGGAATGTAAATTATCTCCTAAGTTGAATTCAGGAACGTTGAAGCTGGTATTCAAGGCAGACTGATCCCTAGGGGAAGAATTATTGCCCGATTCCATAAGTTCCATTGATACCCCTGAAATTCTATTTTCTTCGTCATTTGAACTAAAATTAGACCAAGGCGCGTCCTGTCGCATGTCTTCACTAGTTTCTAGTCCGAAGAAATCAGGAATAAGTGGCGTAAAATCAAGTCGTTCACGGTCTGACATTTCCTGCTCAACAGAAGGTAGAGGAACGTTACATTCTGAAGCCAAATTACTGTTTAACTTCACGTCTCCAGTCTTGACACCACACAAGAGATCTTCACTACTGAAGTCTGCACCTACAGAAACTACAGGCTCAGACATGGCGATACTTTCAGCACCAAGCATCGCGTAGCTAAGAGATTGTGTTCCCGACGAGCTAACACGGCAGCTTGCATCTTCCACGGTGCTTGAGAATTCTCCGAGTACGGAGGGCATTCCATTAGGTCGAAGATGTTGGTCATTACATGAGCTAAAAGAGCTAGACACTTGAGGGCACAAATTGTCATTGAAATTTGTTTGTTTGACGATTAAATTAGAGTTCTGAGCGTCCGGTGTGTTGACTGACATTGACGAGTTTTCAACATGACAACTTCGTATTGAGGGCACCTCGATATTAACGACAGGAACGCCGTTCAAGTGATTAGGCACGTCGGAATTATCTTTTGTTAGAGAATAGAAGGGTATGACAAGCTGGTCCGTCTCAGGGACACAAGACGTCGGAGGGAGGAAGGCGGGGCTGAATATGGAGAGCTGAGGACCTTGGCGAGATGTCGACAGTTTTTTACCGACGTCTACTAGAGAAACGGTGTAGAGCGTTTCATGACCTGAGAAAATAAGCTAGCGTCAATAAAAACTGGAAATGCAGGAACAAAACTCCTAATAAATAAAATTGAAAAATATGCCACACGAAGATATTAATTAAAACTTGAAAATCAATAAGAAATAATACTGTTACTACAAATCAGACGGTACAGAAAATATTTCGTAATGAAGAATGCACCAGAACGAGTATACGAGGAAAATATACTCAAATGCATAACTCCATTCCAGAAAACCAACACGGTGGAAAATAAAAGTAACAGCTATAAGAGCTCTAGTACATGTATTCCCTTTAGACTTCTCCACCGTTCCCTTTACGCCATTCATACCATTGTCTGTCTCTCAATACGTCATTTTCGCACTTCAAATCCTTTAATGGGAGGCACACCAAGTCTCCAATGGAGGCACACCAAGTCTCCAATGGAGGCACACCAAGTCTCCAATGGAGGCACACCAAGTCTCCAATGGAGGCACACCAAGTCTCCAATGGAGGCACACCAAGTCTCCAATGGAGGCACACCAAGTCTCCAATGGAGGCACACCAAGTCTCCAAGTGAGGTAAACAACAAAGTTTTCAAGAGAAGCACGCAAAATCTGCAAGCGAAGCACACAAAAACAGACACCACCAGCACACCAACCAAACAGAACTGTAACTCGTGTTTAAGGACAGGTTAAAATCCTTGAAATGTTGAGGACAACAATGCTTCGTGTACACCTTGCTAGCCGTCAGAATTAGGTCATCTCAGCAGTTAACATGCCTTGTGTTGGTCGGCAGGAGGCAACTAACACATACACAGGGCACGGAGAAATGACGACACATTTGTAAATTTAATCAAAGTAAAACAGAGTAATGAACGATAAGTGTATTTTCATTATCGAAATCTAAATATAATACCACATCGTTAAATACGTTCTTTCGTATTTTCATTTTCGAAAAGACATTTTTATTGAACCTACAAGTGTGTCGGACATAAACTTATGGAATAAGGACAGCCAGCTGAGAGACACTAACCTATTCTCCACTGGCCGGAGTATGCATCAGGGTCCATGGAGTTAGCGAGCTTGATTGTGTAGCGAACTCTGGACGGCTTGTTGAGCTTCCGCTTCACAGGATTCAGTTTCAGGGTCAACAGAAACTCCTTGCTGCTAGGACCAATAATCTCAAACGGACTCCTGAAAAATACAAAAAAAATTCGCTCACTAGAGGTGAAAGAAATGTAGAACAAAAAGCTGGCGAACCAAGTGCTTCATGAACACTTCAGTATCCAGGATACTGAAACGGTTCATGATAAAGCAGAACAACATTACTTAGCAGGAAAAGTACTAGTATACACAAAGTTTCAACCTTTGATCAACGTATAATTTAGGAATAGTTTATAGCGTCACTCGTCTTCATTTTACTATTAGAAGCGTGTACATATATCTTCTTGCACTGGCCTGGAGCAGTAACAGTTACGCCAGCGCAGTCCAGATTTCCAGGCTTACATTAGGAAGGTACAAAACATGGAACTAATTGGACATTACACACGATACTTCGACAAAGACCTTTCTTAGTTCATCTAGATTGCTCATCCTCTACATTTTTTTAGCCAAATGCATAATTTCCAAAGCTGACTTTAGTTTTCATTATTTTTAGCAAGGACTGATTTGTTTACAGCCGTTGCTCAAAGTTTGGCACTCTTTCATAGTGATATAATCTTATGAAGTTTTGACCTCTTGGTGAAGACAAAAATTAAAAGTGGGCTAATTTTCAATTTCAGTTGCTAATGAAATTTAGTTGTATTTTTACTATTAATATATTAATTGACCATCTATAAAACACTGTTGCTTGTCTGTTCATCTAAATGATACGTTAGGACACACAATTCGGCAATGAAACATTTGCTTCTTGCCAGTATGTTGTTTTGCAACTGATGCTCGTAGAAGCTGAGCACCATCAGCTTCTCCCACTAAGAGGGTGATGGCTGTACAGGAAGTGAAGAAAGTGCTGAGCACCATCAGCTTCTCCCACTAAGAGGGTGATGGCTGTACAGGAAGTGAAGAAAGTGCTGAGCACCATCAGCTTCTCCCACTAAGAGGATGATGGCTGTACAGGAAGTGAAGAAAGTGCTTACTTGATCGTGACGACGTTGTTAGGTGCATAGCTGTCATCCAAGGTGTAGGTAACAGACTTGATGTAGTCAGTCAAATTGTAGCCTTCGCCTATCACATACACCCAGTACATGAACCTGATGGTAATGGGTAATTCATTAGCATTTAAGTACTAAATCTTCGTCCACTAGAAGCCACTTCTATGTAAAGAGTTAAAAGCAGGAATACAAATAGGCATACTATGCAAGTTACACAATTGCATTTCAGAAGTATATTATCTTCTAAAAAAAAACCTTTTTTCCCCCACATGCTAAGACTCTTCCATTCCAATTTACTGTTCCTCATGCATTACATTCTTTCCTATTCTATCCCTCACTTCCCTCTGAATCCTTCCTTTTGCAGTGACATGTGATCCCAAGAATTTATTCTTCCATCATCTCTCCATCGAGATCTTAGTTCTGTCTTCCAACTGCTTGCTTGTTTCCAGAATATATCTTTATTCTTACAATCATACTTGCTAACATCTGGTATTGGAATGCAGGAAAAGGCTGATATAAAGAAAGCAAGTGCAGAATATCTGTACCAAACATGTTCTACAAGGGCTTGTTTTTATAGCTATGACGCAATATTAAAAAACCATAGCCATTTTAAGGACAGTTCTTTAATTCTGTACTTACTAAGCTTGATGCAGCTTGAACAGGACACGAAGCATTTGCTATCCAATCACTGTCAAATAATTCAGCACATAACTGGAATGACATGCACTAATTGCATTTCATGAATACAAAACATATATGTGAAGAAGTTTTACTTATTATTTAGGGAATATTATTACATGTTACTCTAGTCACCTACAGCATTAAGAAGGCATTCACATAAAAGGACCTCAGAAACGGCAAGGGCATCTAATGTTAGCCATTTTACTGAAAACAAAACTTTAGAGCTGCCCACACTGAATTTTTTAATAACCAATGACACTATTTTCTGCATAAAATGGTCATATAGCATGGCTACTGTACCCTATGTTAGAACAATGCTATTACTCAAGTACAGAAGTGTTTCTGTAGGATGAAAATTTTTGCACAAAGCCGAGATTCCCAGTTCTTTATCATTTTTCCTTCAGCAATTTCCCATAGTACCTGACTTAGTCTATTTCACTGATCCAATAAATCATTTTTGCTCTAATAACTATCATCCTATTGAGTACAACACATACAGGTAGCAATAGCATTTCTAACTATAACAGTAGCATTTAATAGCAAATGAAAAATAATATGTGATAATACTAATAAAAAAGCATTCTAGCACAAGGTGGCTAGTACAATGCATTGACCTGCTCAAATTAAAGTGAAGAAAAAAGCTCAATGTATACACAACTATAAACAGATTGCTAGACAGTGATGCTGAATACATGCATAAGAGGCCAGGATATCCCCATTTAGCACAAACTCATGGGTACACAGGCCACAAAAAAAATAGTTAACCTCTGAGCAATTTAGCTTTGAAAAAACTGCCAGGTCAACACCTCAGCATCCTCTACTATAGCTACTGACTGTGATTTTTTGCCACCCACCAGTAAGTAATTAATCATAATTAATATTAATGAAGAGACTCACTTCATAGGCTGTGGTGCATCCACAGCACCTGACTTCTCATCAAGAACAGCCTTGTAGAAGTTACCCACCACAACCCTGGCACAAAAAAAATAATTTTAAAAACTAACACTTTAATGCACAACTTAGGCATACACTAATAATTTAAGTGCTTGAGTGAGAACAAAAAAGGAGTCACACAAAAGACAAGACAAATTAAATCATAATGCAGTAATGACACACCATTCCTGTTTAGAATTAAGATTCCTAAATATAAACAGTATTTTAATATATTCATGCAATTAGCAGATGTTTTTAGAAGTAACAAAACTAATGTCATACTATTAATACTGTATATCTTATATGACTAAATTCCTTACACACTAAACTAATTGAAAAGCCTTGATGTCTATTAGCTATTACTTCAATTTACTTTGATATAATTACAATAATAAAAATAATTTTTCATACAAGACACCTATCCTATTCAATCTTGGGATGCTTAACTCTTGTTTCTACTCCTCTCTCAATGGGAATGGAGCAACATGCTATCATCACTAATACTAAAGTGAAGCTAAGTTTAACATCTCTGAACAATAACAATACCTTTTCTTCCCTTCAGTTTCTCGGAGTTTTTCCAGCAACTGCAGCCTATGAGAATTCTTTGGTTGAGCTTCAGGACTGGTGGACTTCAGTTGAGCCAAAGAGACTTCCTCTACACCTTTGACAGAGTTCTCCATGTTGGTCATCTGACTCAGACATTCAGTTAGATGTACCTGGTTCTCTCCATCATGAATGTTACATTCAGAAATGTGATGTAAATCATTTAATTTCATTGTGTTGCTACTGATGGTTGTCTTAGCAATACTTGATGACTGTTCTTGATTGTTCTTCACTGGTACATGAACAGCATTATCTCGTGTTGGAGATAGTGAGGAAACTGTACAAGCAGCTACTACAGAAACAGAAGGAATTAAAGACTGATTTTCATTTTGTTCTCCTGTGGGACTCCCATGTTTTGACTGTGTACAATTAAATTGAGCAATGCCTAAAGGAAGATGATCTGATGGTGCCTCAGAAGAGACTGAATGCATGGTCAGTTCACCATTAGCAGGCAAATCACACTTGATGCCATCAATAACATCACTAGGAGATGGTTGGACACTGCTCACATTAGCATTAAAACATGGAGACACACCAGAGCTGAAACCATTTGACCTCTCAGTAATAGACTGGTCACTCCATGGAGATAAAGTTTGAGAATTAAAGCTGACATCATCACTATTTTCACTTAAAAAATTTTCACACTTTAATTTCTTGGTGCCCATGAATTCTTCTGTGTCAAAATCATCCATATTTTTCCTTTTTGGGATGCCTTCCTGACCAGAGAAGCTGTTGCTATATATTCTTTCTGCAGCATCCTGTAAAAGAAATGCAATCATCAATGACAATCCTTGAAAATAATTAGTCCATCCTTTAGATTGAAGTCATTATTTGTGAAATGGGAAAAAATCTTCTGCCCTTTTTATTTACCAAATTATTTCCATGCACTTTTGAATGATCTTGTTGCATTCCCTTTTTAAAATTTATAGAGTAAAATATGGCTTGTGTGCTATTTACTTGGAGTCTACATTTGAGCCTATAACATTAATTTATAAGTTATCAAAAAGGCAAAACAATAAAGTCTCCTTTTTGGGTGACAACAAAATAGAAAATTAGATGTTAGGCTTTGTTTAATGATGCCACAAAGTTGTCCTCCAAAAAATAGATAGAATTTTTGTTACAACTTTGTATTTATTATAAGACCACATCAGCTTGTGTATGCTGCTCAAGAGTTCATAATACAAATCAATAAATTACAATCAAAATGGCATAAGATTGCACCAATTGTACACTAGACAAAGTAGGTCTTATCTCCTACAAACACTATTGCAAGCAAGCCACTAATAATAAAGTTTCTACATAATTTCTTGTAACTTCACCTGTCTATCATCTTCATATGCCTTCTAACACCAGCACTTTAGTAAAATAAAATCTTTAATTGAAAGTATTTGTGAGCATAAAAATCATTGACCTCATTAATTGTAAATAATGTAAAATCTGTAAATCTCAAACAAGAAACTGTATCTGAGCCAACAGTAGTCCTTTCAGATAATAAATACAGTCAACCCTCGATAAGATGGACTACTAGGGGGAAGGGTGGTCCGGATTAGCCGATTGTCCGGAATAACCGATATGCCTATTATATGCACAAATAATCACCTTAATAAGGCCTAAATACATAATACATTATACTGTATGCACTATACTGCTGTATACTTTAAAATATTTAGACGTCCGTCTTATCTGATATCCGGATTACCGAGGTCCGTCTTATCGAAGGTTGACTGTACACAAATACTAATCTTTTTGGAAAAGTCTAAAAAATTTAAATCACTTCTGTAGATATCTTTTTCCCTCACCACTACAGGAGATGATCAAATGTATACCTAAATTTTCAGCTCTACAGCAACATCAATATAACCTAAAAATTAATGAAGAGGATAAAATTGCTATTTGCACTGCATCAACTATTACTACAGCAATATTACCTGTGTCCACACAATAAAATTAACTAATTGCACAAATGGTACAATAATTTTTACAGTATTTAATTTTAGAAACATTCTCACTTTCTCAGGAGTCAAGACATTTGCAGGA
The DNA here is from genome assembly GCA_006783055.1 of Trinorchestia longiramus. Lineage (NCBI taxonomy): Eukaryota > Metazoa > Arthropoda > Malacostraca > Amphipoda > Talitridae > Trinorchestia > Trinorchestia longiramus. The sequence goes on from VCRD01000217.1 coordinate 228,844, forward strand.
GTTACTCAGAAGCTAATCAGACATATGAACAATGTTATTCCAATGACACATATTGTGCACTGCTCAATTTTCTAGTAACTAACTATCTTTTCATGTGTAGACTATAAAAAGTTTCAAGAATGTTCCCTGTATTCATAACAACTGAATATTTAAAGGGCAGCCTTGTTGTTGCTTGCATAGCAGGTGCTCTGGGGGGAGGCTCAGAGGGAAACAGGTTGAGAGTGAAGGGGCGGAGGAGAAGAATGTTGCTACTGACACTGGGGCCAGCCAGAGGTCCACAGGGGTAAGGTGGGTAGAGGTGGCAGGGCAGCTGATGGCAGGCTTCCCATTCTAGTTGAAGCATTAATATATTTTAGACTTGAAAAACCCAATTTACTTTATAAACTTACAATTGTTGTGGGGCTGCTGTAGAGTGAAGGATAATTCTGGTTTGTGGGCTGCTGTGGCAGTGCCCCAAGCTGGGGCAAATTAGCGAGCTCTGTACTAGATGACATTATCAAATTAGTTCAACCTCAGAATTTACAAATGATAAATTCATATGTTTTATAACCAGGAATCTGAAAAAAAGCAAGTGTTAAATCAAATATATATTTATCTTGCCTTCACATAAATTAAAAGACAATAATAGAATGGAAATTGGTGTTCTCACTAACACATGCTCAACAATTCTTCTGCTAACTTCAACAAAACACAAATGAACATTGAAGCATAGAAAAACTTCAGAGTAAATATAGACACAAAGCTGAACTATGATGTGCAGAGAGCACAAGTTTAAGGGTTAATTTCTCTATTAACAACCAATGACATCAGTTATCTGATACATATGTCTGTTTGCTTGTTTCTCTTGTTCATGAGGAGAGATTCTTATCCTAAGAAACAGATGACATTGTACCAGTGTAGTGGTTGCTTCTCTAAACAGCTAAAGAAATTCTTCTTGATATTACGTACATTAGAAGATGTTGTACAACTCTTGGTACCTAAATTGGAGGCATTCTAAAGAAGCCCTTAGAGTAAATTATAAAGAACCATGTGAGAACTAGGAAAAGCCTGACAAAGTTCTAACTTCCTATTGACTGCAGAATATTGACAGTTCACTTGCAAGGTGGAATGATCAGACCTCAATCCATGCAATACAAAATGTTTCCACATTTCAATCAGCTTTCTCACAAATTTAGTTTAGAACTTGGAGACCTCATCAAACTATTGAGCTCTGTTGAGTGACACAAAGCTCACTTTAAAATGAATAGCTGTACATACTTCATTGTCTTTTTTAAGAAATCTCAAATGGCCATCAACAAATAAATTTTCTTTTACTAGAGTACATATTTTTATTTTATTATTTTTCTTGTAATATATTTAGGTGAGACAATTGCACATCAGTATCACACAAAAATTAATAAGTTAACCTATAATATAAAAAAATTCAATAAGGACTTCATATAAATTTGCTTACTTATTTAAGCTGAAGGACGAAATAGTTGCTAGTCGACCTGCACCTTTTGATAATGTAATGAATTCCATCTTAGTCAATCATCACTTCTACTGCCATCATTGGGTACGTCAACTAACTTTCCACTACGAACTTTCTAATCATGAAATTAGAAAACTAACATTCAATTTTAAATTAAATAACAAAACAAACTAAACCTACAACAATGAGTAAGAGAAAAGAAAGAAATTCGTCACAGCAGCAGAAGAAAGCGTTAACACCTTGGATTCACCGCACTGACTCACAGGTGTAATTAGGCAGAACTGCCTAAAAGTGTAACCAGTAGTTCATCATAGAAAAGCTTGTTGCACCAAACTACGATTGCAAATAATGAATTAATAGTCGTTAATTTTTTATACCCCTTTTAAAGCAGTCAAAAAGAGGTAAATAAATGAATATAACTAATCGGCATTCCACATCCGTAATAGCTGCGGCAGCTTACAAACATGCCTGGAAAGCATGGCGCACTTATTACAGTACAAGTCTGTTACGCTATGAGCTAGCTTCATGATACGGTAAATGCGATATGTAAAGGAGGTATTACGGCTCCTCAGAATTACTATTATACAATAATTTTTAACTATATAGTACATAATTAAACATAAAATTTCCTTTATACAGTAATTTTTGGCATGTAGATGCTAAAATAACAGCACTGGGCTGTTCATATGTACGACAACTACAGACAGAAATTTCCTTATTTTTATAGCTATGATGTATCTCTTTGGTTTGATTAATTACTTCGGTAAATACCCCTTCATCTAAAAAAATGAATCTTAATAATATTGACAGTTTTGTCACAAACACTGAATGCTTCATATTTTTGAAGTAATGCAAGGGTTACAGGTGTGTATTTTCATTAATACATAGCTCTACGATTTACATAAAAGAACAAATTTAATTTCACAACTGTAAAAAATTGTAAGGTAATTTTTAAATTGGGCTAAAATGAATTAATTTTTACAAGATAATCTATTGTTTGTAAAATTAGATATATATGATTTTCTATTTCGGAACAAAGTTGTGTAGAACCCCGTGTACATTAGTATTTTGCCACTTTTCACTTATATATTCCCATAGTACAAAGTCTTTGTTTCACTCTCATAGAGAGTGTTCAGAGTAGAACTTAGTTTATATGTTACACATAATAGCACGACTAGAGCACTGTTCACCACGGAAATTAGATTAATCATTCAATGAAAAAAAGATATTCTGTAGAACTCGTTTAATTATATAATTGAAATAGTTTGTTTCCTCTCTTGGGTAAGATTTTTGGCTGAATAGTCAATCACAATTAACAATCATATTAGTATATTTTTGTTTTTTGTCGGGTTAGCCAAAATGGAAAAATGTTTTTTTTCATGATAAATATAAAAAACGAAATCTTAGATAAGGTCTTACTCAAGAAAATTTTCCATCGATATCTGCATTTATCTCCAAGATCAAAACTAACCTTATCTGTATCTCAATAGAGTTTAAAAAACCAATATGAACACTTTACACGAATATTCAACTGCTGTGAATTCATTTATTTTCAAAACAGCTACTATTATAGCTAAAACAAATTCGTAATATATCGTAATTGCTTTTATTGAAGTATTTCTCTCCACTCCGTTGTTGAAGTGTAAGCTACGTGCCTCAAACTCAACGGAAATATTGTAGAATCTGTTTCTTTTTGAGCTCCTATTCCCTTTGATTGTGCAATTAGGTTCACATTTGGAGACTACTCCAGGGAAGGAACTATGATATTCTCATACACCTTGATTTAAGAGCCAATATGTTTGACAATATACGTACATGGGTACATTATCATGAGAAAATGAAGCAGCACTTGAAATCCACATGCTGGTAATTCTTTTGACTACACTACTGAGTAATTTGAAATATTATTCAAGAGTAACCCACTTATAGGTAGTAATAGGCCGAGTAAAATACCAGATAGCTGTACGACACAACACGCAATCCATTTGTGCCTGGGAAATAGAGCCTTTATTTATGCTACTCACCATCACTGAATGGACGTGGCAAACAATGGCATCTTGCACAGAGTATAATATTTATTGTATTCTAAGTTTATGACCATTTCCTCACTTCCTCCGCAACACACCGTCTTATTGTGTAAATAAAATATATTTCAAATTTGCAGCCTCTCCTCAAGTACATACAATTTTTGCGAGCCGCCCGTAGCACCCTGTGTGTCGAAGCACTTCGGTTGAATTAAGGATAGACATCACTTTCATCAATGTTTTTAGGAATATTTTCTCTGAAATAGTCATGTTTCAAGGTATTTGTTAGTCAATTTTGATTTAAACATTTCTTTTAGCCGATCCATATTTTACTTCTGTATACTCCATGGGGAAAAAAGTTAATTTTATTTATTTAATCTTCCCCTAGAGATTGCTACCGATTAGGAAAATAACTAGTTTTTATAGCACATGATCACTAATCAACCATCAGCGATTCGTTCTTTGAGGAAATCAGATATGACATTTCTTCGTTTAATAGAAAACGTCCAAAAATATGTATGCCTCAACTACAAATCTTCTTCACCAATAGAGAGGTTCACAAGAGGGTTCACATTTTATGAAGCGTCTGTACAAACCCCTCATCTATGCTAGCTTTCATCAGTCATGTATTATCTAGGTTTGGTAGTTCAAGTCGCATAACTGAAGGGCTCATGCACCGAAGTTTTACCTAACTATCTTGCTTCCGGTTATTAAAAATTGACAAATATGCTACGAATCACACTAAGTGATATTCTTGTTTAAGAGTATTCCAATGCAATATTGAACGGATGCCGAACAAACAATTAAGAGGTTGATTTCCATTCAGCTTTGTTCATCAGTAAGAACTTCAGTTTTGAAAATCCAGTATATGCCTTTTAAAGCAAGTTAATTACGAAAATAAACCATTTCAAAATAAACATTTCTGCGAGGCGGCGAGACACCCTGAATGACGAAGCGATTTTTGTCTGCTATGTGGAAAATTTCTGGAGTCTCGCGAGACTTTACAGGGCAGAACATGTAATCAGGTATAGGTATTACGTTAATGGAAAGCAAGAGTTTTCTACCGGCGTAGAACGTCAGTTTCAGACGTTCGACTTTTGTTCAAGCCAAGTGTTCTTCAAAATTCCACGATCCTCTTTTAGGTGTCGAGATGAAAAGGAAAAGTTCCATTATCAAGCCTTTATTAAAATTCATTTTCACGGCTCAAGCCGAAGATAGAAATACTATCTTCAAACCTACGAATGCGGATGTTTATTTTCATTCCACAAAGTATTCAATCAAACGAACCAAGATAGTACATAAAGAACTGGCTTCACAAGAAAGACGTCCATGACAATATCTCCAGCACACAGTAAGAGTTTCAAGTTTTCTGGAGGACAAAACAATATTTTTGGTGGCAAGTCAGACTGATAAAGATCAGCTAAACGTTTCTTCCTAGACTTTAAAACGGAATAAGGCTGAGGCGTGCTATCTAGAAAGGTTTCTGGAATGCCTTCTAGATTTGGTACCCCGTTGCCCTTCCCAGTTTCATTTTGTTCGAAATTTGGTAACGGGTCTGGAGGATACATTTTAGAATGATCTGATCGATTGGGATCTGCGTCAGATATTTCGTACGAGGTGTATGAAGACTGTTCTTGCTGGGTATTTTGGGACAGATACTCGTTAGCTTGTTTACCCAATCCTTGGGAGCTACTGGGGCGTGCAGGTTGAGGAAAGTTATCTCCTATTAAACTCTGTGGCGGAAATCGAGGTGGAGAAACGGCGTATTCTTCGTACGGATATTCGCGAGAGTCTTTAGTTTCTACCTTTTTCTTTTCGGAGGTTTGCCCGTACATTTGTCTAGCTGAGTCAGGGTGCTGGACCGGAGGGATGTTCTGATAAGAACCAGAAGGCGGCTGACTCTGAGACTGAGCCCGAGGTTGACTCGAGGTTTGGACGTAGGATCGCGGTTTAGCTTGAATTTGGATCGAGCTTGGCGGATGATATTCGTACGACCCGTAAGGTGGAGGACCAGGAGGTCTGAGTGGCTGGTTACCCGATAGAGAACCATCAGATAGTTGAGCATCTTCCCGATTCTTTAAGTAAGTTATATAGAACCAATCCCCATTTGGATCTTGTTGCCAACCTGAGTTTGGCAAAAATTGTTCAGAAACTCCGAGGGAAGGAGTTTGTGGTTGACTGGGTGCTGCTATCGGCACAGCAAGCTAGAAAATGGGAAGGTATTTTTAGGGATGTAGAAATTTCAAAGTCTCCATAGCGACTTTTCTTCATATTATACCTAGGATACTTCTGAGTGCAGGATTTTGTTTAAAACTAGGAGCTGAAAAATCTTACCCTTAAAACACCCATTTGAGTAAAAATCGCATAACTTTAATGTTTCACTTATACATCTACCGGGGAAGCTGTGCTCATGAAATAATCCATTTCAACTTCTGCGTAGGTTTCAATATTTCCAGTAGTTGCACTATACTCTGGTGCAGTTGACTGTTGCACGATGGTGGTACTTATGTATGTATTATATAAATTATGGAGTCCCGAGATTTTGATGGCTCCTGTATCGCAGCAAGTTTACCTCCTAAGCACATGATCTAGGCAACTCTATACCTCTAGAAATACCTGAATAGTTTGCTCTAATTTTTTTGTGCTACATACGGAACGACAGAAAGTTTTACTTTGCTTCGAGGCACAAGCCTGAACAAAAGATTCAATATCACCATTCGAGCCTAGAAGGGAATGTAATTCTACTAATCTGCATTAAAAGAGTAACGTGACTAACAATTACACAAGCAGGAATACCGTTTTAAAACTTTTGGGAGTAAAACATTACTCGCAGTATCCGATGAAGTACGTACCTTTTGAGGGAAGTAATAAACGTGCGACGGATTTTGAACGTTTTCAAAACCTTGCAAAACTGACGCCACTCCGTTGGCCAGCTGCTGCTGTGTGTACTGCTGGCCCGCAGGGAAGTTGCCAGAAATTGTTCTACCAAGGTAATCCAGAGCACTTTGACTGATAGGCTGCGTTGTTCCGTACAAGTTGCCGGTGTTTATACCAGACTGCAGGTAACTGTCGTAGTCGCCGTTGAACTGTTCTTTGAAGATTTTCATCAAGTGATTGTGGTCCGCAATTTGATCTTCCGTCATGTACATCTGAACGTACTTTTTATAATTCTCGTTGAGCTGTGGGAGTTGATTTTGAAAATATATAGTTATGCGAGTTTTCTATACTATCAGGGGAGCTAGCCTTATGCATTTCCTAACATCAAGCGATTCAGTCACTAGTGGTTAAACTATTTCACAATTTGAGATAGTTATGTAAACCAATTCTTAAAACCAGATTTCCAGTACACAAATTACGGTGTTTAAGTAACTAGTAACTTTCTTTAAAGACTTACCCTGTACCCTCTTCCGTACACAGAGTCCATGACGTAATCGAAACTAGGAGTGATGAAGTCAAGCGTGAAGAGGACATTGTTCAGCAACTCCGACCCGACCTGACGAATGAGGTGATTAAATTCTAATTCCGCCCGACAGATCAAGTTTTCATTGGGTAGAAGCCTTCATGAGCATTTCAGATATTTAAATTCACAAACACAAGGACTGGGCAATGGCAGGTAGCTCAAGAACAATGCACTTCCAGCGAATGTGCTGTCTTACAAGATAAGTTTCTTTCAGACATGGACGTGACACTAACAACTCCCGGAGTACTTCACGTGAGAACTGCTTTAACGCTGACCAGCTCTAGCTAGCTGGTGCTTGGTTTCTAACCAAGTGCAACTACTCACAGAACTGCTGCCCTGCTGGAAGAGGAACAGGAAATTGTCCAGAGTGTCCAGGAAGGAAGTTCCTTTCACTGAACGAGAGGCCCTCTGTAGGATTTGGTTTGCTAGCTCGTCATCGTTGACGGGTGTTGTGGACGCCACCAACGCCGTCAGCAGCAGGACACCGACGAGGCTGTGGAATTGGTTTCAGGATCACAATTCAATGGGTCGACCAGGCTCTTTTCCTTACGTTCGAGATCACGCTGAGTTTAAACCAATGGTTTAATGTGAAAGAAAAGGTTAAGCAGAAATTCAAGGTTATCGAGTTAACAGCATTGCACCTCTACTGTAACCAAGTTAGATTGTGATCAAGATTTAGAAGATATTAAGAAGCTCGTTACGATTCAACGCGCATGATAAATTTATTTTCGTGTCGTACTCTAAATTTGTGCTTTCTTATCACTAAAAGTTGAGAATTTAAAGCAATTGGTCTCATGCTATTGAGAATTCGATGTATCGAAAGATTTTCAACTATTTAATTGGTGTGGCACGGCGTCGCACATTTGTTAAGTTTGTTCATCTTTTTCATTGCCTTTGTTACTGCAAGGAAATAAACACGTAGCAGTTTTCTAAAGCTACTTTTCGTTTTCTTCGAACCAAATCAGGTGCAGAATTTAGTAGGATGTGGAAGATGCTAGAAGTGGAGTTTAATAATTTCACGATACGATGAAAACCTATTTTGTTCTACCCTTCTGTAGAGATTTTTGAAATTCTACGGGATACGTAATCCCTGTTGTCGCAAGAGGGTTATAAGAGTCCCTTAAGATGGAATTCTATTCATGGAGTACTTTTTTGATCATACATGAATGTAACTAAACCAACATCAAATTCACCGTTTTAATCAGACTAGAAAGTTTCGAGTTTAAGACGTTGAGATCAAGTCAGGCTTCTAAATGCCCACGAAGTAACATCCGTTTCTTCAATTAGGAGGATCTTTAGATTTAAAGTATATTTCGCCGATGTTTAAGGCGCTATTAAAAGTTTGTCTAGAGGCGCCGGTTCAACAGGAATCATGCTTTCCGAGGAACTGTTCGTGGGTTTAAAATGTAAGATTCACAGCAGAAAGAGGCAATACCTTGTCTACATGAACAACGTAGGAGTTCAATTCACTTTACTTTTATTTGTTCCTCGTTTGATATCCTAGCCTCTAGGAAATTCCCAAGAATCGGTACAACGAAGCCTTTATTTCATGCTCTGCCGTTGGTACATTAGAATTGTTTGAACGATCGCAGTGGCTAAAGTTTACTCAAGGCCTTTAACAGGCGCTCCGACTATAACTTCTGTAAGCCTAATTGCAGGTTTACCGACCCATGCTGACCCATGTTAACTGTTGGTGGAAAGGTTTCCGAAAGTCCCTTGAATACAAATATAGGATATCGTGAAAGAACTTTCAAACTACATTAGAGGCCTGAACTTTTCTGCAACCGGTATTGAACTGCGGTAGAACAAGTTAACTAACGTGCTTGAAAAATGTTAGTAGACAAGGTACACTTGAGTCTCCTCTATAGCAGAGGCACGTCGAGACGAACGATTTTTCGCCCTACTCGTTTCTTCGAACAAGATTTGCAGCCGATCACACAAATGAAATTTCAGTTTATTAAATTCTGCATTACAGAAAGTACACTAACTTGCCAGTATTTAGGCCAGGAATGTGAAGGGAAGAGTCAAGTTTCATGTGGACTATGGTACGGTACTATACAGTCAAATCTACAATATTAAGGACACAGCCGGAACAGCAGCTATCCCGTAATCTCTTGAAAGCCTGAATTCAACATCTTATTCTGTTCTGAACTTCACGCAAAAACACGCAAAAACACGCTTTGAGTGAGTTTAGGTGTTTAGGTATTTAAGCATTATTATTATTACAATCTGTGGAAGCTACTTCCGGTACGAATTTATGAAGGAACGTTATATTCAATATACTGGAAGTTGAACCACCTGGAGTTACCAAAAGACCCCACCACCTGAGTCATCTAATATGCAAATTCCCCGGCACGAGTAAAATGCAAACGCCGCCGGTAGTCTTACCGGATCAGAATTTCCTACAGGCATTTATACAAGAAAATGGAGTTATTATTCTTTCATCAACATGGATTCATTAGAAAAGCGAACAGACCTTCAACGTAAGCTTATGAATAGTTCTAATTAATTCATTCCAAACCCGCTTCTACAACTTTATATTAAAGGCCACTCTCACCTCGCATTCATACCGATGGTCTACTGGTGACGGGCGAAACTACGTTGGAGTACAGGACATACCAAGACACTTATAATAACATACAAAGGTGATCAAGTAGCAAGTCAAACACCGGTAAACGAAGAAAAAGACTCATGTGAAGAAAACGGGAAATTTCTAGTCAAATGCACTTAACTCGATTGTTTTAATTCAGTCCCATTTGAAGTGAAAAATATTATCTATTTTCATTACATTTTTCCTTTTATTGGTATTATAATTGATATTATTACTACTACAATTGTTGTTCTTCTAGTTTTAATTTTTATTATTTCTGTTGTTCTTCGTTTTTGTTTCTAAAGACACAAAAAACATAGCAGTTTGCTTTCTTCTACCTCTCTCAAAATAACTTGAGCCCGAGGCAGATGTATGCAATAACTAATATTTTTCTACATGAATTAGGCAGAATGCCAAAATGTAGCTGACATTGTAAAAATTCTACAATAATTTTGCCTGAAATATATTTATGATATTGTGAAAATAAAGCGCCAAAATATAATACAACTC